>CM051455.1:61246618-61393454 GCA_028274465.1 Plantago ovata
ATTAGGAATCTAAAGCTGTAAAATATAACAAATTAAACAGAAAAAAGGATTATAGCCCCGGCAAAGGCGCCAATTTGATGAACGGGAATTTGTCGGGTTCCGGTTCAGTCAAATAATATTTGTATTTTAGCCAAAGGGCAATCCACAACTACAACGAAAATCGTAGTTAGTGTACAGTAGAATGACTCGAGTGTCGTTCTCTCAGGACTATAACTAGCTTTATCAATCTAATTAGAATATAAAACAACAAACCGATAGCAAGAGGGCGTTTCTAGCAGATAATGGAGATTGGTGATAGTATGGTCCTTCTTAACATAACGGTCGATAATCATGCATAAATTCCCTCTCTTGCATAGGATCTTTGAATCAATCTAGTGTCCTGTTGCAAATATTAAGCACTACGAAGATAATTGGTCTGACAAGTCAATCACTTTGTCCTAATGTGTTCCGTAATTATTCAACACACTACGAAGATAATGGTCTGATGGTCGACAAGTGTCCAATTGTGCATAATAATTAGTAACACATACGAGAATTTGGTTCCAACTGATCAACAAAATAAAGCAATGACACGGAGTATAATGCGCGATATAGCCATTAGCATGATTATCTTCCCTTCACTAAGAATTCACATACTACCACCAACGATAAGTTAGCTACTCATAACATGCATGCAATCAACAGAAATCATAGAAGAAAACATGTTGAATGAATATAAAATAAGTAGAATAAAACTGTAAGATACAAAGTTACCGAGGTTGTCAATCTCCGGATGATTGCGATCCTACGAGCTCCAAACTGCTATGAAAAAGTATCCCCTAAGCTACGGAACTCCCAGGACAGGCCCGGGAAGTTCCTACCTAAAACTATAGAGAGAGGTGAGAAAGTAGGTCTGGAAAGATATGATTTTCGGAGAAAAACTGAGCACTATATATAGGCCCCGAAAAACTACGGGGCGGTTCACCCCCGAGTCTTTCTCGCGGAATTCCGCGTTTTTGACGCGTTTTTGGATTTCTTCACCTTTTCGGACTCGGTTTCTGACTTCTAGTAGCCTTCTAACCTCCAGATTCGGCCCCTAGACTTCAAATCCTATCCGGAAACCTTCAGATACTCCAAATAGGCTTCTGGAACACCAATTACTTGTCAACTTCAATATAATTGCCCGGAAATCCCGAATTTCAACCAAACCTGTAAAATAAAATCTAAGGGAAACGTGACACTATTCTAATAAAATGTACTAAAATATAGCTAAATTAACATAGATGATAGCTAAAATAGGTGAAAAAGACTCGAATGAAAGTGTAAATACACATTCATCAATAATTCCCAGAACAGGCTCTGGAGAATTTGTCTCTCAAAATAATGTGAAAAGGTCTGAAAAACGTAAAAAAATAGGCAAACTAAATATAATGTTCGGAAACCTCCCAGGCGAACCGCCCCAGGTGCCGGGCGATTCGCCTGGTGTGGGGCGAATCGCCCCACGTCCCAGGCGGTTCGCCTGGGACGTCCAGATCGGCTTCAGCGATATTTTAGTCTTCTTTTCCTTTCCGGACTCGAATTTTGCCTTCTAGTGACCTTTAAGCATTGAAACTCGTCCGCTAGGCCTCAAATCTCATCCGGAACCTTCTAGATACACCACAAACGTCCTCAAAACACCAAATCCTCGTCCTCTTCATCAATATTGCCCATAAAAACACGTTTTTTTACCTAAAACCTGAAAAATGCAAAGAAAAGGGAAATGTGACACTATTCTAATAAAATGCACTAAAATATAAGCTAAATTAACCTAGAGGATAGCTAAATTGGTGAAAAAGACTCGAATGAAAGTGTAAAATACACGTTCATCAAACTCCCAAACCGAACCTTTGCTTGTCCTCAAGCAACTAAGCTAGACTCTAATGCAAAAAACAAATGCAACACACAAAATGGTGTCTCATGCCAAATGAAATGAACTAATCTATTGAGTCTATCAAAAACTTATGAACAATGACCATACAAATCATAACATGGATATTGGTTGAAGAATGCTTCGATTGACTCATACACATTCACATATGCACTATGTTAAACAAGATTGTCTCTCGTAACATTCTCTACCTGGACCTAGTCAGTGACGACGTAATGAAACATGTTAAAATACGAATGGTTGTTCATATGTTTTTTGATAGATTCGATAGACTACTTCAATTCATTTGGCATGAGACTACATTTCTTGTGTTGCATTGTTTTTTGCATTAGAGTCTAGCTTAGTTGCTTGAGGACAAGTAAAGGTTCGGTTTGGGGAGTTTGATGAATGTGTATTTTACACTTTCATTTGAGTCTTTTTCACCTATTTTAGCTATCCTCTATGTTAATTTAGCTATATTTTAGTGCATTTTATTAGAATAGTGTCACGTTTCCCTTTAGTTTTTATTTTACAGGTTTGGGTGAAAAACGAGGTGTTCCGGGCAATTATATTGAAGTAGACAAGGAATTGGTGTTCCGAAGGCCTAATTGGAGTATCTGAAAGATTCCGGATAGGATTTGAAGTCTAGGGGTCGATTCTGAAGGCTAAAAGGTCACTAGAAGGCAAAAACAGAGTCCGAAAAGGGGAAGAAATCCAAAAACGCATCGAAAACGCGTATCTGGCCGAAAAATACTCCCGGGCGAGTCGCCCGGGACGTGGAGTGAATCGCCCCACACCAGGCGAATCGCCCGGTGTGTGGGGCCCTTCGCCCCACACCTCCCGAATACCTATATATAGTTGCTCAGTTTTCTCCGCTTTTTCATACTTTTCCAGACCTTTTCTCTCACCTTTCTCAGTAGTTTTAGGTAGGAATTCTCCAGAGCCTGTTCTGGGGGTTCTTAGCTTAGGAGATACTTTTTCTTAGCAGTTTGGAGCTTGTAAGATTGCGATTCTTCGGAGATTGACAACCTTCGGTAAAATTGTATCTTACAGTTTTTCTATTTATATTTATATATCTTTCATCATGTTTTCATTCATTCGTGGTATGATTTCTGTTGATTGCATGACATCTATGAGTAGCTAAACTTCTCGTTGGTGATAGTATGTGATTTCTTAGCGAAGGGTTAATAATTATGCTAATGGCTATATCGCGCATTATACCTAGAGTTATTGATTTATTTCTTTGATCTATTTAAATCTCTATCTTCGTAGTGTTGAATAATTACGGAACACAATTGGACAATTCATTGATCAAAGATCTCTATGAAAAATTGGGGAATTTATGCATGATTATTAACCTGCTATGCTTTGAATGACCATACTATCACCAATCTCCATTATCTGCTAAGAAAAATCTTTGCTAAGACGTCTGTTGATTTTATATTCTTAAGTTAGATTAGATAAAGCTAATTATAGTCCTTAGAGATCGACACTCGAGGTTATTCTACTGCTACACTACAGTTTTCGTTGTTGTGAATTGCCTTTGGCTAAATACAAATTTATTTGATTAATTAGAATCTGACAAATTCGACGTTCATCAAATTGGCGCCGCTGCCGGGGACTATACTCCTTTTGTCTGTTTAACTTTTTTATATTTTCAGCATTCAATTCCTAGTTCTAGTAGTTTTTAGTTTTCCTATTTAATCTCTCTCTGATACTCCTTTCCTAGTCTTAGTAGTATTCGATTTCTAGAAATTTTCTTAATCTTCGAGATTTCTAACGAGGCTAATTTTCAGTTTTGAGTTACTTCTGTTCCAGATTTCCAGGTATGACGACCTTAAAAGCTCGCTTGACACCTACGTTCTCGCAAGTCAAGAAAGGGTCAGCTATATACTTGGAAGAAGAGTTATCGGGGTATGAGGTAACAAGTTCTATAGTGAGAAGGATACCGAGGTTCGAAGATGGAGTGGGGATGAGTCCATTAAGCTTCATCAGGTCCTATGAAGAGGAAATAGCAAAAGTTCCGGGAAAGGGGTTCACAGAGGTTCAATTATGCAGGAAATTATTTCCTTTTGCTTTGGGATATGAGCCGAGGATTTGGATAGCAAGGTTAGCACCAGGATCACTGAGGACCTAGAGCCAAGTAGTAGAGGAGTTCTTGGCACGTTTCATGCCTTACAATGAGACGATTGCACTGCGGAATCGGATCGAACACTTCAAGCAAGGAGAATACGAGCGGTTCTGTGACACCTATGAACGTTTTGAGTTGTATAAACGTGAGTGCCCCCACCACCGTTTCGACGACGGGGAGCTGATTTGGTTTTTTGTTGGTGGACTACGTGATGATGTTAGGCTTCAAGTGGATGGGATGTGTGGAGGTTTAGAAGAATGTACAGTTGAAGAGGCAGAGAAGGTCTTTCAAAAGTACGCCAATGGATCTGCACAATCCGAGAAGATAATGACGAGTCAAGTCACCAACATATATTCAAATCGGGGCGAAACTGACAGCTTATACGAAGGATATTCTGAAGACGAAGATATCAGTGAAGAGTAGAACTTGCGTTTTACGCAGGGATTAAAGCCATTGAGAGTGTTTTCGAGATAGCACACGCAGGGCAAGCTGAAAACAATCTTCGCATCGAAAAGGCTTTTGAAGCAGTCGAAGTAACTGAGCAACTTATCAAGGAGCTTAGCCTGCTTAAGTGTGAATAGTGCGGAAAAGCGGTCGAAGACGCCCCCCTAGAAGTGGGGGGCGAACCACCCTATGAGGGGGGCGAATTGCCCCCCAACTCCAGGGATTTGGACGACCCCAGTTTCCCCGATGTGACACCTGAGACTGATCCCGAGCCACTTCCAGCCGTTACTACCGAGGAGAATGAGTGCGAAGAGGTTACTACTCCGTGGAGGCAAGATGACCAAAATTCCTAACTTCGTGCGTCCTAAACGGGTTGAATCTACTGGGACCGAAAATACAGGACCAAGCACAAAACAAGAGGTTAGCGAAAGTTCCAAAGAACCTCAAGAAGTTCCCGGAAGGAATGATGAACCAAGACCATCTGTGGAAGACATAGGTGATGATGAAGTCGAGGTAGGATGTCCTACGCCAGGGGAACTTCACAAATCTTCTAATCCATATGTGCCTCCAAAGCCAAGAAGGATATACGAGAGTCACCCCTATTCCAACGCCTCTCAAAAGTGGAAGTCAATGTACCTCTCTTGGAGTTAATCCAAAACATTCCGGCTTATACGAAGTTCTTTCGTGAGATAAAGAACAAAAGGGTTACTTCAGGAAAGGAAGTGAATGGGGTTGAAACGGTTAACTCAATTGCCGGATTACCCGTGAAGAAAAAAGATCCTGGAAGTTTCATCATCAACATCGCTTTGGGGAACGGTCGGACCACGAAGCCAATGCTTGACTTAGGGGCTAGCATTAACCTGATGCCCTATTCGGTATACAAGGCCCTGGATCTCGGAGAATTGACACCAACTGATATGGTCGTCCAAATGGCGGACCAAAGTGTGAAGAGGCCGGTCGGGATAATAGAAGACATCCTTGTGAAGGTGGACAAATTGATAATCCCAGCTGATTTTGTAGTAATGAAGTCTGCAGACGAGGGGAAGAGCCATATTCGCGAGCACGTGGTACTACTTGGGAGACCATTCATGGCGACTACCATCACATGCCTTGAACTTAAGGGCAAGAAAATAACCATGGAGGTAATGGGCGAGAAGATTGAGTTGGTAGGATGTAGCATCGAAGATAAGGAAGTCGCGGAAGAGTTAAATTTTGTCGATTGCTATGATTTCGTGATTTCCGAGTTTCATCATTACCATGATAATCGTGAACCACTTGAGGAGGCACTAACCATGCAAACTGAGACGTGCTACATGACCGAGGAAGCAAGGGAACTAGTTGAAGTAATGGATAGCACCCCTGAAATTCCCGCAGGAGAGGAGATACTTGAACCTTTAGATGAAGAAGAGGAAGGAAGTAGATTTCCTGAAGAGCCTAGCTTAGAATTGAAACCACTGCCTGCGCACCTCAAGTATGTGTACTGAGGAGAAAATCAGAAGAAGCCTGTAATAGTCTCCTCACATCTCTCCAACGATGAAGAAAGTAGTCTGATTGAAGTATTGAAAGAAAATTCTGCAGCTATAGGATGGGGGATTAGTGATATCAAAGGAATTAGCCCTACACGGTGTGCCCACAACATCACTCTAGAACAAGATTCCAAACCCGTTAGGCAACCTCAGCGAAGGATAAATCCGGCCATGCAAGAGGTGGTAAAGAAAGAAGTGATCAAGTTGCTAGATGCCGATATGATTTACCCCAATCCTGATAGTCGATGAGTGAGCCCGGTACATGTAGTTCCTAAGAAATCAGGGGTCACGGTGGAAGAGAATGAGAAGGGAGAGTTGGTACCGGTTAGGAAGACCACTGGATGGCAGATGTGCATTGACTATAGAAGATTAAATGCCGCCACTAAGAAAGACCACTTCCCTTTACCATTTATATATGACATGCTAAACCGCCTTGCGGGGCGGAAATTTTATTGTTTTCTTGATGGTTTATCAGGTTTCTACCAGATTCCGATTGCACCGGAGGATCAGGAGAAGACGACATTCACTTGCCCATTCGAAACATTTGCCTATAGGAGGATGCCATTTGGACTATGCAACGCTCCCGCCACTTTTCAAAGGTGCATGCTTTCTGTTTTCTCTGACATGGTAACTAAGTTTGTTGAAGTTTTCATGGATGATTTTTTCCTTTTTGGTGATTCGTTTGATGAATGCTTGCAACGATTAGATCTTGTTTTGAAAAGGTGCATTGAATGCAATTTGACCTTAAGCTGGGAGAAAAGTCATTACATGGTTAGAGAAGGCATTGTTCTAGGACATGTAGTTTCTGAAAGAGGTATTGAGGTAGACAAGGCTAAGATCGAAATCATTGAAAACTTCCCCCACCTACTTGTGTGAAAGAATTGCAATCTTTTCTTGGCCATGTAGGGTTTCATAGGAGGTTTATTAAAGATTTTTCGGAAATTGCTAAACCTTTAAGTAGCTTGCTTGCAAAAGATGTGGTCTTCCATTTCTCTAATGAATGCTTAGTTGCTTTTAATACCCTTAAGGAAAAGCTTGTTTCTTCTCCCATTGTTGTGCCGCCTGACTAGAGTCTTCCTTTTGAGATTATGTGTGATGCTTCGAATTTTGCTATGGGTGTTGTTTTATGCCAAAAAGTTGATAAGCAGTATCGTGTGATTTATTATGTTAGTAAGACTCTAGACTCTGCGCAAGTTAACTATACAACTACTGAAAAGGAATTTTTAGCTGTTGTCTTTGCTTTACAAAAGTTTAGGTCTTATTTAATCGGTCATCCTGTGAATGTCCATACTGATCATGCTGCTTTGAGACATTTGATAGCAAAGCAAGATTCTAAGCCTAGGTTAATCCGTTGGGTCCTTTTGCTGCAAGACTTTGATTTGACCATAGTGGATAGAGCTGGTAGGGAGAATTTAGTAGCAGATCATTTATCTAGAATACCTAATATCCCTGTTGATTTGATACCCATCAATGAGGACCTCCCTGATGAGCACTTAATGAACGCTAATGAAGAGCCATGGTATGCAGATATTGTAAACTATTTTGCTATGAATTTTTGCCCGACTAACTTTTCAGCCTCAGACAAGAGAGCTCTTGCCAAGCGTTGCAGGACTTACATATGGGATGATCCGCATCTATTCAACGAAGGAGCTGATGGGATTCTAAGGAGATGCGTGCCACAAGAAGAGCAACAAAGTGTGTTGAGTCATTGCCATGAGCTTAATTGTGGGGACACTATAGTGGCTTGAAAACAGCTCGCAAGGTACTGCAAGCAGGATTTTTCTGGCCAACAATATACCGAGATGTCGAATTTTTGTGAAAAATTGTGACCCATGTCAACGAGGTGGTAATATTGGCTAGAAAGACGAAATGCCCCTTCAAGGGAATCTAGTGGTCGAACCTTTCGACGTATGGAGCATTGATTTCATGGGACCATTTCCATCAAGTGGAGGCTATGTATACATTCTTGTTGCGGTGGATTGATGAACGGAGATTTGTCAGGTCCCGGTTCAGTCAAATAATATTTATTATTTAGCCAAAGGCAATCCACAACTACAACGAAAACCATAGTGTAGTAGTAGAATGACTCGAGTGTCGTTCTCTCAGGACTATACTACCTTTATCAAATCTAATTAAGAATATAAAACAGCAAATAGAAAGCAATAGGGGTTTTCAAGCAGATAATGGAGATTGGTGATAGTATGGTCCTTCTTAACATAATGGGTCGATAATCATGCATAAATTCCTCGGTCTTGCATAGAGATCTTTGAATCAATCTTGTGTCCTGTTGCAAGTATTAAGCACTACGAAGATATTATGGGTCTGACTCGTCAACAACTAACGTCCTAATGTGTTCCGTAATTATTCAACACTACGAAGATAATTGGTCTGATTGGTCGACAAGTGTCCATGCGTGCACAATAATCAATACAACATACGAGAATTTTGGTTGCAACTGATCAACGAAATAAAGCAATGACACGGAGTATAATGCGCGATATAGTCATTAGCATGATTATCTTCCCTCGCTAAGAATTCACATACTACCACCAATGATAAGTTTAGCTACTCATAATAGGCATGCAATCAATAGCAATCATAGAAGAAAACATATTGAAAGAAGAATAAAATAAGTAGATAAAAACTGTAAGATACAAAATTACCAAAGGTTGTCAATCTCCGGATTATTGCGATCCTACGCGCTCCAATCTGCTATGAAAAAGTATCCCCTAAGCTATGGAACTCCCAGGACAGGCCCCGGGAAGTTCCTACCTAAAACTATAGAGAGAGGTGAGAAAGTAGGCTTGGAAAGATATGATTTTCGGAGAAAAACTTGAGCTCTATATATAGGCCCCGAATTTCCTCTGGGGCGGTTCGCCACTTCCTGAATGGCAGGACGAGGGTGGTCTAGAACAGATGACACTCAAGACAAAAAAGATAAAAAATAGAAAAACACGATTACGAACAACACGAAAAATGGAAAAGACTCAAAACTTTGCTAAACTGCTATTTGGCTTTTCTTTTTTGGACCCTTCTTTGCCCTTTTTTTAGGGTCTTCTTTTTTTCTCTTTTTTTTTCTTTCCAGATTCTTTTTCTTTTCTTTTTTTCTTTTCTGGAAGTTTTCTTTCTTTTTTTTTTCGATTTTTTTTTTTTTAGCCAGCAGTAGCATAACAAAGAGAGAAACAAAAAGACTCACACGACTTCCCCAAACCTATTCGAGAGAATAGGTTGGAGTACAAAATTTACGGAAAAAGGAAAATAAACTCACGATACGAGAATGAAAAACAAAAACAAGTCTAACGATGGTGTAACCCCCTCCCCAAACCTATTCGGAAGAATAGGTTATAAACAAAGGATCACACAACCTCACACTATCTCTTTCCTAGGCATTTAGCAATCTCAAAGCATGGTGAAGACTTGTTGCCTCTTAGGTACATAATTACTCGGGAAAACAACCATAAGACCCTAACATGCATCATCCTATTATAAAGGCATTCGTGAACCGCAGTAGAGAAAACACCACTAAGTGATGTCGAGACTACCTAGCTCAACTAAGTGCAATACATAAATGTGACAAGCCAAGCGAGAAAAACCTCAAACAAATTCATAGAGATGAAGCATACGATTAATGGCATAGTTAGTTGATCTACCCAATAAAAAAGTTCAAAGATTCGGCAATAAATTCCATATAAAACATGCAAGACTATCCTAGGAAAGCAGTAAACGTGCAAATGCAAAAGATTTCACGAGTTTTTCATAAGCAAGATAAGTATAGAGATAACCAGCGATAACCTCCTCCCCAAACCTGAACGTCGTCGCTCGTCCCGAACGCCGAAAGTGGATCCAAGGTGAGAGCTAATGCTTGTATAAGCTACCTATAATACTCAATCAAACTCGTGAGAAAACAAAACACACTAACCTTTAGTGGAGGCAGTAAGGGTAAGCTCAAGGTGATCAACCTCCCTTTGATCACTAGATATCTCGAAATACGGCTTCACTCGCTGGCCATTCACCTTAAAGGTATTGCCCGTCTTTGGATCGAAGAGTTTAACAGCTCCATGGGGAGCAACTTCGAGAATTTCGTACGGTCCATCCCAACGAGTATGGAGCTTTCCAGGGAATAGTCGAAGGTGAGAATTGAACACCAAAGCTTTCTGTCCAGGAATCAATTCTTTTCGTACTATACCACGATCGTGATACTTCTTAGTACGTTCCTTGTAGATCTTTGCATTCTCATAAGCACCTAGTCGTAATTCATCAAGCTCATCTAGTTGCAATAATCGTTCCTCGCCAGCCTTTCCCATATCAAGATTGAGTGCTTTAATAGCCCAATATGCCTTGTGTTCTAGTTCTACGGGAAGATGACACGCTTTCCCATACACAAGCCTGTACGGAGTGGTCCCAATCACCGTCTTGTAGCTAGTCCTGTATGCCCAAAGTGCATCATTTAATTTTCCTGCCCAATCCTTCCTACTAGGCTTCACTACTCGCTCTAGGATCTTCTTGATTTGACGGTTGCTGACTTCGACTTGCCCCAATGTCTGTGGGTGATAAGGTGTAGCGACACTGTGGTGGACACTCTATCTCTTAAGAAGGGAAGCAAACGTTCTATTGACGAAGTGTGACCCTCCATCACTGATGATTGTCCTAGGGCACCCAAATCTCGAAAATATCACTTCCTTCAAGAACTTCATAACCACTGCGCTGTCATTTGTTTTTGTAGGAATTGCCTCTACCCATTTAGTCACGTAGTCCACTGCAACAATAATGTATTCATAGCCTCCACTGTTTGGAAATGGTCCAATAAAATCAATGCCCCATACATCGAAAGGTTCTACCACTAGATTCCCTTGAAGGGGCATTTCATCTTTCCTGCCGATACCACCACCTCGTTGACACGGGTCACAATTCTTTACAAAACTTCGAGCATCTTTGTATATTGTTGGCCAGAAAAGTCCTGCCTGTAGTACCTTGCGTGCTGTCTTTAATCAACTGTAGTGCCCCCCACAGTTAAGCTCATGGCAATGGCTCAGGACACTTTGTTGTTCTTCTTGTGGAACGCATCTCCTTAGAATCCCATCAGCTCCTTCCTTGAATAGATGTGGATCATCCCATATATAAGTCCTGCATTGCTTAGCCAGAGCTCTCTTGTCCGAGGCTGAAAAGTTAGTGGGGCAAATATTCATAGCTAAATAGTTTACAATATCCGCATACCATGGTTCTTCATTAGCTTTCATGAGGTGCTCATCGGGGAGGTCTTCATTGATGGGTATCGGATCAATAGGAATATTAGGTATTCTAGATAAATGATCTGCTACTAAATTCTCCCTACCAGTATAGTTAAATCAAAGTCTTGCAGCAAAAGGACCCAACGGATTAATCTAGGCTTAGATTCTTGCTTAGCTATCAAATGTCTCAAAGCAGCATGATCAGTATGGACATTCACAGGATGTCCAATTAAGTAAGACCTAAACTTTTGTAAAGCAAAGACAACAGCTAAAAATTCATTTTCAGTAGTTGTATAATTAACCTGTGCGGAGTCTAGAGTCTTACTAAGATAATAAATCACACGATACTGCTTATCAACTTTTTTGGCATAAAACAGCACCCATAGCAAAACATAATTTCGAAAGGAAGATTCCAGTCTGGCGGCACAACAATGGGAGCAGAAACAAGCTTTTCCTTAAGGGTATTAAAAGCAACTAAGCATTCATGAGAGAAATGGAAAACCACATCTTTAGCAAGCAAGCTACTTAGAGGTTTAGCAATTTTCGAAAAATCTTTAATAAACCTCCTATGAAAACTGATAGTGTATATGTCCTAATGACAGTCCTTACTAAGGGCATGGTGCCCTTATAGAGGATATATATGTACTATTACACAGGTCAACATAATATAATATATGTTTGTTGCATTTTACTATTGATTATCGCTTTCATATTTATATTACACCAGGCTGCAGCATGTCATATCTTTATTACTGTCTGTATTGATATTAAACATGTCCCCTCGGATAGATGACCGATCACACAGTTAGTGGGAGCTATGTGAGTTATCATCTATCCCAAACTCTCCCTAGTCGTGGTTCATCTCGGATGTGGGGGTCTGAATGAACCTGACAAGACTAGTATGCGTGGAGATTATACTTGTTGGAGCAAGTGTGAGCCGATCCCACGGCCACGGAACGGATTGTTGGACAATCGAGAAACGTTCCCATAACTACGCATAGTTGTTCGAAGAAGCTTTATCGAACAATGGAAGTACCCACCGGACAATCCCATCGATGTATACTCTACACCGAAGTGACTATGGGAATCGGTGAGTTATCGAAGTGATGTCATTCGTCCTTTGTACTTACAGGACTTTATCATCATATTTGTTGCCCCATATCCTTGGTGGACCCGTCGATGTCACCTCTGAATAAGCAGCTGACCTAAGACACGATCCAGGATTATGGATAAATACAAATGGGGGTGATAAGTGATTCGGTGAGGCCCTTTGGGTCACACTATGTGGTGATTCAGTCTATCAGAATATCCTTGAAGATGAAATCGCAATTAATTTGGAATTAATTGTGATTGATGGATTATAATTGATTTGGAATTAATTATAATAATTGGTGGCTCAATTAATGATTTGGAATTATTAATTGAATTGGCTAATTAATTGTATTTTATGTAAATACAATTAAAGATTATATTTTGGAAATATAATGGAGGTTTGATTATAAAGGATATGTTAATTTAGAATTAACATATGCACTTGGGCAAAATCTACTTGGAGTTTGAATTGCCTTAGAACTATAAGTGGGTCCCAAAATTGGGACCCACCTACTGTCCCTAGGAAGCGCGCGCGCGCATGGATAGAGTAGGGGAAGGAGTTCGACTCCTTCCTCTATTAGAAGTCCAAGGGATAAGTTAGATTTTCCTGATTGAGTTTTAATTTGATTGGGAATGAATCTAGACTTGATATTGGTTTCCTTGTGCGATAAGAATTAGATTCTTATTTCCTTTACGAAGTCTAATTGCTTATGCTTTAGGCTTCTATTGACTACTATATATAGTAGACTATTAGAGAGTTTTTTTTCAGACATAGACTTTGACAGTCATTCTACCCAGTTTTCTTAGAGAAAATAAAAACTCTCCCCTCTTCTTAAGCCACCCGCGCGCGCCACCACCGGAGGAATTGTCGCCCCGTCTTCTTGGTCACACAAAGAATATCCTAGCATTCTTCCGATAGGCTGTTCATCCGTGGATACCAAGGTTGAGGTTCTAGGAGCTGGAAACTAACTTTTATTGTCTTGCAGATAATCAAAGTATTGCAGATATCTTCGACTTCGACGAAGGAGGAGATACATCGGATTATTACGAAGACTTGGAAGCTGCTTTGGAAGTAAGGCTAGTCTTCTAATTGACGTGTTTATATATATACGACATATGCATAATCAATTAACCTGTATGTAAAGAAAATTTTGAAATTCCGCTGCGTACCCTAGGGGTAACTCTGACCATATTTTCTTACAGTGGTATCAGAGCGAGGTTAATTGCTTTTTTTTAATAATCGAACCATTACAATTTCACAAGTAGCATTACAAAGCTAGTAATAAATTATAAATAATCTCGCACTTGGCGAGAATTGAACCTATGACCTCTAGTGTCATGACACCTCAGAGGTTAATTGCTTACGTATATAAGTATATATATTGTATGATTTTGTAGATATGTGGATGCAATTGATTCTATGATTAATTCGATTTTCAAAAGTTTTGTTTTTTATATAAATTTAGATTTTATATTTTTTCAAAAAATAAAAAATAAAAATTTAAATATATATATATTGACCGGGCTGCCTGCGTGACGCTGGCGGCGGGCACCTGGGACGCCGGGAGCCCGCGTGCCGCAGGCGCCGTGCCCGCGGCACGGGCGCTAGGCGCCCGCGTGCCGCGGGCACCCGCGCCTGCGGCCGCGGTACCCGTGCGCCTGGGGCGCTCGGGCGCCTGCGGTACCGCAGGCGCCGTGTCCCCGCGGCACGGGCGCTAGGCGCCCGTGTGCCGCGGGCACCCGGGTACCTGCGGGACGCAGGCACCCGGGGGCCTGCACCCGAGGCACCGGTGCCCGCGTGCCGCGGGCGCCGGTCGCCCGGGTCCGCGGCGCCGTTACCCGCGTGCCGCGGGCACCGGGGGGACGGGTCCCGTCCCACGTTTTCAAAAAAAAAAAAAAAAATTATATATATTTTCGGGTTGGACCCAAAATCGAATTTTTGAAAGTTTTGAGGATTGAATTTTATATTTGGAATATAAATATGATTTAATTGTAATTGTTTTAAACTAGAGGGGTTAAATTTAATTAGTATAAAGTTAAAGGACTTATTTGTAATTTATCAATTTATTGTTTATTGCAAATTAGTCATTCTACTTTTGAATTTTAGATTTAACACCTCCGAGGTTTTTAAAATTACAATTAAATCCTTCGGGTTTTCGAAAATTTCTACTTGGTCAATAGAGTTTTCGATTATTCAATCTAGTCCAAATTTTCAATTATTTCATAGAGATTATAAGTATGGGATTATAATTTTCATAATGAAATTATGAAGTCATTTGTCATCCACATACGCTACTACTTGTTTCATATGCTCGATATGCTATTGTTTGACAATGCATGTTTAAATACCAAGTATTTTCCTTTCCGTTCGACCGCTATGCATGCGAGGGTAGGCGGCGCCCTCTTATATGTCGGACCGCATATTTATGTATGGGTAGGCGGCACCCATTATGTGCTTGACCGCGTTTAGAACTAGAATGGATAGGCGACATCCATTACGTGTAGACTGTTCATGCATGATGGGTAGGCGGCGCCGTTATTTGTTTGTAGATGACTGATAACAACCCTCAAGCTACAAGCCCCAACCAATATAAGTACAGAAACATATATATGTATGTATTTCTGAGATGCTTTCCATAGGGTGCTTTAATTCTGAACTCTCATTGCGTTTTCTTGTATTAGCGACCTCGTCTTACAAGACTCGCAGTAATCGTCGGATTAGAGTAAGCCTATGGTTATGACTTACTGCATATTGTATCTAGCGACCTCGATAGGTACAATATGTAGGGCACCGGGTTAAATTAGATTTAACAACCAAGAATTGCGTGACGCAATTGGATAGTCTTACTAGTCCTACCGGTCATATTATGCTATGCGACCAGCCCCCGTTGGAGTATAGCATAGTATGGATTTGGATCTTGGCCACTACGGTAACTTGTTGGACATTACCCGTATGTTTGTTGTGGGGGCAAGCATATGTGAAAATAGTGGGAGCTAAACAGCTAAAGGACCTTGTTGTTTAGTTATGTTGACTGTGTATTTAGAAATAATATTTCAATAGTTGATTTATTATTTTCGTTCTATATTATTTCTCCTGGAAACCGAAATGGCGAGAATCTCGCTCCGTGCTGTCTTAGAGAAGTAAATTTTAATCGGACCAAAGTTCCTAGATTGGATCAGGAATATAGGTTTGGTGCTGAGGTACGAAAGGATTGAGTACGTCTTGGACGAGGCTAATCCCGTGTGTCCCGAGAATCAGACTGTCGATCAAGTTGCTGATTTGGAATCAAGCCAACAAGGCAAGGTCTGATAAGCATCATGAGGATGCTAGATCCGCGCAGTGTATTATGCTGGCGGCAATGAGCAATGAGCTGCAGAGGCAACATGAAAGCATGTTGCCGTATGAGATGTTGAAGCATCTTGAGTCGGTCTTTAAGACGACAGCTGGAAGTGTTGAATTTGATTCGATCAAAGAGATACACAGATGCAAGCTCAATGAAGGAGGGAACATGTTCTCAAGATGATAATAAGATCATGGTGATCTTTGTCCTTCAATCATTGCCGAGTTCGTATTCGCAGTTCATCGTTAACCACCATGAATGCGAAGGACGTAACACTACCCGAACTCCATAATCTGCTGAAGACATATGATCAAACTCTTCCTAAGAAGGAAAAGTCGATCATGTATGTTGGGCAACCGTCTAACCTAAACCCGAGAAACAAAGGTGCTAAGGGTAAGGGAAAGTCGGGATCCAAGGCTAACACTTCGAGTGATAAGCCTAAGCGTCTGAACCAGAAAAGGAAGTTCAAGAGAAGCGGAACGGTACGCACAGATGAATGTCTTTTCTGTAAGCAGAAAGGACATTGGAAGAAAGATTGCCCTAAGCTGAGGGCAGATCAAGCTGAGAAGCCGCTGGCTTCTAGCTCAGGTATGTTTGTTATTGAAATGAACATGACTACTTTTGACTCCAATGGTTGGGTATTAGATACATCTTGTGGCTCGCACATTTATAATAATGTGCAAGGGGCCATTGAACACATGCTAGTCAAGTAAGGTGAAATCAACTTGCGTGTTGGGAACAACAATCCAGTTGAAGCCAAACGCGTTGGACGCTGCAAGATAGATTTACCATCAGGACAATGTTTAGAACTTGATAACGTTTATTTTGTTCCATCCATTGTCAGAAATATTATTTCCATTCCATTGTTGGACAATTTGGGTTTTTCCTAATACTTGTTATTTTTCATAAAATGACCGGTATTATGGAAAAGCTCGCTGAGTGAATGGTTTATATATTTTGCAAAGTAGTCTACCTTTATTCCATATACATAACAAACAACCGTCTTCAAGTAGGAAGAATAATCCATCTTATCTATGGCATTGTTGGCTAGGCCATATCAATGAAACACGGATTCAAAGACTAAGGAAGTTGGACTACTTAGAACCATTTGATTTTGAATCATATGGTACATGTGAATCATGTGTTAAGGGTAAGATGACGAACAAACCTTTTGTTGGACAAGGTGTTCGTGCCACTCGCTTCTTAGAGCTCATACATACCGATGTATGTGGAGCTTTTAAAGTCCATGCGCGTGGGGGGTTATCCTTACTTCGTTACCTTTACTGACGATTTCTCAAGGTATGGATATATTTATCTTATGAAGAATAAATCCGAGACCTTTGGGAAATTCAAGGAGTTTGGGAATGAGATCGAGAATGAATTGAACCTAAGGATAGTCACTCTTCGATCAGATCGAGGAGGTGAATACCTTCGTGAAGAATTTATCGACTACTTGAAGGAAAATGGAATTCAATCGCAATGGAACACCACAGTTAAATGGTGTATCTGAGAGAAGGAATCGAACCCTGTTAGATATGGTGAGATCAATGATTGGATTCTCGACTCTTCCAAAACATCTATGGGAATATGCACTACAAACTGCAATCTACATTCTGAACCGTGTACCATCTAAATCAGTGGAGAAAACTCCTTGTGAGTTATGGAAGGGAAAGAAGCCCTCACTGGGCTATCTTAGACCTTGGGGCTGTCTTGCGATAGTCAAACTGATGCTCACTGATAAGTTAGATGCCAAGGGTGTCAAAGTATATTTCATAGGCTATCCTCGTTAGACGAGAGGCTATGAATTCTATCATGCTAAAGATCACTAGGTGATAGTATCTAGAAACGTTAAGTTTCTAGAAGCAGAATACCTCGAAGAAGAGAGGTTAGATGACATGATAGAACTTGAAGAAATTCAAGACTTTGACACGCGCGAACATGAGTTCTCTAAATCTTCTGATTTGGACTCAAGTTCAGTGGGAGCTTTCGAAGCAGACAAGGGTAATGATATGACCCTTTCTAGGCATGTCATAGTCAGTGGGAGTCCTGTGATTAGATCAACAGTTGAAACCACACCAATAGAACCCGTTGTCAATCAACCTGTGCAACAAGTTGCACAAGAGCAGCCTCCCGCTAGTGAACAGGGTCGCGGGGCGCGACCAGCTGCATCAGTGCCCACTGATAATGTTCGTGTTACACGAAGCTAGAAAAGAAAAGCACCAGAACCAGTCGAGCTCCGTAGGTCGAAGAGGATCCTAAAAGGACCTCAGAAGCAAAGCCTTATGATAGAAGACATCAGTGAACTTGATGTCGGCTTATCAGATCGGGAAGATCCCGAGACCTACAAAGAGGCAATAATTGATATTGACTCAGACAAATGGCAAGAGGCCATGGAATTGGAGATGGACTCCATGTACCTGAACCAAGTTTGGAACTTGGTAGACTTGCCCCAATGGGTTAGACCTATTGGGTGCAAATGGGTCTTTAAACGAAAGACAGATGCCGATGGCAAGGTACAAACGCACAAAGCTAGGCTTGTGGCGAAAGGATACACACAAAGGTATGGCATCGATTACGATGAAACCTTTTCACCTGTATCAGAATTGAAGTCCATTCGAATTCTACTTGCGATAGCTACCTACTATGATTATGAGATCGGGCAGATGGATGTAAAGACTGCCTTCCTCAATGGCAACCTTGAGGAAGAGGTCTGTATGGTACAGATGGAAGGTTTTATTAGTAAAACCAGGGCCAACTGCTGTATGCAAATTACAGAGATCCATCTATGGGCTAAAGCAAGCGTCTAGGAGCTGGAATATCCGCTTTGATGAAGCTGTCAAATCGTTTGACTTCATCAGAAGCAAGGAAGACCCATGTGTCTACACTAGGCACAACGACAAGGGAGTCGTTTTCATGATCATCTATGTTGATGACATTTTGATCATGGGAAACAATGTCTCTATGCTAGAAGAGACTAAAGTTTGGTTATCAAGTACCTTCTCAATGAAGGACTTGGGTGAACATCCTAGGGATCAAGATCTATAGAGATAGATCCAAGAGGATGTTAGGATTGACACAGTCCACCTACATCGACAAAATACTGAAGCGTTATAAGATGGACGACTCAAAGTGAGGCTTTCTCCCAGCTAGGCATGGGATTGTCTCATCAGTTAAGGATAGTCCTAAAACTGATGAAGAAAGAAAAGCAATGAGTCGTGTGCCCTATGCTTCGACAGTAGGGTCTATAATATATGCAATGAATTGCACAAGGCCCGATGTGGCATATACGCTTAGTGTCACTTGTCGACACCAACAGAATCCAGGAGTACCTCACTGGACTGCTGTAAAGAACATTCTTAAGTACCTTCGACGGACTAAGGAAATGTTCTTGGTGTTTGGTGGAGAACTAGAATTAAAGATGTCTGGTTATGTCGACGCTGGATTTGAATCAGATCCTGATGACTTTGAGTCACAGAAAGGATACGTATTCAAATTGAATGGAGGATCTATCTGTTGGAAGAGTTCTAAGCAAGCCACGATTGCTGACTCATCCACAGAAGCCGAGTACATTGCTGGATCAGAAGCTTCGAAAGAAGCTGTCTGGATTTCAGAGTTCTTGAAGGAATTTAGGGTTGTTCCTGCTCCTAGTCCAATAACGATTTATTGGGACAATACGGGCGCCGTCGCTCAAGCTAAGGAGCCTAGATCTACAAACAAGAACGTACATGTACTTACAAAATATCACGTTATACGTGAGATTATTGATAGAAGAGAAGTTAGTATAGAACGTGTCTCTACCACGGACAACGTGGGAGATCCTTTCACCAAGGTCTTATCAGTGGAAGTCCACTTAAGACATTATGCTAATCTGGGCATTAGGCATAAAGGTGACTGGCTCTAGTCCAGGTGGGAGATTGATAGTGTATATGTCCTAGAGACGGTCCTTACTAAGGGCATGGTGCCCTTATAGAGGACATATATGTACTATTACACAGGTCAACGTAATATAATATATGTTTGTTGCATTTTACTATTGAGTATCGCTTTCATATTTATATTACACTAGGCTGCAACATGTCATATCTTTATTACTGTCTGTATTGATATTAAACATGTCCCCTCGGATAGATGACCGATCACACCGTTAGTGGTAGCTATGTGAGTTATCATCTATCCCAAACTCTCCCTAGTCGTGGTTAATCTCGGATGTGGGGGTCTGAATGAACCTGACAAGACTAGTATGCGTGGAGATTATACTTGTTGGAGCAAGTGTGAGCCGATCCCACGGCCACGGAACGGATTGTTGGACGATCGAGAAACGTTCCCATAACTGCGCATAGTTGTTCGAAGAAGCTTTATCGAACAATGGAAGTACCCACCGGACACTCCCATCGATGTATACTCTACACCGAAGTGTCTATGGGAACCGGTGAGTTGTCGAAGTGATGCCATTCGTCCTTTGTACTTACAGGACTTTATCATCATATTTGTTGCCCCATATCCTTGGTGGACCCGTCGATGTCAGCTCTAAATAAGCAACTGACCTAAGACACGATCCAGGATTATGGCTAAATACAAATGGGGGTGATAAGTGATTCTGTGAAGGATTCATCTCTCAAGTGTAGCACAGGAGAGCACTGCTCATAGTCGTTCATAGTTGTGATGGTAAAACCGCTGGCCATCGTATCAATATTATTATGATGGTCATAATAGATATTAGGTTCACCATGCAACTCACTGAAGACGCCCGTGGATGTATTATTCAGATAGACACTTCATCGATCCTAGATACATTCGAGCAAGTCAGATGAAGGGACGTTACCATCGCCGCATTGAGCGCAACAGGCTTCGCAACGAAAGGGTTAGCTTTGAGAAACCTCTCAAACGTCCTCACGTATTAATATTGCAAATGGAACCGTCTAGGAATTCCATGTTTCCTAGTCTAGGACTTGCTTAATACGGTGAGGCCATATGGGTCACACTATGTGGTGATTGAGTCTATCAGAATATCCTTGAAGATGGAATCGCAATTAATTTGGAATTAATTGTGATTGATGGATTATAATTGATTTGGAATTAATTATAATAATTGGTGGCTCAATTAATGATTTGGAATTATTAATTGAATTGGCTAATTAATTGTATTTTATGTAAATACAATTAAAGATTATATGTTGGAAATATAATGGAGGTTTGATTATAAAGGATATGTTAATTTAGAATTAGCATATGCACTTGGGCAAAATCTACTTGGAGTTTGAATTGCCTTAGAACTATAAGTGGGTCCCAAAATTGGGACCCACCTACTGTCCCTAGGAAGCGCGCGCGCGCATGGATAGAGTAGGGGAAGGAGTTCGACTCCTTCCTCTATTAGAAGTCCAAGGGATAAGTTAGATTTTCCTGATTGAGTTTTAATTTGATTGGGAATGAATCTAGACTTGATATTGGTTTCCTTGTGCGATAAGAATTAGATTCTTATTCCTTTACGAAGTCTAATTGCTTATGCTTTAGGCTTCTATTGACTACTATAATAGTAGACTATTAGAGAGTTTTTTTCCAGACATAGATTTTGACAGTCATTCTACCCATCCCCTCCTCTTTAGCCACCCGCGCGCGCGCCACCACCGGAGGAATTGCCGCCCCGTCTTCTTGGTCACACAAAGAATATCCTAGCATTCTTCCGATAGGCTGTTCATCCGTGGATACCAAGGTTGAGGTTCTAGGAGCTGGAAACTAACTTTTATTGTCTTGAAGATAATCAAAGTATTGCAGATATCTTCGACTTCGACGAAGGAGGAGATACACCGGATTATTACGAAGACTTGGAAGCTGCTTTGGAAGTAAGGTTAGTCTTCTAATTGACGTGTTTATATATATACGACATATGCATAATCAATTAACCTGTATGTTAAGAAAATTTTGAAATTCCGCTGCGTACCCTAGGGGTAAGTCTGGCCATATTTTCTTACAAAAACCTACATGGCCAAGAAAAGATTGCAATTCTTTCACGCAAGTAGGTGGGGGAAGTTTTTCAATGATTTCTATCTTAGCCCTGTCTACCTCAATACCTCTTTCAGAAACTACATGCCCTAGAACAATGCCTTCTCTAACCATATAGTGACTCTTCTCCCAGCTTAAGGTCAAGTTGCATTCAATGCATCTTTTTAAAACTAGATCTAGTCTTTGCAAGCACTCATCAAATGAATCACCAAAAAGGGAAAAATCATCCATGAAAACTTCAACAAATTTAATTACCATGTCAGAGAAAACAGAAAGCATGCACCTTTGAAAAGTGGCGGGAGCATTGCATAGTCCAAATGGCATCCTCCTATAGGCAAATGTTCCGAATGGGCAAGTGAATGTCGTCTTCTCCTGATCCTCCGGTGCAATCGAAATCTGGTAGAAACCTGATAAAGCATCAAGAAAACAATAGAACTTCCGCCCCGCAAGGCGGTTTAGCATGTCATCTATAAATGGTAAAGGGAAGTGATCCTTTTTAGTAGCGGCATTTAATCTTCTGTAGTCAATGCACATCCGCCATCCAGTGGTCTTCCTAACTGGTACCAATTCTCCCTTCTCATTCTCTTCCACCGTGACTCCCGATTTCTTTGGAACTACATGTACCGGGCTCACCCATCGACTATCTGGAATGGGGTAAATCATATCAGCATCTAACAACTTGATCACTTCCTTTTTTACCACCTCTTGCATTGCCGGATTTATCCTTCGCTGAGGTTGCCTAACAGGTTTGGCATCTTGTTCTAGAGTAATGTTGTGAACGCATCTTGTAGGGCTTATTCCTTTGATATCGCTGATCCCCCATCCTATAGCTGCGGAATTTTCCTTTAATACTTCAATCAGCTTACTTTCTTCATCTTCTGAGAGATGTGAGGAGACAATCACAGGCTTTTTCCCATTTTCTCCTAAATACACATACTTGAGGTGCGCAGGAAGCGGTTTCAATTCTAAGCTAGGTTCTTCAGGAAACCCTCTTTCTTCTTCTTCCTCATCCAAAGGTTCAAGTACCTCTTCTCCTGCGGGGATTTCTGGGGTGCTATCCATTATTTCCACTAGTTCCCTTGCTTCTGTGGTCATGTAGCACGTCTCAGCTTGCATTGTTAGTGCTTCCTCAAGTGGTTCGCGGTCGCCATGGCTATGATGAAATTCTGGAATTGTGGATTCGTACCAATCGACAAATTTTAATTCCTCCGTAACTTCCCTGTCTCTGACGTTGCATCCTACCAACTCAATCTTTTCGCCCATTACCTCCATAGTTATTTTCTTGCCCTTAAGTTCTAGGCATGTGTTGGTAGTTGCCATGAATGGTCTCCCCAGTAGTACTATGTGCTCACGGATATGGCTCTGTCCCTCGTCCGCGGATTTCATTACTACAAAATCAGCTGGGATTATCAATTTGTCCACTTTCACAAGGATGTCTTCTATTATCCCGACTGGCCTCTTCACACTTTGGTCTGCCATTTGGACCACCATATCAGTTGGTGTTAATTCTCCGAGTTCCAGGGCCTTGTATACCGAATACGACATTAAGTTAATGCTAGCTCCTAAGTCAAGCATTGCCTGCGTAGTTCGTCCATTCCCTAAGGCTATCTCAATGATGAAGCTGCCAGGATCCTTTTTCTTCATTGGCAATCCGGCAATCGAATTAACCGTTTCAACCCCATTCACTTCCTTTCCTGAAGTAATCCTTTTGTTCTTGATCTCACGAAAGAATTTCGTATAAGCCGGAATATTCTGAATCAACTCTAAGAGTGGCACATTGACCTCCACCTTTGACAGTCTTTGGAATAGGGGTGAATCTTGAATATCCTTCTTGACTGGTTTGATCCGACTCGGGTATGGCACATGTGGCTTCGGAGGCACATATGGATTGGAAGATTTGTGGAGTCCTCCTGGCATACTGGTTCCTTCCTCGGCTTCATCATCATCTATGTCTATCACAGATGGTCTTGGTTCATCATTCTTTCCTGGAACTTCTTGAGGTTCTTCTGGACTTCCTCCAACCTCTTGTTCTGTACTTGCCCCTCTATTATTGACCTCAGTAGATTCCGCCCGCTTAGGACGTACAAAGTTAGGAATTTTGGTCATCTTGCCTCCTCGGAGCAGTAAATTCACCTCTTCGTACTCATTCTCCTCGGAGCAGTAAATTCACCTCTTCGTACTCATTCTCCTCGGTAGCATCAGTTGGAGGCTGCTCGGGATCAGCTTCAGTTATCTCTTCGGCAGGACTAGGGTTGTCTTGTTCCCTGGAGTCGGGAGGTGATTTGCTCGTCACTTCGGGTGGTTTGCTTACTACTTCCGGTGGGGTATCCTCGACTTCATTACCACACCTTCCACACTTTAGTAGGCTAAGCTCTTTGATCAGTTGCTCAGTTACTTCGATCGCTTCAAAAGCCTTTTCGATGCGAACATTGTTCTCAACCTGCCCTGCGTGTGCTACTTCGAAGACACTCTTAATGGCTTTGATTCCTGCGTAAAATGCAAGTTCCTCCTCCTCACTGAGGTCTTCGTCCTCAGAATAGCTGTCGTACACCCCCTCTGTTTCGTCTTGATTTGAGTATATGTTGGCGACTTTGTTTGACATGATTTTTTCGGATTGTGCAGATCCATTGGCGTACATTTGAAAGACCTTCACTGCCTCTTCAACTGTACATTTTTCCAAACCTCCACATATCCCATCTATTTGAAGCCTAACTTCATCCCTTAGTCCTCCAACAAAAAACAAATCAGCTCCTCATCGTCGAAACGGTGGTGGGGGCACTCACGTTTATACAGCTCAAAACGTTCATAGGTGTCACAGAACCGCTCGTATTCTCCTTGCTTAAAGTATTCAATCCGATTCCGTAGTGCAATCGTCTCATGGTAAGGCATGAAACGTGCCAAGAACTCCTCTACTACTTGGCTCCAGGTTTTCAGTGATCCTGGTGCTAACCTTGCTATCCATATCCTCGGTTCATATCCCAAAGCAAAAGGAAATAATTTCCTGCATAATTGATCCTCGGTGAATCCCTTTGCGGGAACTTTTGCTATCTCCTCTTCATAGGATCTGATGAAGCTTATTGGATTCATATCCTCTCCTTCTTCGAACCTCGGTATCCTTCTCACTATGGTGCTTGTTACCTCGTACCCCGATAACTCTTCTTCCAAGTATATAGCTGACCCCCTCCTGACTTGTGAGAATGTCGGTGTCAAGCGAGCTTTTAAGGTCATCATACCTGGAAATCTGTATCAGGAGTAACTCAAAACTAAAAATTAGCCTCGTTAGAAATTTCGAAAGTCGAGAAAATTTCTGGATTTCGAAGACTACTAAAGCTAGGAAAGGAGTATTAGAAACAGACTAGGAAATCAGAGAGAGATTAAAAAGGAAAACTAAAACTAAAAGAATTAGGAATCTAAAGCTGTAAATATAAACAAATTAAAGAGAAAAAAGGAGTATAGTCCCCGGCAGCGGCGCCAATGTGATGAACGGAGATTTGTCAGGTCCCGGTTCAGTCAAATAATATTTATTATTTAGCCAAAGACAATCCACAACTACAACGAAAACCGTAGTGTAGTAGTAGAATGACTCGAGCGTCGTTCTCTCAGGACTATACTAGCTTTATCAAATCTAATTAAGAATATAAAACAGCAAATAGAAAGCAATAGGGGTTTTCAAGCAGATAATGGAGATTGGTGATAGTATGGTCCTTCTTAACATAATGGGTCGATAATCATGCATAAATTCCTCGGTCTTGCATAGAGATCTTTGAATCAATCTTGTGTTCTGTTGCAAGTATTAAGCACTACGAAGATATTATGGGTCTGACTCGTCAACAACTAACGTCCTAATGTGTTCCGTAATTATTCAACACTACGAAGATAATTGGTCTGATTGGTCGACAAGTGTCCATGCGTGCATAATAATCAATACAACATACGAGAATTTTGGTTGCAACTGATCAACGAAATAAAGCAATGACACGGAGTATAATGCGCGATATAGCCATTAGCATGATTATCTTCCCTCGCTAAGAATTCACATACTACCACCCATGATAAGTTTAGCTACTCATAATAGGCATGCAATCAATAGCAATCATAGAAGAAAACATATTGAAAGAAGAATAAAATAAGTAGATAAAAACTGTAAGATACAAAGTTACCGAAGGTTGTCAATCTCCGGATGATTGCGATCCTACGCGCTCCAATCTGCTATGAAAAAGTATCCCCTAAGCTATGGAACTCCCAGGACAGGCCCCGGGAAGTTCCTACCTAAAACTATAGAGAGAGGTGAGAAAGTAGGCTTGGAAAGATATGATTTTCGAAGAAAAACTTGAGCTCTATATATAGGCCCCGAATTTCCTCTGGGGCGGTTCGCCCGGTGATGCGGCGGTTCGGCCCCCAATATTTCGCGGAATTTCCGCATTTTTCGATGCGGATTTGGAGTTCTTCACCTTTTCGGACTCGGTTTATGACTTCTAGTAGCCTTCTAACCTCCAGATTCGGCCCCTAGACTCCAAATCCTATCCGGAAACCTTCAGATACTCCAAATAGGCTTCTGGAACACCAATTCCTTGTAGATTCCTACATGGATTATGTGACTAAATGGGTGGAGGCAATTCCTACAAAAACAAATGACGGCGCAGTTGTTATGAAGTTCTTGAAGGAGGTAATATTCTCTAGATTTGGGTGCCCTAGGACAATCATCAGTGATGGAGGGTCACACTTCGTCAATAGAACCTTTGCCTCCCTTCTTAAGAGATACAGTGTCCACCATAGTATCGCTACGCCATATCACCCACAGACATCGAGTCAAGTCGAAGTCAGCAACCGTCAAATTAAGAATATCTTGGAGCGAGTAGTGAAGCCTAGTAGGAAAGATTGGGCAGGAAAATTGAATGATGCACTTTGGGCATACAGGACTAGCTACAAGACGGTGATCGGAACCACTCCGTACAGACTTGTGTATGGGAAAGCATGTCATCTTCCCGTAGAACTGGAACACAACGCATATTGGGCTATAAAAGCACTCAATCTGGATATGGGAAAAGCTGGCGAGGAACGATTGTTGCAACTAGATGAGCTTGATGAATTACGACTAGGTGCTTATGAAAATGCCAAGATCTACAAGGAACGTACTAAGAGGTATCATGATCGTGGTATAGTACGTAAGGAATTGATTCCTGGACAAAAAGCTTTGGTATTTAATTCTCGCCTTCGACTATTTCCTGGAAAGCTCCGTACTCGTTGGGATGGACCGTACGAAATTATCAAAGTTGCTCCCCATGGAGCTGTAAAACTCTTTGATCCAAAGACGGGCAATACCTTCAAGGTGAATGTCCAGCGAGTGAAGCCATACTTCGAGATATCTAGTGATCAAAGGGAGGTTGATCACCTTGAGCTTACCCTTACCGCCTCCACTAAGGGTTAGTGTGTTTTGTCGTTTGTTTTCTCACGAGTTTGATTGAGTATTATAGGTCACTTATACAAGTATTAGCTCTCACCTTGAATCCACTTTCGACGTTCGGGACGAGCGACGACGTTCAGGTTTGGGGGGGGGGGTTATCGCTGGTTATCTCTATACTTGTTTTGCTTATGATAAACTCGTGAAATCCTTTACTTGTTTTGCTTATGATAAACTCGTGAAATCCTTTGCATTTGCATTTGCACGTTTACTGCTTTCTTAGTTTTAGTTGCATTCACTACATTTATCCTAGGATAGTCTTGCATGTTTTATGTGGAGTTTATTGCCAAATTTTTTTGAACTTTTTTATTGGGTAGATTAACTAACTATGACAATAATCATATGCTTCATCTCTATGAATTTGTTTGAGGTTTTTCTCGCTTGGCTTGTCACATTTATATATTGCACTTAGTTAAGCTTGGTAGTCTCGACATCATTTAGTGGTGTTTTCTCTATTGCGGTTCACGAAAGCCTTTATAATAGGATGATGCATGTTAGGGTCTTATGGTTGTTTTCCCGAGTAATTATGTACCTAAGAGGCAACAAGTCTTCACCTTTCTTTGAGATTGCTAATTGCCTAGGAAGGAGGTAGTGTGAGACTGTGTGATCCTTTATTTGCAACCTATTCTTCTGAATAGGTTTGGGGAGGGGGGTTACACTATCATTAGACTTGTTTTTCGTTTTTCAATTTTGTGTTGTGAGTTTATTTTTCCTTTTTTGTAAATTTTGTACTCCAACCTATTCTTTCGAATAGGTTTGGGGAAGTCGTTTGTGAGTTATTTTTGTTTCAATTTCGTTGTGCTACTGCTGGCTAAAAAAAAAAGAGAAAAAAAGAGAAAAAGAAAAAATTTCCAGAAAAAAAAGAAAAAGAAACTGGAAAAGAAAAAAAAATAAAAGACCCCAAAAGAGCAAAGAAGGGTCCAAAAAATAGAAAGCCAAAAAGCAGTTTAGCAAAGTGTTGTGTCTCATTTTCCAATTCTTGTAATGTTCGTAATCGTGTTGTAATTTTTGTCTTTTGTTTTTGAGTGTCATCTGTTCTAGACCACCCTCGTCCTGCCATTCAGGAAGTGGTGAATAGCTTAAGGCTTTGCTTGAGAGATGGGTAGAATAGGGGAGTGTCATCTTTTTTAGGGAACCCTCCTTCGTTTGATGAGAGCCAGTATTGGTTCGACCTCTTTGAGGAAAAGTCTTAACTTGGTGAACAGTAGTAAGTCCTCAGTTTCATAGGCACGGGACAACCATTCGTATTCTAACATGTTTCATTGCGTCGTCACTGACTAGGTCCAGGTAGAGAATGTTACGAGAAACTATCTTGTCTTGACATAAGTGCTTATGTGAATGTGTATGAGTCAATCGAGACATTCTTCAACCTATATTCATGATATGATTTGTATGGTTTTTGTTCATATGTTTTTTGATAGATTCGATAGACTAGTTCATTTCATTTGGCATGAGACTCCATTTTTTGTGTTGCATTGTTTTTTGCTTTAGAGTCTAACTTAGTTGCTTGAGGATAAGTAAAGGTTCGGTTTGGGGAATTTGATGAATGTGTATTTTACAGTTTCATTTGAGTCTTTTTCACCTATTTTAGCTATCCTCTATGTTAATTTAGCTATATTTTAGTGCATTTTATTAGAATAGTGTCACGCTTCCCTTTAGTTTGTATTTTACAGGTTTTGGGTGAAATACGAGGTTTTCCGGGCAATTATATTGAAGTAGACAAGGAATTGGTGTTCCGAAGGCCTAATTGGAGTATCTGAAAGATTCCGGATAGGATTTGAAGTCTAGGGGTCAAGTCTGAAGGCTAAAAGGTCACTAGAAGGCAAAAACCGAGTCCGAAAAGGGGAAGAAATCCAAAAATGCGTCGAAAACGCGTATCTGGCCGAAAAATACTCCCGGGCGAGTCGCCCGGGACGTGGGGCGAATCGCCCCACACCAGGCGAATCGCCCGCTGTGTGGGGCCCTTCGCCCCACACCTCCCGAATACCTATATATAGTTGCTCAGTTTTCTCCGTTTTTCATACTTTTCCAGACCTTTTCTCTCACCTTTCTCAGTAGTTTTGGGTAGGAATTCCCCAGAGCCTGTTCTGGGGGTTCTTAGCTTAGGACATACTTTTTCTTAGTAGTTTGGAGCTTGTAAGATCGCGATTCTTCGGAGATTGACAACCTTCGGTAACATTGTATCTTACAGTTTTTCTATTTATATTTATATATCTTTCATCATGTTTTCATTCATTCGTGGTATGATTTCTGTTGATTGCATGACATCTATGAGTAGCTAAACTTCTCGTTGGTGATAGTATGTGATTTCTTAGCGAAGGGTTAATAATTATGCTAATGGCTATATCGCGCATTATACCTAGAGTTATTGCTTTATTTCTTTGATCTATCTAAATCTCTATCTTCGTAGTGTTCAATAATTACGGAACACAATTGGACAATTCATTAATCAAAGATCTCTATGCAAAACCGGGGAATTTATGTATGATTATTAACCTGCTATGCTTTGAATGACCATACTATCACCAATCTCCATTATCTGCTAAGAAAAACCTTTGCTAAGACGTCTGTTGATTTTATATTCTTAAGTTAGATTAGATAAAGCTAGTTATAGTCCTTAGAGATCGACACTCGAGGTTATTCTACTGCTACACTACGGTTTTCGTTGTAGTTGTGAATTGCCTTTGGCTAATACAAATTTATTTGATTAATTAGAATCTGACAAATTCGTCGCTCATCACTATACTAAGATGAATGTAGTGTATGCAACTAAATACTAAGAAAGCGGTAAGCGTGCAAATGCAAACAAAAGATTTCACGAGTTTATCATAAGCAAAACAAGTATAGAGATAGCCAGCGATAACCTCCCCCCCAAACCTGAACATCGTCGCTCATCCCGAACGTCGAAAGTGGATTTAAGGTGACAACTAACTTGTACCTGTAACCTATAGGACTCAAGGAAACTCATGAGAAACCCAAACAGGCGATAAAGGAAGTAAAAAGATCAATAATTTAGCATAATAGGAGAAAAATGGGGTTCCGAATGAAAATCCGGACCTCCGGGTCTCTGGACACCCAGGGCGAACCGCCCCAGGTGGGGGCGATTCGCCTGGGGCGTCCAGAACGTCCCGGGATTCTGGACACCCAGGGCGAATCGCCCCAGGTGGGGGGCGATTCGCCTGGGGCGTCCAGAATGTCCCAGGCGGCCTGGACTTGCCAGGCGAATTGCCCCACGTGGGGGGCGGTTCGCCTGGCATCTCCAGACTCCTGGAGACGCCTTTTTCCTCCCAAAATGCAAAATTATCATCTTAAAACCTATTTTATCACAAAAAAACATACGAAAAACACAATGACATGCTCAAAACAACAAAATACATCATACCTATCCTTAAGTAGAGGTGGGAAAGGTTAGTGCGAGATGATCAACCTCTACTTGATCGCTAGGAAGCTCGAAGTATAGTTTCACTCGTTGCCCATTCCCTTTGAAAGTATTGCCCGTCTTTGGATCCAAGAGTTCTACAGCTCCATGATGAACGTGTATTTTACACTTTCATTCGAGTCTTTTTCACCAATTTAGCTATCCTCTATGTTAATTTAGCTATATTTTAGTGCATTTTATTAGAATAGTGTCACGTTTCCCTTTAGTTTGCATTTTACATGTTTTGGGTGAAAAACGTGGTTTTCCGGGCAATTATATTGAAGAGAACGAAGAATTGGTGTTCCGGGGACATTTTTGGAGTATCCAGAAGATTCCGGATAGGATTTGAAGTTTAGGGGTCGAGTCTGAAGGCTAAAAGGTCACTAGAAGGCAAAAACCGAGTCCGAAAAGGAAAAGAAATCCAAAAACGCGTCGAAAATGCGTCGTTTTCCGACTGCACCTCCCGGGCGATTCGCCATGGACGTGGGGCGGTTCGCCCCACACCAGGCGATTCGCCCGGTGTGTGGGGCGACTCGCCCCACACGTTCCGAACCTCTATATATAGTTGCTCAGTTTTCTCCGTTTTTCATACTTTCTCAGACCTTTTTTCTCACCTTTCTCTTTAGTTTTAGGTAGGAATTCTCTAGAGCCTGTTCTGGGAATTCTTAGATTAGGAGATACTTTTTCTGATCAATTTGGAGCTTGTGAGATCGTGAGTCTTCGGAGATTGACAACCTTCGGTAACATTGTATCTTGCAATTTTTTCTATTCATATTTATCTTTCAACATGTTTTCATTCAATCTTGCTATGATTTCTATTGATTGCATGACATCTATGAGTAGCTAAATTTATCGTTCGTGATAGTATGTGATTTCTTAGCGAAGGGTTAATAATTATGCTGATGGCGGTAAAGCGAATCAGCCTTTGAGTTATTGCTTTATTTCTTTGATCAATCTAAGCCCTCTATCTTCGTAGTGTTGAATAATAACGGAACACATTGGACAATTCATTGATCAAAGATGTCTATGAAAAATGATCGGGTACTTCATGCATGATTATTAACCTGCTATGCTTTGAATGATCATACTATCACTAACTTCCATTATCTTGATAAGAAAAACCTGTGCTAAGTCGTTTGTTGATTTTATAGTTTAAGTTAGATTAGATAAAGCTAGTTATAGTCCTTAGAGATCGACACTCGAGGTTATTTTACTGCTACACTACGGTTTTCGTTGTAGTTGTGAATTGCCTTTGGCTAAATACAAATTTATTTGATTAGTTAGAATCTGACAAATTCCGGTTCATCACTCCATGGGGAGCAACTTGGACGATCTCGTATGGTCCATCCCAACGAGTACGGAGTTTCCAGGAAATAGACGAAGGCGAGAATTAAACACCAAAGCTTTTGACCAGGAATCAGTTCCTTACGTACTATACCACGATCATGATACTTCTTGGTACGCTCCTTGTAAATCTTGGCGTTCTCATAGGCACCGAGGCGTAATTCATCAAGCTCATCAAGTTGTAACAACCTTTCTTCGCCTGCTTTTCCCAAATCAAGATTTAGCTCTTTAATAGCCCAATACGCCTTATATTCCAATTCCACAAGAAGATGGCATGCTTTCCCGTACACAAGTCTATACGGAGTGGTCCCAATCACCGTCTTGTAGCTAGTTCTATATGCCCAAAGCGCATCATTCAATTTTCCAGACCAATCTTTCCTACTAGGCTTCACCACTCGCTCGAGAATCTTTTTAATCTGACGGTTGCTAACTTCAACTTGTCCCGAAGTTTGTGGATGATATGGCGTAGCAACACTATGGGTGACATCGTACTTCTTAAGAAGAGAAGCAAAGGTTCTATTGACGAAGTGCGAACCTCCATCACTGATGATCGTCCTAGGACATCCAAATCTAGAAAAGATCACATCCTTTAAGAACTTCGTAACAACCGCGACATCATTCTTTCTTGTGGGAATCGCCTCTACCCACTTTGTCACATAATCCACCGCGACGAGTATGTATTCGTAACCTCCACTTGATGGAAACGGTCCCATGAAATCAATGCCCCACACGTCGAAAGGCTCGACCACTAGATTCCCTTGAAGGGGCATTTCCTCTTTCTTTGCAATATTACCCCCTCGTTGACATGGGTCACAATTTTTCACAAAACTTCGAGCATCTTGGTGCAAACTTGGCTAGAAAAATCCCGCTTGTAGCACCTTGCGAGCCGTTTTAATGCCACTATAGTGTCCGCCGCAATGAAGCTCATGGCAATGGCTCAACACACTTTGTTGTTCTTCTTGCGGAATGCACCTTCTCAGTATTCCATCAGCTCCTTCTTTAAAAAGATTCGGATCATCCCATATGTAATACCTACAACGCTTGGCAAGAGCTCTCCTATCGGAGGCTGAAAAATTAGTTGGGCAAATACCCATAGCCAAATAGTTCACAATATCAGCATACATGGTTCTTCAGTGACTTTCATTAAGTGCAAATCAGGAAGATCATCATTAATAGGAATCGAATCCATGGAAATATTAGGAATTCTAGACAAGTGATCAGCTACCAATTTGATGAACGAGATTGTCAGACTCAATTAATCAAATAAATTTGTTTTTAGCCAAAGGCAATTCACAACTACAACGATAACCAAGGCACGTAGTATAGAAGTAAAATAACCTCGAGTGTCGATCTCTAAGGACTATACTAGCTTTATCAAATTTAACTTAAACAATAAATCAGAAATCAAGCAAAGCGCAAATTTTTCTTATCAATATGATGGAAGTTGGTGATAGTATGGTCATTCAAAGCAACGGGTAATAATCATGCATGAAGTACTTGAAGTTTGTATAAAGATCTATGATCATGAATTGTCCTATGTGTTCCTTTCAATTCAACACTACGAAGATAGATGGCTTAGATAGATCAAAGAAATAAAACAATAAATCAAGTCTTAAACGCGCGAAGCCACTCATGCATAATCAAGAACCCTAGCTAAGAAATCACATACTATCACCAACGATAGATTTAGCTACTCATATTGCAATCAACAAGAATCAAAGCAAGATTGAATGAAAACATGTTGAATGAAATAAATAAAAGCAGAAAAATCGTGAGATACAAGTTACCAACGAAGGTTGTCAATCTCCGATGAATTGCTAACTCACAAGCAAGAATCGAAAATCAAAGATGTCCAATCTCTATGCTAAAGCTTCGAAATCAATAAGAAAAAGTGTCTTCTATGCTAAAAATTCCCAGAACAGGCTCTGGACAATTCGTCTCTCAAAATAATGTGAAAAGGTCTGAAAAACGTAGAAAAATAGGCAAACTATATATAATGTTCGGAAACCTCCCAGACGAACCGCCCCAGGTGCCGGGCGATTCGCCTGGTGTGGGGCGAATTGTCCCACGTCCCAGGCGGTTCGCTTGGGACGTCCACATCGACTTCAACGAGATTTTAGTCTTCTTTTCCTTTTCGGACTCGGATTTTGCCTTCTAGTGACCTTTAAGCCTTGAAACTCGTCCCCTAGGCCTCAAATCTCATCCGGAACCTTCTAGATACATCACGAATGTCCTTGAAACACCAAAACCTCGTCCTCTTCATCAATATTGCCCATAAAAACACGTTTTTTTACCTAAAACCTGAAAAATGCAAAGAAAAGGGAAACGTGACACTATTCTAATAAAATGCACTAAAATATAAGCTAAATTAACCTAGAGGATAGCTAAATTGGTGAAAAAGACTCGAATGAAAGTGTAAAATACACGTTCATCAGTGGACCACTACGCATTTAATGCAAAGGCTCCACTAACGCAGTTGAATCTCTGTTTTACCCTTGCTGAGAACTCAAAACCGTTTGAGCTTCTTGCACACCAGAGATACTATATAAACAAAGAGTTAGAGAAAGACAAAATTCTTTAAGTCACATTTCCTTTCTCTGCAAATTTTATAGCCTGTGCCCTGAATTCACTGTACCTCCAGTCAAAAAGCAAGTTAATGTTTTTCGTACACTTCTACCGCTATATAAGAAATGGCCCCAAAGAGACAGTCCTCCAGGACCTCAAAGTCATCAAAGGCTGATAGTGCTGGGAAAAGCACTATTCCGGTTGTAACTCCGGCAACCAACACAGTGAAAATTGTGTTGAAAAATGACCGTATACCGGAGAGACCCATGCCGCCTGCATATCTTGACACTGCAAAGTGCGAAAAGATGATGCAATGGGGCGGATTTGCCAAAGAGAAGTACATAAGATACTTCTATTAACAAGATTTAGATGGAGAAAATGAAGAGGCACTGAACTTGATAAACCAACAAGGCCTTCTTTTCTTCGTAACTGCTCGCCCTAAGAAAGTGAGTATGTTAGATGCCATGGAATTCTACAACAATGCAGAAATCCAAACTCTTACTGATGGACAAGGAGTCACTGAAAAAGTGATTTCTACCACAGTTCAAGGTGTGCAAATCATCCTGAAATGGATTGATTTAGCCAACATCTTTCAGATTCCAACTACTAGAATTGAAGATGACATCACTACCACTGATGAAGAAATTGAAGCCTTCTACAGTGATGTCAGAAACGAAAGAATGAAGAAAGGAGAGATTGCTCCCTTGACTTGGACAAAGCACGTAAAAAGGAAGCATATCTGCCATTCACTTGGTCTAGTAGCTCTGCTACTCATCAAAGTCCTAGACTCCCAAGTTGGAGGAATTGACCAAGTAGGCTTGAGAAGGTGGTTGTTGCTGATGCATATACATGAGAACAAAACTGAGCTCAACTGGGCAAAGTACATTTTCAACAAACTTGTTGATTGTGTTACTAAATTTAAGGTCAAGGTTGAAGACAACAAGGTCTCACCTACCTTCCCAGTCATGTATGGACTAAAAATATGCTATATCCTTGAACACTTCAGGATTCAGCTGAGAAACACATTACCGATTAAGAAATCAGTATGCAATGTGAGAAGAGCCTTCTACAAGCAAAATGGACCTAAGCTTGCTGACAAGAGGTCAAAGAAGACAACAGATGCAAATGTTGTCAGTATTGGTCAGCAAGAAAGGTATACAACAGCTGCAAATGTTGTTGATGAAACTGCTGTAGATGGTGATCAACAAGGTACGTGTACAACAGCCGTTGCTGAAAATGCAACTACTGCAGATGCTGCTGCTGAAAAGAAACTGGAGAAATCCAAGAAGAAAAAGAGGAAAGCTGATGATGACACTCAAACTGCAGCGTCATCAGCTGACCCCATCCCTAAGAAGAAACGGACAAAGACTCACCAAATAAAGAAAACACTGACTCGCAAGTCAGTTCCAATTGTCCATGATCTTTCGGATGATGCTCTAGGAGTTGCTGAAACACAAGCCACTACAGTAGATGTTGATGAAGTGCTTGCGGAAGCCTTCAGCAATGTTGAAGTGTTTGCAGAAGCCTTAAACAATCAACTCAATGTTGGTACATCTGCTGAAATAAGACAACAAGGCAGTGGAAACGAAATTCCTGCCCCAATCCCAGATATCTAAATTGTAGATAATCTAGATGATCAGACTCTGGAACCATCAAGTGATATTGCTGCTGATCTGAGAAATGCGGCACTTGCTGATGCTGCTGAAAAGATGGTTGCTGAACAAGCAATTCATCAAGTTGTTGAAATCGCAGTTACTGAAACTGTAATTGCTGAAGAACCAGTTGCTGAAACTGCAATGGTTCAAGTCCCAAAAATTGTTGCAACACCACAAGAGATACTATTCGACGACGCATCTCGTAATGCTGAGGATACTGGACCTAGTTCACCAAAAACATCCATTGACAAAGTTCAGCTGGTGCTGACAGAACTAAGCCAGCAAATGGATTTGGAGATTGATGACAACTGCAACAAATCAATAGATGTATTCATGACCAGCAGTGAACTAAAAGGTCAAGATGTCTCTGCTCAACTTGTCATTTCAGAGACAAGGGAGATTGCTGAATCTGCACAGCCTTCTCAAATATAGCAAGAAAAGAAGTCTGCTGAAGAACAAGTCCCAGATAATGAAGAAGCTGTCATTGCTGAAAGGACTGAGTCACCACCTGACCTTCTTCAGCAGGTAGTTAACTCAGACATAAGCAAAACTTCACTATCTGAAACTCTTTCTTTTGCTGATATAATTATTTCTTTACAGATTTCTCAAGATACAAGTCAGAAGATTGCTGAAACTTCTGCACCAGAATCCACAACTCCTGTTCAACAGGTAGATGAAGTTTTTGGTAATTCAACTAAGTATGAAAACTTAGTACTTGTATCTAACTTAAAATTATTTCAGGATGAACAATTCAAGGATGCTTCTCAAGTTCCTGAAGCAATGGAAATAGTACCAGCACAACAAAGTGTGCAACATGAGCTTGCTGAACTTCAGCAGGTAAAACATGTCCCAGTTTTTTACTCTAAAACTATTTTCCAAAACCTTCATGAACTTAATTTTATACTTTTTCAGGCTCAAAAGGAGACCGCTGAAGTGGTTCACATCACTGTAGATTTGGAAGTAAGTTCAGAGGAACTTTACTCAAACTTCAAAAGAACTACCTTGAACAGAGTTGCTAAATCCGTCAGCAACTGGCAAAGGTACAAAAGGATGGATTTTTACGATCTTCACCTTCATCTGTCCAACGAGAAAAAGAGACTTTCTCTACTGAAATTCGAGACGTTTGTGCACTCCATACTTCCAGAAGAGTTGACATATTCTCAGCTCATGAGCTCAAGTCTGATTGCTCTAATCAGAGAGAATATGAAAGCTAAATTCAAGAGTGCCTCTCCAGCTGAACAAGTTGTGATGCTCAAGGGTTCCTTTGTACCCGTGGTGGTTGATCCCCACAAAATCAATGAGGAAGAGGAAGTTACAAGTGCAACAATTACAAACATCTTGAGTTGGTCATACTGACGGACGATGATGAAGAAGAAGATGATGAGAATATTCCAAAAGATTCAAGTGATGGTGAAGGAAAAGATTCTAAGGACAAAAAGGATGATGATGATAATCAAGGTCCTAGTCCTGATGCTGGTGGACTTAAACTGACAGTTGCTGAGACTGAACATCAAGATACTGAAAATCAGCAAGCTGATCACACTACAAGTCAGCATCAAGAATCCACTCCTGCTCCTGCTGAGACAAGTACTCAAGCAACTGAACAAGTTGCTGAAACTGAAGAAGAGTACGCCAGAAAGCGTGCTGAAATGAAATTAGGTAAAAGCAAGCTTTCTGATGCCGAGTTAACTTTACTCGATGCCAAGGTCACTGAACCAAACCTTGATGATGAAGAAATGGATGAAGATTATCAAAGATCACTTCAAAACAGTCTACAGATTCATGCAAGGCATACACAGAATCTAGACATTGCTCAATCTTCAGGAGTGAAGCACACGGAAGTCCCCTCTCCCTTCCAGTTACTACTGGTGAAACTCCAGTTGTTGAGTCTAAAGAGTTGCCCTCAGCAACCACTCAACCTAAAGTGAATAAAGCTACAGATTTAGGAACCAAGGTTGTTGGCCTTGATGAATCTGGTGACGAAGAAGATCTCTTCAATTTTTCAGCAAACGAAGACGAACTGACAAAGAAAGTTGAACCCCCAGTGGTTACAATTCCTCCTCCTTCTCTTGTTCATGATGAAGGAGATGCTGAAAGAAGTCGTTTGCTGATCAATGATGATCAATTCGCTACTGAGCTCAAAGTTCATTCACTCACTCCCTCTTTAGTGCCGTTTCCCAGTGTTGAGGATTTTACTCCCAGAATTATGGCACTAATGGTGGTTCACAAAGCATGCCAAGAAGAGGATGATGCACTGCTTGCTGAGAGTCCGCTTGACATAGGCAAGATACTGGCTACTGTGCTGAAACACACTACTTCTCTTACAATAGCTCAGAAAGACATAAGTATACATCATAAAAGCTATGAAGAAGATGTCAGTCAAGCACTCAAACTGGCAAAAAATGCATTGAAAAAGGCTCAGACTTTCATTGAAGAAAAAGTCGACAATGAGCGCAGACATGAGGAGAATTTGGTGAGTATTAAAGAAGAAATGTCCAAACTGACTGCTGATCAACAAGGAATAATTATTAAGTACAACAGCCTAAGTAAACTTGCTGAAAATTGCAATGAATTTTTCTCTCTGCACATTCACCCAATGATGAAATCCATGTCTAAGGGGGAAGATAAACAAAGAAAATCTTCAAGAAAGAAAACCCCTGCTGAAGCGCCATTGATTCCGCCTAGTCCACCTCCCAGAGAACCTCTTGTTGAAAGAGAGCAAAGTTCTAAGAGACGAGGTGAAACAGATTCTGAGAGAAATTCAGCAAATCAGAAAAGGAAAAGAACATCTGCTGAAACTCATGAATACTGTCACACTGAGAGTTATCAAGATCTGAATGAAGATGATGATGATGATGATGATGATAACCAAACAATAGCTCAAGCAATAAGAGCTAGACCAATCACAACCCTAACTCCTTCTGGTCATTCAAAACATTTCTCTTCTGACTCAAGATCTTCAGCAAGAGATCAAGAAAATGCAAAGTCAAGAAGAAGAAGGCAAAGACAGGAAGAAAATAGGCTAGCCAGCATTGCCATTGGCTCTGACATTGAATACACAAAGACCAGCAATGAGGAAACAACTCAAAATGTGATAAGAAACCTTCATGGTTGCTGGGTCTTAAAGCTGGAAGATGTGTTGGTAAATGATTTCTTTCCAACTGTTGTACTGAATCAAATGTACACTTGGATTGAATTAAAAGTGCAAAGAAAAGAAAGGGATCCTTGATGAACCGGAATTTGTCAGATTCAATTAATCAAATAAATTTGTTTTTTAGCCAAAGGCAATTCACAACTACAACGAAAACCGTAGTGCAGCAGTAAAATAACCTCGAGTGTCGATCTCTAAGGACTATAACTAGCTTTATCTAATTTAACTTAAACTATAAAATCAACAAACGACTTAGCACAGGTTTTTCTTATCAAGATAATGGAAGTTAGTGATAATATGATCATTCAAAGCATAGTAGGTTAATAATCATGCATGAAGTACCCGATCGTTTTGCATAGAGATCTTTGATCATGAATTGTCCAATGTGTTCCGTTTTATTCAACACTACGAAGATAGAGGGCTTACATAGATCAAAGAAATAAAGCAATAACTCAAAGTTTGATTCGCATTACCGCCATCATGCACAATTAAGAACCCTCGCTAAGAAATCACATACTATCACCAACGATAGATTTAGCTACTCATAGATGTCATGCAATCAACAGAAATTATAGCAAGATTGAATGAAAACATGTTGAAAGATATATAAATATAAATAGAAAAATCGTGAGATACAATGTTACCGAAGGTTTGATGAACGGAGATTTGTCAGGTCTCGATTCAGCAAATAATATTGTTATATAGTCAAAGGCAATCCACAACTACAACGAAAACCGTAGTGTAGTAGTAGAATGACTCGAGTGTCGTTCTCTCAGGACTATAACTAGCTTTATCTATTTAACAAGAGAATATAAAACAGCAGATAGAAAGCAATAGGGGTTTTCAAGCAGATAATGGAGATTGGTGATAGTATGGTCCTTCTTAACATAATGGGTCGATAATCATGCATAAATTCCTCGGTCTTGCATAGAGATCTTTGAATCAATCTTGTGTCCTGTTGCAAGTATTAAGCACTACGAAGATAATTTGGTCTGACTAGTCAACAACGATTGTCCTAATGTGTTCCGTAATTATTCAACACTACGAAGATAATTGGTCTGATGGTCGACTAGTGTCCATGCGTGCATAATAATCAATACAACATACGAGAATTTTGGTTGCAACTGATCAACGAAATAAAGCAATGACACGGAGTATAATGCGCGATATAGCCATTAGCATGATTATCTTCCCTCGCTAAGAATTCACATACTACCACCAATGATAAGTTTAGCTACTCATAATAGGCATGCAATCAGTAGCAATCATAGAAGAAAACATATTGAAAGAAGAATTAAATAAGTAGATAAAAACTTTAAGATACAAAGTTACCGAAGGTTGTCAATCTCCGGATGATTGCGATCCTACGCGCTCCAATCTGCTATGAAAAACTATCCTCTAAGCTATGGAACTCCCAGGACAGGCCCCGGGAAGTTCCTACCTAAAACTATAGAGAGAGGTGAGAAAGTAGGCTTGGAAAGATATGATTTTCGGAGAGAAAACTGAGCACTATATATAGGCCCCGAAATATCACGGGGCGGTTCGCCCCCCCCAATATTTCGCGGAATTTCCGCGTTTTACGACGCGGATTTGGATTTCTTCACCTTTTCGGACTCGGTTTATGACTTCTAGTAGCCTTCTAACCTCCAGATTCGGCCCCTAGACTCCAAATCCTATCCGGAAACCTTCAGATACTCCAAATAGGCTTCTGGAACACCAATTCCTTTTAGACTTCAATATAATTGCCCCGAAATCTCCGAATTTCAACCAAAACCTGTAAAATAAAATCTAAAGGGAAACGTGACACTATTCTAATAAAATGTACTAAAATATAGCTAAATATCATAGAGGATAGCTAAAATAGGTGAAAAAGACTCGAATGAAAGTGTAAAATACACATTCATCAAGGTTGTCAATCTCCGAAGAATCGCGATCTCACAAGCTCCAAATTGATAAGAAAAATTGTCTCCTATGCTAAGAATTCCAGAACAGGCTCTGGAGAATTCCTACCTAAAACTAATGAGAAAGGTATTAAAAAAGGTCTGAGAAAGTATGAAAAAACGTAGAGAAACAACAACTATATATAGGAGTTCGGCACGCGTGGGGCGAGTCGCCCCACACACCGGGCAAACCGCCCGGGAGTTCCAGTCGGCAAGAAACGCGTTTTTTACGCGTTTTTGGATTTCTTTTCCTTTTCGGACTCGGTTTTTGCCTTCTAGTGACCTTTAAGCCTTCAGACTCGACCCCTAGACTTCAAATCTCATCCGAAATCTTCTAGATACTCCAAAAATGGCCTCGGAACACCGATTCTTCGTTCTCTTCAATATAATTGCCCGGAAAATCACGTTTTTCACGTAAAACCTGTAAACTGCAAACTAAAGGGAAACGTGACACTATTCTAATAAAATACAATAAAATATAGCTAAATGAACATAGAGGATAGCTAAATTGGTGAAAAAAGACTCGAATGAAAGTGTAAAATACACGTTCATCAATCCTCCTCCCTACCCAAGAAACATTGCTGCAAGATGGCTGAATCTGGAAGTCTTAGTAAGAAGAACATCTATTGGCAAGCTAATGAAGCAAGAGCCTGATTTAATCAAACCAATTGATGTTGCTTACTACACTGACCCTTTAACCAAGAAGTCAAAGAAGAAATATGGCTTGATTTCTTATGAGTATTTTTATCTCACTTCCAAGGATCAAGAAGAAGATCTTCTGTGGTTAAGAAAGATTCATGCTAACAAGGGAATTTCAGATACACAACTTCTCCATGCTAGCAATTGGGGCATGCACTTGTGGGTACTACAATATAAAGAAATGAATGGTGAAAACCATCATTATACTGCCTGCAAAAATGCAAGGATCATTCAGCTTGAAGTCCGTAAGCTACTTGAAGATTACGAAAAGGACTGTGTTGAAATTCTGAGGAAATCTTCTATTGGATTAGCTTAAGTCCCTTGTAAAAGCTTTGTTTGTTTTTGTTTGCTGATTTGTGTAGTTATCTCTGAACTTTCTTGTAAACTTACTGAAAGATAACTATCAGCAGTAAGCTTTTGACTCTTATTGATTTTTGATTATGCAATCTACTTATGCTTACTGTTTTATTATTCAAGTATGTTTGCATCATTCAAACTGATTTATTCAACATCTGAAACCTCTAAAAGGGTAACAATTAATTTAGCCATGGATTGCTAACATCAAAAGGGGGAAATTTGTTAGGAAACATGTAATTTTGATGAGCAATTAATCATGCTAAATTAAGTAAAGTCCAGTAACTAGTACTCTTAAGGTCCATAGGAATTTAGAATTTTAAGGACATTGTAAAAGAGGAACGTTTGCTGAAGACTTAGTGTAGGTACTAGTTAGGTGCTTTAGTATCGCTTATGATGTATCTTGTTTTCTGAAAAGAAAAATAACATATTGAAGCATTTGCTGATGATGTACTTTGTTTACACAAACGAACTATTGAAGCACTAGAACCGTTCAAAAATTTGAAGAATTCGAAGATTGAAGACTAAAGAAGATTTCTGAAGATGGTATCTACAAAGGCACATGTTGCTCAGGAAGTGAAAACTTCAGCAACATCTTGCATAAGTGAAAATCTATATGAAAGAGTAGGTTGTGCTTGCTGAAACTGAGACTGACCACGTGCTTGAAATACATATGTGACCTCCTTGCTGAAAGTACTTGCATTTGCGCTCCAACGTTCATATTTGAATTTCATTCAAATGAACATTAAATGCAAAGTAAGCATGCGAAGAACATGAAGACTAGAAGACAAATAAAGGACGATGCTGAAAGTACAAAAGCAAGATAGTGACATCTTAAGGAACAAAGCCTTAGAATTTGAAATTCAAATGGCTCCCTTGATTCACTATAAATAGAGGTCATCCGGCAAAGAGTAGAAGTGTGTCAACAACGTGATCAAACTCTCACTTGTGCTTAAACACTCATACCCTTCTATACTCTTCACTGCCATTGATCCGTTCCAAGACTTAAAGCTCGAAAAAGTTACTTGTGAAGAAGTAGAACATTCACGGCTAAGAAATTAGTTAACTGTTCGTTCTTTCGAAAAAGAACAAGTCTTGAACCAGAAATAATCTAACTTGTTTACTGCAAAGTATTCAAAGTTTTGTTTCTTAGATTACTTGTTGTAGCTGCATAAGTTATAATCAAGTTATCTCATCCCAAACCTCTCTAACTGATAAACACCCTTTTCAGGCGTGAAATTCAGGGGGAACTTAATCAAGCATAGTGTTGCTGATTATAAGTCCCAAGTTTGGTGGAGAACAAGGTTTCGTTCTCTAGTTAGGTTGGAAACGAAGCAAGTGTGCTTTGGTTTCTGTAGAATCGCTCTAGATAGGTGTTGTAAAGAACCTCAAACTTATCTTAGTGGATTCAGTCCTAGAAATGACAAAGTGGATTAGTTGAGAGATTACGCCACTCTCAGATACCACTATAAAAGTGTTTGTGTGATTTACTTTACTGCATTTAGTTTTCAGCAAGCATATCTTTATGTACACTGTCACTTTGCTCACTTGCTGAAACTATCACTTATTGTACAAAGACTTCCGCACTCTGTTTTAAGTATCAGTAAAACTCGTTACTGAAAAGTAACTAGTACTTGCTGAGAAAGTTAAGTATCAGCAAACTCATTACTCAAAAGTAATAAGCTCTTGCGAGAAAGTTTTTAGACGACGAAAGTTTGAAAAGACTATTCACCCCCCCCCCCTCTAGTCTTTTCTTGTTGTTTAAAGGGACCAACAATGAAGTTTTTGATGAAGATTATCAAAGATCAATGAAGAATAGTCTACAATTCATGTAGCAAGCAGTCAACACCTAGATATTGCTCAATCTTCAGGAGTGAATAACATGGAAGAATCCTCCCTTCCACCTACTACTGGTGAAACTCCAGTCGTTGAGTCTCAAGAGTTGCCTTCAGCAACCACTCAACCAAAAGTATCTGAGGCAAAAGACTTAGGTGTCAAGGTTGCTGGCCTTGATGAACCTGATGAGGAAGAAGATTTTTCAGATTTCTCAGCACATGAAGAAGAAAAAGAAAAAGAAAAAGAACAAAAGTGGTAGAAATTCCTCCAGCATCCATTAATTCTGATGAAGGAGATGAGGAAAGAAGCCGCTTGCTGAGAAATGATGACCAAATTGCCACAGAACTTAAAGCTCATTCACTTACTCCCTCTTTAGTGCCGTTCCCAAACATTGAGGAGTTTACTCCAAGAATCAAGGCACTAATGGTTGTTCACAAAGCATGCCAAGAAGAGGATGATGCACTGCTTGCTGAGAGTCAACTTAACATCGAAAAGATACTGACTACTGTGCTGAAACGCACTACTACTCTTACCATAGCTCATAAAGATATTAGTTTACATCACAAAAGCTATGAAGATGATGTCAGCAAAGCACTCAAGCTCGCTAAAAGTGCATTGACAAAGGCTCAGGCAATCATGGAAGAAAAGGTAAACAACGAGCGACGACATGAGGATAATTTGGCTTTTATCAAGGAAGAATTGTCTAAGCTTAAATCTGATCAGCAAGACATAATTCTTAAGTACAACAGCCTTCAGACTCTTGCTGAAAATTGCAACGAGTTTTTCTCTGCTCACATCAAACCGATGTTGCAATCCATGGGGGAAGATACAAAGAAAAAGTCTTCAAAAGACAAATCATCTACTACTCCCTCTTCAGCTCTACTGAAATTGCCTGGACCGCCACCCAGAGAACCTCTTGTTGACACTGAGCAAAGTTCTAAGAGAAAAGCTGAAACAGATTCTGAAAGGAGTTCAGCAAATCCAAAAAGGAGAAGAACTACTGCTGACACTTCAAAACATTGTCAACCTGAGAGTCATCAAGGAAATAATGATGATGACGATGATGATGACAGAACTATTGCTCAGGTTATCAAAGCAAAACCCATCAATGTCTTAACTCCATCTGGTAACACAAAATTTCTATCTTCTGGTTCTTCAGCAAAGAACAAAGATAGTAATTCAAAGCAAAGAAGAAGGCAAAGAAGGGCCACTGAACAAGAGGCTAACAGAAGAAAATCCAGAGTAATTGTTGGCTTGGGTGTACAATACACCAAAACAAGCAACAAAGTACTACTCAAAGTGTAATCTGAAAAGGACAAGGCTTTTTCATTCTAAAGCTTGAAGATCTCCTTGCAAATGATCACTAACCAAGACCAGTTCTTGAACAAATGGATAAATGGAATGTGATCAAGGTTGCATCCAAAGAAAGAGATCCTTGTCCACTGGATACCTTTGATGACAGAAAACTATGGCTTGACGTTGAAGTCAAAACAAGAAGGATGGCTCTATCAAAGAATTTAAGAGACACGCCACCTTACTTCAAGCCAATTGAAGTAACCCATTATTATCATGAATGGTTGAGAAAGGCAAAACAAAAAATGATGGTGACCCCATATGAGCTCTTCTACCTGACAAAAGAAGATGCTGATGAAAACTTTAGATATCTTGAGAAAATCTACAAGAAGTACAATCTGAGGGATCTCCAAATCGAACATGCGAGCTGCTGGGGACTTCACCTTTGGTCTGAAGTTTTGAAAAAGCAAGATCCCTCAACAGACCACAAGCTAATTTGCAGACTTGTAAGGGATATGCAACTTCAAGTCAGAAAACTTCTTGAAGATTATGAAGCTGACTGTGAAGAATTCTCTAAGATTGCTGATGAAAGCTTGAAGGATGTTTACAAAAATTGCTTCTAGATTTTTCTCAGATAGTCTAGTCTTTACTTTTGATTGTTGTTTGCTAAGTTATTTTATGCTTTCATGTAAAGTTACTTTGAAAGATAACTTTCAGCAATCAATTGCTTTTGGTCAACTTTATTCGTTTTTCTGATTATGCAAGTTATATATGCTTATTGTTTGATTACTTCAAGTATAATTTGCATTACTCAACTGATTTATTCAACATAAAAAACTTATAAAAAGTTGTAATTAATTTAGCCATGGATTGCTAACATCAAAAAGGGGGAAATTTGTTAAGAAACTTGTAATTTTGATGAGCAATTAACCATGCTAAATTAAGTAAAGTCCAGTAACTAGTACTCTTAAGGTCCATAAGAATTTAGAATTTTAAAAACATTGTAAAATAGGAATGTTTGCTGAAAGACTTAGTGTAGGTACTAGTTAGGTTCTTAAGCTTACTGATGATGTACTTTGTTTTCACAAACAAACTATTGAAGACCTAGAACCGCTCAGAAAGTGGAAAATTCGAAGACTGAAGACTTAGAAAACTTCTGAGAAAGGTATCTACAAAGGCACATGTTGTTTCAGAAAGCGAGAATTTCAGCAACGGCTTGCATGAGTGAAAATCTATATGACAAAGTAGGTTATGCTTGTTGAAACTGAGATAGCTCACTTGCTGACAACTCATGTGACCTCCTTGCTGAAGAGTACTTGCATTTGGGCTCCAACGTTCATATTTGAATTTGATTCAAAAGAACATTAGATGCAAAGTACGCGAAGAACATGAAGACAAGAAGACAAATGAAGAACGCTGCTGAAAGTACAAAAGCAAGATAGTGACATCTTAAGGTATAAAGCCTTAGAATTTGAAATTCAAACGGCTCCCTTGAGACACTATAAATAGAAGACCTTAGCCTGAGTAGAAGGTGTGTCAACAACGTGATCAAACTCTCACTTGTGCTTTAAACACTCAAATCCTTCTCTACTCTCTACTGCCTATTGATCCGTTCCAAGACTTAAGCGTGAAACAAAAGCTACTTGTGAAGAAGTAGAACATTGAAAGCTAAGAAATTAGTTAAGTGTTCTTTCTTTTAAACAAGAACAAGTCTTGACACCAGAAACAACAAACTTGCTTACTGCAAAGTATTACAAGTTGTGTTTCTTCAAATTACTTGTTATAGCTGCAAAGTTATATTCAAATCTCATCCCAAACCTCTCTAACTGATAAACACCCTTTTACATGCGTGAAATTCAGGGGGAATTAATCAAGCATAGATTTGCTGATTATAGTCCCAAGTTTGGTGGAGAACAAGGTTACAATTCTCTAGTTTAGGTTGGAAACAAGGCAAGTGCGCTTTGGTTTATGAGAATCATTAGTGATAGGATTCGTAAGGAACCTCATATCTTATCATAGTGGATTCAGTCCTAGAAAGGACAAAGTGGATTAGTTGAGAGATTACGCCACTCTCAGATACCACTATAAAAGTGTTTGTGTGATTTACTTTCCTGCACTTAGTTTTCAGCAAGTTACTAATGTTTTACACTGTCACTCTGCTCACTTGTTGAAACTAGTTTTCTGACAAAAGCACTTATTGTAAAAATGTTCCGCACTCTGTTCTTAACTATCAGCGAAATCATTACTGAAAAGTAATAAGCACTTGCTGAGAAAGTTAAGTACCAGCAAACTCATTACTGAAAAGTAATAAGTACTTGTTGAAAAAGTTTTAAACGACGAAACGTTTGAAAAGACTATTCACCCCCTCCCATCTAGTCTTTTCTTGTTGTTTAAAGGGACCAACAACATGACATTAATCCTCTTAAACATAAAAATGTCGCCCTTTGACCCCGATATATATAGTATTGTAGTGGTAAAAATATGGCCTCGATCCAATAAACACATATCGATCCAATCAATCGATTAAGGCCAAGCAAAATGTCTTTCAACGTTATTTCACGAACTATCATCCAGGTCCAAATTGATACAATATATACCCACCACCATCACCTATATGTACAATAACTAGTCAATTCATCTACCAAATATATGCTAGTAGATCCACCTTCCCATTGCACAATATAAGTCTAACTACTTTCTTCTAATCACAATGCCCAAAGCCTTTTTCAATAATGTCTTCATAAAAAATCCTAACCCCACGACAGTCGCAAGTAGAGTGACGCACTCAGTTACCTATCAACTAGTTATGGACTGCCAACAAATTCCCAGTGATCCTCACACTTAAGTTCCAACTATTATCAAAGATAAACGAAAACCCTAGAGCTATGGGGGAGAAGACTATATAAGGAGACCAAACACTTACTAAAGATGATATCATTCATGACTATCAAATACATCTACTTGCTTCTGCATACTCTTTCTTGTTGTAAACATTCATATAAATCATTCCATTACTACACTCAGAATACTATAACATAATTTATAGGAGTTGTTAGTTTTATACACTCAACAATTCTCACAACTATGTGGGAATTACGTTAAACCACTTTTAGCACAACATATGAATGTTGTGATAAAAGACGTGACCACATTTTCCACAATATAGGTAATGTTTTGTCTCTCTTCCCAAACCTGACATCAATACCAATGTTCAGAAGTATGTTATACTTCATCTAATGTACGAGGATGCCTTACTTGCTCTCTAAGTTTGGATGAAGACCAAGTCTTGCCCTATGCTATAAATAGAAAATTTGTTCCTGAAAACAGACTTGGAAGGTGGAGGTTGTTACAACTCAGTCAAGGAGTTGTAATCGGTCAAAACTAACTCTCCACATATATTGAGATGATCAACGGTTATTGGACATGAAGAATTAATCTACGGTTGAAGTCGTTTGGACCGTTTCTATGGTTGTTGTCGGATCTCCTATGTTTACTCGTCACCTTGCGTTGCTACTTGGTCTTCAAGACTCCTACCTATATATATAGGTGGACCGCAAAGGACTTCACTTGTCGTTGTTCTCCTCGGTCAGTTGTTGTTCATTGTCAAAGTCTTTCTTACTCTCACACACTTGACAACAATAGAGAGAACAGACCACATACTGTCATGACACCCTCAATCACATCAATCAATAAGTATAAAAACTAGCACTCACATACTTGAGTATTGAGTTTTAGTTTTTCTCACAAGTGTATGCTCATACTTGTGTAGTTTGTCTAAGCGGTAAAAATCACTCTCATTACAACATTCTCATTTGAGTTTGTTGTTACGACTAAATTCCTATTTACGAGGTGGATTTCAATAGGTTTTCTTATATTGTAGGCTTAGTTGTGTTTGTGCTATTTAGCGATGGTTATCACCAAGGTGTGTTTGGTGATTACACTTTTTGTAGACTTTCTTCCCGCATTCTTTTGGCCCTGAAGGCGTTTTCAAGTATAATTGATTAATATTACACTTGAAGATTTGAAAACAACCCAAGTGTGTTCGTGTCTGTGTCTTTACTTTACTGTTTATATTCTGGACTTTTCATATTTGTTGTGAAGATTGTTATCATAACATACTTGACAACATAATCAACATCTGCAATTTACCTTCAGTATTATATTTTTGTGTTTCTTGTTACATTAGTCTTTGTGATTTACATAACAAACCAATACGCTTCGGAACCAAACCTCACGAGGTTAAGTGAAGGTTTACTATGCCACGGACCAAGGAAATGAGGAAACTCGAATTTAGGTGCTCCTCCGCCCCCTTTCAAGAGCCCTTTGGCCTCCCTAAGAACCTCCCATTGCTTACTCTAAAAAGTTTACTCATAGAATCACATATACACCCTTTGGCCATCTCGATAACCTTATGTCGCTCACTCGAGTCACATGTGACCTTATATACACTTCTTCAACATCTCCATTTAATATGCAAACTAATCATCAAATGCAAACCTTCATCCAGTGCCTTGATATTTCAACTGCCTCCAAATAAAAGGATAAGTCGACCTTCCGATTTATTTGAATTCATTTTTATCTTAGTTCAGACTAACTAGCTTTAGCATCGGAGTCCATTCGGTCGGCACCACATCGGTGTCCCATGTGGCTCTCACGCTCTCGCATGCTCATGTCGTCTTGTAGGTCGCCGGTGCCCACCCAGTCGTACTAATTAATCTAATTGTAGATTCAGACATCTACAAATATGATATGGTCCTTAGTCTGTTGAACATCAGGGTGTGACTTTAATTCACGAAGCGTAATTATATAAGACCCTTAATCCGGTGAACATCAAACTTTCCCGAAAAGGAAGTATGAGAGTGAAATTGCGACGATATAAATATATAGTACTCCTACATGTTAACGTCAATAATCGACTTGGTCCCGTAGCTCAGTTGGTTAGAGCGTTGGTCTTATGACTTGTAGGGAAGCCGAAGGTCGTGGGTTCGAGCCCCGCCGGGACCAAATAATTTACTGAACCCTAGTGATAGGTGTATTTTAGTTTTGAAAAATTTACAATTTAGTTATACTTTTACTAGAGAAAGTGTTTAGACAAGAACAAGTAGAAGTAGAACCACAATGGTGAATGGAGTCTATAGTTGGACTTGTTGAGAGATCGAGTTGTGACCGTCGAGCAATAGTCGCCTTAATTAGTGCGTTGTAATAAAACGATGTTAATTATTTGAATTAATAAGAATTAGTATACTACGAATTCCTTGCTTATCTTGTTTACATTCTTTAGTGTTACAAGTACTTAAACAATTATCTAGAAATCCGGACATACATCTTAGTAACCATAAGTCTAGTATACATGGGATTGTATACAATGAGATTAAACTTTATATGGTAGATGTTTATAGAAAGAGTCAGCAACTGTCATGTTTTTAGGATTTGGACATGAAGTTATAAAGTTGCTTTATTGGGATCCTATACCTCGGTGATGTTATCACCTAAGGTGGGTTGGCTTACCCAAGACAAATAATTGAGAGAAATCATATAGGAATCAATTCATATGATTAGGGGACGAGAAACGAATAACTCACTACAATTGTTGTTAAGTTTAGTTAGTTGAGTTACTTCAAGTTTGTATGATTGTATCGTCACCGATGATCCTGAATTGATAGATTGTAATTGGGTATCACATGAATACAAATGCATATAGGTAGGCAACTTTGACTCTACAAGGAGTGTACTTGTAACACTAAAGAATGTAAACATTTATCATCACCACCGTGTGTCTCCAGTCCTATTTTCTTGGGTTATCTATTTATGCGTAGACGGAAACATGTGTGACTCAATTAGATTCACTCACTCCGTAATTGAAGAACAAAGTTTGACTCCCTTGTTAAGTTACAGGCAGTTAGGTCCTGAGCTTAAGTTTCCTTAGCGGGAAACTGAATTTCTCCGTTTGAATGCATTGGTATTCTTGGATAAAAGGTAGATAAAATAAGGTTAACGGATTGTGCCTATATTCGGTCTACGAGTCATATGTGAAGGACCGTAGTGGTAATACAAGTTTGTCCACGTCACGGTTGTAATGGTTATAGCAATAGACCATGCGAAATGAATCGTGTGAATTAGTACAATTCTCTATCGGGAGGCCAAACGCTTACATAGTGGAACTAAGCGTGTTTACTGAGATGATCACAATGTTCACAAGTACTGGACAATTGGTGATGAGCCCCGCGAGAGTAGGTCCATCGTCATGTTCTTGCGGCCATAGAGACTTAAACGAATAACATATACAACCGATGACGTATATGCGTTTTGATTATACATGTGCGTAGAGATGAACTTGATATTTTGTATTTGTGAACGAACAAATAGTACTTTTAACTATGCTTGGGTAGTTCACATAATAACTCCTAGTTATGTATGCAATTGTCTGCAGCATCGGATATGCTTCATTAAGTCAATTGAAGTACAAGGGAAAAATCGTAATGTAACATAATTACATATTGGAACTTTAAACCATAACTTGTTAGTTCACATAATAATGACTACTTCGGGTCATTAATGCAATTGATTGAAACATCGGAGATGCTTCTGTAAGCCAGTTGAAGTACAGGGGAAAAAGTGTAATTTACCACAATTACACTTATGACACTCTGAACTATTTCCGGTTAGTTCACATAATCATATGGATATGTGTATGTAATTGTTGAAAGCGATTGAATACGTTTCCATGAACAATTAAAGTAGGGATGACTAAATTGCACAATTTACCAGTAATTGTGATTTGACGACTTCGATGATTATTATTTAATTGAAAATAATAATTATGAACTTAGATATGTTTCATAAATGTTATGATATTTTTTTGGTCCACTTTGTGAATCGAAGGGTTTGCTTTGAAATATATCAAGATGTTCAGAGACCACATTGCAAATATGAAAAGTTTCCATTGCAAATTATTTTCTTTCTTAATATTGTTTTAAATATTATTTGGAACAAATTTTGTGAAATTACCTCAGTGAAGAAGTGTAAATCACTGTAACTCTTTTTCGTAGTTTTACATAAGTTGTTGGGTAGTTTTGCAGATTTCAATTTTAGGCGAATAGTGATGCACAAAAATTATTATTAAATTAATAATTTTCAAATTTTATAAAGTTTTTATTTATTAGAAACAAACTAGTAGTGGTTTCTATCTAAATTAACTCTCCTTTTTTTAGTTATAAAAAGGTTTTTAATTATCTCCTAATTAGTTTTCCTTTTCCTAATTAAATAATAAAATAAAATCAGAACTTCCTCCCCAAGAAAAGATCTGATCGATCATCTATTATCAGAGTTAAGAAATGAATCATTTGGAAAGATTTTATGTATTGAATGCTCTGTGTAAAAAATATATAAGAAAAGCAGAGTACATAGTCCCTATTTATACTAACAGTATCTATCTAGGATAAGGTTACAAAATATATCTACAAGGAGTTTCATTCTGTCAAGCTTCTTATGTTGCTGTATCAGGTTGTTATTGGGATATAACCAACGTTGAAGGGTAATTCGTGTTTCTTTCTAAGTTCGCAGTAAATCACTAATCTAAGTCTTGTTAGTTCTTCTTCATGTAGTGTTCTTCTAAGATAGGAAGTGAGCCTTCTTGTAGCTTCCTCGTACCTGAAATAGATTAGAGGGGGGGGTTAGTGTCTCTTGCCCGGTCTGTAAGGTATCAGACCGAAGAGGCGACTTTACGAGTAGGGAGTTGTGAGGCTTCCCTAGTACGAGTAGTAAATGTGGTGGTTGAGAGGAGTTATTATTGCTTACTGTTGAGGAGTAAATGAGGCCTTTATATACTTGTGACCTTTCAACTTCCGGTAGTGTAGGATCGCGACACGTGTACGGATAGGATTGAGGCCTTCCTCGGCCCAGGCGCATTAAGGAGGTCCATGGGCCTTGGCCCAAGGGAGCAACCATGGTTGGTCGCTCAGGGTCCTCGTGCCTTCCTTGTACGTGGAAGATGCGAGTAGTGTCCTGCTCAGTTTCTGTCAAGGAGCGTTACCTTGACATGAGGTCTCCTCGAGCCCGAGAGGTGCTCCTCGAGCTCACTGGCAGCTTTGTCCTTGTGAGGAGCTTATTTTGAGGGTTGTCCTCCCAGTGATGGTCGGACCCTATGTTTGGTCGGTCCACATCTTAGTGACATACTTGGGTGTGGTCGTGCCCCTTGAGGGACGGCCTATGATGCCTTGTCGCGCTCTTAGACCGCTCCAGTTCGTACATGCGGACTGGACATAATTCAACACTAACATATGTCCCCCTAGTTTCCAAGTATCTTTGTAGAAGATAGTTGAGGAACTATGTTGAAGTAGAGGTCGAGCAGAGCCTCGACTAGTAGTGGGCGAAAAAAGATTTCCGTATTCGCACCTTGGTATCTTTCCCTCCTCCTATCTCTCCCTCCCCCCCCCCTTTTATAGGGTGCGAGCAGACGTTGCTCGGACCGTATGAAAAGAGGTATGTTTGCTGGGCAGAGATCGAATCCGGGTAAGTATTCTTTGGTGGAATGGAATGACTTCCTGCCGCTTTTTCTTTGCAAAATATCTCGAGGAGAGATATTTCTAAGAGTGGAATGGAATGACTTCCTGCCGCTTTTTCTTTGCAAAATATCTCGAGGAGAGATATTTGTGAGAAAGGAATGGAATGACTTCCTGCCGCTTTTTCTTTGCAAAATATCTCGAGGAGAGATATTTCTAAGAATGGCTCCTCGAACCCCCGCCACGTGTCCGTCGATTTTTTGTCCTTCTAACCTTTTGTCTCTGTATGGTCTCGAGGAGTAAAGATCATGCTCGTCGATCTATCTCTGGTCGAGTAGTGCGGTGCTCGCGCTGCGGATTGTCTGTTGTGATTAGGTAATTCGTGCTGACATTGGAAACTGTGCCCACACCAGAGCGGGACGTGGAGGGAAAAATGGGTAATTCGCCCGGCGGCTGTAATCTGGGCCGTTGATCATGGCCACGTGGTCGATCCGGATGGCGCGAGGGCATGCGTCGTTTCGTATCCCCGAGATACCCTTCTATAAATAGTTCAATACTCGGTCATTCCACACTTTTCGCAATCCGAATATTCAGAGCTGAAAAGAGAGAGCGAGGAGAGTTTCTGAGATCGACAAGCAACGTGGTCGAGACAAGTAGCGCGCGAGGAGAATTTCCGGTGTCCAGAATCCGAGTTTCAGGCGAACTTTCGGCTTTTCCGGCTTCCAACCTTTACCAACTTAACAACAAGTAAGTTTCCGCGTTTCCCTTTCAATTACTTGCTTTAATCTTCTCTATTTCGCTTGATTTCGCCGCTTTTTGCTCTCGGTTCCGCCTTTTTTGGTTCCGTCTTTCTTCAATCTCTTCCCGAATGTTGTTACTTGAGTATTTGCCGGTGGACGGCATCCTTTGAACGGCATTGGACTTAAAAAATGCTAAACTGACCTGTAGATAGACTTTTATTGGATCGAATTGTGTCAATTCGACTTGCATGGTCGTAGGAGTAGTTCCCTGTTCTTTATGCCTTTATTTTCTTTGCTGTAAGATCCTGTTGCCTCCTCCTTAGAATATGACGGTAGAAGTAACTGTAGGAACTTTGTCTTTTCGGGCGGTTGGTCGCTCCATGCTCCTCACTCATATATGCCTGCTCGCTCTTATCTGTTTACATGCATGTTGGTATGCTGCTCGCTTTAATTATGCTTCGAGCGGTTGGTCGCTCCCTGTGTGCTCCTCGCTCTACTTATGCTTTACTGTAGAGTAACTTCTTTTCTTCCGTTTGAGATTTTTTTCCGTTCGGGAGGTCGAACGTAATGAATACACTTAAACGGACCTCTCGGACTATCACAAACCATCCTAATTTCTTCTTTGCCCACCTTTAGGATGTCCGAGAGAAGCGACGACAGCCAGAACCAGTCGGCCGCCGGAGAGTATGGGAGCGACCATACTACGTCGCCTGATACGTCAGACGTATCGGCGACCTTTTTGTATGATACTATGGAACAGGCTGCCGAGGAGCCTCATATTGAGCAAGGTGGCGAGCGGGCTGCCGAGGAGGATGAAGTGACTGAGAGCGAAGAGGATCTTTATCAGCTGGTTACCAGGAAGAGGCGTCGTACCGAAGATGATGATTTCATCGACGATCGGACGGAGGCGGAAGGTGGCCCTTCCAACCTTGGTGTGTCTGCGGAGTTAATTACTCGCGCTGCTCAAGTTCATGGCCGCAACTATGGGGCGGTTCATGTGGTACCTCCTGCAGAAGTCAGGATCGAGGAGATGGATGACACGGAGAGGTCAGAGTTAGCCTTGGCGCTTTATGAGGAGGGTGAACACTCGATCCAACGCGGGAAGGCCCCTATCCCAGTTCAGATCATCGATAGCGATGAGACTGAGGAGGAGAGTGAGGAGGATGATGAAGCTACCTCTCCTCGGACTAGTCCTCCATCGAAGAGGGTTAGATTTCCCCCTCAAACCACTAGGAGGGTTGTTATTACCGACGAGGAGGAGGAGGAAGATCCTTTGACGATCGGAGATGCCAATAGGGATGAAGCTGGTCCGAGCACGAGGTCCCCTTCCTTCTCGGAAGGGCAAAGAAGGGCCATTAGAGATGCGAAGAGATTCGCACGCGAGGAGGAGACTAGCTATCACTCTATCGATCCGACGACGATAGATTTCACTTTTCCGAGTGAGACCCGAGCACCCAACCCGATCGAGAAGGAGGAGTATGAGATGCGCCTTGCTCAGATGGCTGCCGACAAGAAGAAGGCGAAGAAGAGAGCGAGCAAGCGTTCTCGCTCTGATAAGTCAAAAAAGGCCAAGGTTGTCGAGGAGCTTGAGCCTAAAGCCACTAAGGCTGCTGAGAAGAAATTCACAAAGAGTGCCCGCACAGTTGACCTCCCCGATCCGCAGGGTGAGAAGAACGAGGATGGTATTATCCCGACCACCTCTTCCACTGTCAAAGTCGAGGAGATTCCTACCCTCAGATGGAAGTATTCTCTTCCTGAGAATAAATTTGACGTCCTCGTGCCCAAGGAGGACCAGACTTTTTACAATGCTCCTCCTGGGTACATGGCAGTTCATTGCCTAAGCTTGGATCGAGGATGGATACTTCCGTTCTGCGATGCTTTCCGTGACATCTTCAACACGTTGGGGATCTCTCCTTGGCAACTGGTACCGAGTGCCTTCGGGACTTTGGTCTGCTTTGGAGTCTTTTGCATGAAGAGAGGGATCGAGCTGAATTTTCATAACTTCAACCAACTGTTCCGAGTCTCGATGAGCTCTGGGAACAAGTACTTTTACTACTTCAATGCGCGACCAGGGTTGGGCTTCATCATGGACGCTCCGAGCTCCTCGGGTTACAAATGGTTCCATAGGTACTTCTACATCAAGAAGAGGAAGTTGCCTAACATGAGCGAGGAGGAGGCGGAGTGGGGAGTACCCAAACTTATGTTTAGGGGAAAGATAGCGGACAAGCATCCCTTGCCCGAGGAGTCCGACCCTTGGGTCTTGGAGCTCGAGGAGTAGAATCGGGGACCCCATCCCGAGAAGTACTTTTATTGGGGGTTGGTCCTCCAGCCACTTCCGTTCTTGGCTGGTCTTTCGCCCTACTCGTACACGGGCTATATCGGGAACCGATATACCAAAAAGGTCCTCTTCGGTAAGATAGAAAAAAGTAGCTTTTTACACTTGTATTTTTTCTTTGCTTGTTTGTAGTATGTCCTTGCTTTTTTCTCTCCTCTTCAATTTTCGATCTTCCTCGATCTTACTAACTTGTGTTTTTTCCCTTGCAGCTTATTGGTTCCAGTGGATCATGTCGAAGACTCTTGCCGCGAAAGAGGAACAAAGGCGGAAGCAAAGGCTAGCCAACAAGCAAACCAAGATCCTTGGTTCTCTGAACTTGACCCCTCCTCGAAACGCCGCGCATCATCGGGATGCTTTAGTGCAGGAGGGGCTCGATACGAGAGAGAATCCTATGGAGGCCATCAAGAGGGCCGAGGAGGAGGATGCGGCGAAGAAGGCCAAGGAAGCCAAGGAGGCCGAGGAGGAGGCCCGAAACACGATCGAGGCGAAGAAGAGGCCCGAGCGGCCGGTGGCCAAGAAGGGAGCGAGGAAGCTCAACCTCGGGGGAAACAATGAACCTGCCCGGAAAAAGGGTAAGGTGGCCGCTTCTGGTGACGAAGTGAAGCGGCTCATCCAGATGAGCGACCTCGATCGGGCGCACGAGCTGAGCATGTGCTCGCTCCAGGTATTTTTTCTCCCTTTATTTCGTTGCAAATTTTTCTAAGTGTAAAATTTTTCTTCCTCGCTAACTGTGTCTTCCTTTTGCAGCTCGAGAACTTAAAGGAGGCCTATGGCCAAGTTGCTGCTGATCGAGCCGATATAGGGGTGGTGATCGAGGACTTGGAAAAGAAGCTTGCTGCTTCGGAGTCAAAAGTAAAGATCTCGGAGGCTGAGTCCGGGAAGCTACGAGCTAAGGTTGACGAGCTCGAGAAGGAGCTGTCCAGGGAGAAGTCGAGGAGCAAGAGCTTCAAGGGTGCCTATGCTACTTTATCCATTTGCATGGAAAAGTTTAAGGCAAGCATCCTTTCTTTCTTGAAGGGAAGCCGAGTCTCCGCTGCTCGCGACTTCATGTCTTCGGCCACCTATAAGATGGCTCAACGGGACGTTCAAGTGGCGTCTCGCGAGGAGGGCTTCTTCTCGTGTGTTGGCCAGCTGAAGAGGGTTAACTTGCTCCCTGCTGACTTTGATCCTGATGATCGCGAGGACTTGCATCCCGGGCGGCGCGAGGACCTTACTCCTTACCCTGATGAGGAGATTACCGAGGAGATGCACGAGGCGTGCGAGTTTGGTGAGCTGGTGACCGATCCTGAAGTTCCATATCCCAGCAAACCATCTTATCTTCCTGCCTGGGTGCCCGAGTGCTTATGGAGCGGGATCATTTATCCGTTCGAGAAGGCAGCTCTTCGAAACGCTGCTTGGGTGAAGCTGAGCGATCCGGTCATCGGGAGGGCAGTTGACTTCGTCGAGCCTGAGCTGACTATCTACCAAAAGGCCATCGAAGAGGCTCAAGCTCAGGAGCGAGACAATGCTGAGGGCCATAAGCTGAGCTCTGTGCGAGGAGCTACAAGCGCGACCACCCCGGTCACTGAATTCACTAATAGTCGCACTCGTTAGGATCGGGGAGCCTCTTGAAGACCGAGTATGCTCGGGCATGTTGTAATTTTTCCATTTCCGTACTTGCATTTATTTCCGAACAACTTTCATTCGGCCCTTTGTGGCACTCTTCGAAACATATCTATTTGTAATATATGTTTAACTGTTGTTGTTTCCTCGCTCTTTGTTTTCATCAATAAAATTCATTGCTCTTCGCTTTCTTGCTTATACTTGTTTTTACTAATTCCAATTTTTGTTATGACGTATAACTTGGATAGAGTAGTCAAACATGTATAAGTTAGAATCGAGAACCAATGTTCTTCCCTACGAGCTCCTCGAGCTATCAACGTAGATTTTGCGCTTCTCGATCGTTTTGACCACTAAGAAAGAATTCTAAGTGTTGAACTTAGAAAAATTTCCAAGTGTTGAGTTAGAAAGAATTTCTCCTCGATTACCTTCGTCTACTCGCTTTTTTTTTTTTTTTTTTTTTTTTTTTTGAATATAGTAGTTCTATACTTGAACATTTTCTTGTTGAAAGATAGACAATGTATTGATTTGTCGGAAATGCAATTACAATGGGGGCTCCTCGGCCGGCTTGCTTACAACTTCTTAACAAAAACGAGAGGTACCTCTCACTTGAACCAGTGAGGAATCCTTCTCGGTCTACGGGCATTTCACATGGGTTTTTTCAAAAAGCTTTTTCTACCAACAACTCAAGCGTAGAATCTCTGGAGGTTAGAAGTATTCCATGGGTTTTTTAATACTCTTCCCTCCACGTCTTGAAGACGATAACTTCCATTGGGCCTTGCTTCAATTATCTTGTAGGGGCCTTCCCAATTGGGTTGCATCTTCCCAACTTTGCCCAGGATGTCTGCTCTTCGGAGTACTAGGTCTCCTACTTGGAAGTCTCTCTCTCTTACGCCTTTGTTGTAGGTCTTCGCGATCAATGCTTGATATCTGAGGATGTTGGCCAAAGCGTTGGTCCTCGCTTCACTGACTGTCTCCAGGTCGAAGAGTCTCTCTGTATGATTGTCTTCGGGTTGATACCCTTGGATTCTGAGGGTTTCTACTGCCACTTCTGCTGGTATGACCGCCTCGGACCCGTAAACTAGCGAGAAGGGAGTCTCTCTCGTAGCTGTCTTTGAAGTAGTGCGGTATGCCCACATCACTCCATCAAGTTCGTCGACCCAGTCCTTGTTGGTGGCGAACCTCTTCTGCAAGTTGTTGACGAGGATTTTGTTGACGGCTTCTGTTTGCCCATTGGATTGAGGATGTCCTACAGAGGTATACCTCCTCTCAATCTTCATTTCCTTGCACCATTCATTGAATCTTTGGCCACAAAATTGAGCCCCATTATCCTAGATGAGGACCCTTGGCAAGCCAAATCGACACACGATGTTCCTCCATACGAAGTTCATCACTCTTTGTTCGATGATGGTAGATACTGCCTCAACTTCCGCCCACTTGCTAAAGTATTCGACCGCAACAATGATGAACTTCTTTTGACCAGTGCCTCTTGGAAAAGGACCGACTATGTCGATGCCCCATATGTCGAAAGGGCAAGTGATGGTGATGGGCATGAGAGGTTTCGCCGGGACGTTGATCAAATTCGCGTGCATTTGACACTCCTTGCAATTTCTCACAAATTGGGCAGCGTCTTCGCGAACAGTGGGCCAGTAGTATTCTTGTCGAATGACTTTTTGCGCGAGGGTTCTTCCTCCGGCATGGTCTCCGCAACTTCCTCGATGCATTTCTCCAAGAAGTTTTTGAACTTCATGCTCGGCGACGCATCTCAAGTAGACTCCCTCGAAAGACCTTTTGTACAAGTAGTCTCCTTGCATGATGTATCGAGGAGCTTTTCCCTTGATTCTCCTCGCTTCAGCCTTGTCACGAGGAAGGCTTCCATTTTTGAGATATGTAGTTATCTCTTGCATCCAATTCGGTTGATCGTCAATTGCCAAGACGTTTGGCTTTGATGACCACAAAGATGATGCATTGACTCTCATGAGTATCACGTTTCGGGTATCAACTCCTCCGGAGGCTGAAGCATACTTTGATAGGGCATCTGCCCTTTGATTGAGATCCCTCGAGAACTATTCAATCTCACAACTTTCAAGTTTTTGAATTTCTTCCGTGATGGCGCTCTTGTACTCAGCCAGTGAGTCTTTCTTGGTTCTGAATTTCCCCGAGATTTGCTTCTCGGCCAGTTGGGAATCAGTGAAGAGATGTAGCTTCTTCACTTCCAATGACTTTGCCATACGTAGAGCTATGAGGATGGCTTCATATTCTGCTTCATTGTTGGAGACCGGGAAACTAAGAGTAACGGCGTACTCGAGTTCAGCCCCTCCGGGGCTTTTGAAGTATATTCCTATCCCGCCATTTTTTCCTGATGAGGATCCATCGACATGAAGAATCCAGACGTCCCCATGGTCGACTAATTCTTTGGGTTTTGGAGAGACGGTCTCCGCACCCTTTGGCTCGTCGATTTTTTCTGCCAGGAAGACTTCATGCCTTTTTCTTTTGGTCTGGGACATAGCCTTAAGCTCTTTCAAAGCATCTTCCAGAGCTTGCATAGGGTTGTTCTGCTGGGGTTGCTCTTCGACCATCATCATAGCACTCTTTGTTTCTGAAGAGTTTTCCTCTGAAGTTCCTTTTGAGGGATACTCTACGAGGAAGTCGGCGATGACTTGTGCTTTCTTGGCCATGGGTGCTTGATAGTCGATGTCGTACTCACTTAGTTCAATCGCCCACCTTGCCACTCTACCCGAATTTTCGGGTTTTCCGAGGACTTGCTTAAGAGGTTGCTTCGTCAAGACTACAACCTTGTGAGCACCGAAGTAGGGTTTTAACCTCCTTGCAGTATAAACGAGGGAAAAGGAAAGCCTCTCAATATCCATGTACCGCGTTTCAGCCCCGGCGAGTACTTTGCTCAAGTAGTAGATGGGCAAGTGGTCGTTTCCTTGGATTCGCACCAAGACCGAGCTGGTAGCTTCCCCTGTTGCTGCCAGGTATAAATAGAGTACCTCTCCTTCTACGGCTTTCGACAATAGTGGAGGAGCAAGTAGATACTCCTTCAACTTCTCGAAGGCTTCCTCGCACTCCTTCGTCCACTCGAAGTGGCTGCTCTTCCTTAGCACTTTGAAAAAAGGTAGATTTTTCTCGGCAGATCTCGAGATGAATCTACTCAATGCAATTGATTTTCGGACCAATTGTTGCACCTCATTGATGGATTGAGGTTGGGGAAGATCGAGGATGGCCTTTATCTTTTCGGGGTTTGCCTCTATTCCTCTTTCTGTTACCATGTAACCGAGGAACTTCCCCCCTTTGACACCAAAGGTACACTTCGCCGGGTTAAGCTTCATGCCATACTTTCTCAAGATTGAGAAGCATTTTGTCAGGTAACCTACATGTTGCTCCTCGGTTTTGCTCTTGACGAGCATGTCATCGACATATACCTCCATTGTTTTACCTAGCTCTTCTTTGAACATTTTGTTAACCAACCTCTGATAGGTCGCTCCGGCGTTCTTAGGACCAAATGGAATCACGTTGAAGCAATACACATTGCCATTAGCGAAGAAGGCAGTTTTGGGCACATCATCTTTAGCCATTTTGACCTGGTAGAAGCCCTGGTATGCATCCATGAAACTCAGGAGGGCGCATCCAGCGGTGGAATCGACCAGCTGGTCGATCCTTGGGAGAGGGTATGGATCCTTCGGGAAAAACTTGTTGAGCCTTGTGAAATTGTTGCACATTCTCCATTTTCCCGGGCCTTTCTCCACGAGGACCACATTGCATACCCAATCAGAGTATCTCACCTCCTTGATGTGGCCGGCCTTAAGAAGTCTTTGGACTTCCGCTTCTATGATGGCATTATCTTCCGCACTGAAGTCTCTTCGCTTTTCTCTGATGTGGGTGATCAACGGGTCTACGTTGAGACGGTGAACGGCGACACGTGGGTCGATCCCCTTGAGGTCCTCGGTACTCCATGCGAAGATATCGTTGTTATCCTTCAAGCACTGGATGAGTTTCATCCTGACTTCAGTAGTCATCTCGGTGCCGATTTTTGTGACCTTGTCGGCACTTCCTTCGACAATTTGGATTTCTTCTAGGGCTTCTCTTGCTTCAATTTTGTTTTCCTCAAATAATTTCTTCTTTTTGGAAGAGGGTGGGACTGGTGGAATCACTTGATACTCCTCGAGCTCCTTAACAGCTCCTACTAGAGTATCCTTGTCTTTCTTCATGATTGCTTTTCTTCGCCTAAGTGACGGACTTGGCTTTTTTGACTTTCTCTTCACTCGCCGAACCGTGTAGAAACGATAAGGTGCATTGTGAACTAGGGGTGTTTCCTCGGATGACTGCCCTGGGTTTGGTTCTCCGATTGCAACCCTAGAAGTGAACTTGGCTGACATGGTGTAGCATTCCCATGCTTCTCGTATGTCTCCTACTTCTTGTCCAATTCCCAAAGGAGTGGGGAACTTCAACTTGTTGTGGACCGTGGACACTACGGCTCGGAATTGGGAGAGACCGGGTCGGCCTAGGACTGCAAAATAGTCAAATGGCATATCGACGACCACGAAAGGAACATGTTGCGTCACTCGTCTAGGAGCGCTACCCATTGACACCGTGAGGTTGATCATTCCGAGTGGCATGATAGGTTGTCCTCCAAATCCTACCAATGCGCTCCTCACTTCTCTGAGCCCTTCCCTTGGGTTCATTTGCATCCTTTTCAAGGTTCCTGTGAAAATCAAGTTCGCCGAGCACCCGGTGTCGACGAGGATCCTTCCTAGCTTGTATGATTGAACATCCAAGGAAACTACAAGTGGAACGCAAGGATCATATATGTTCCCTCCTCCGGCATGCTTCAGAGGTATTTCGCTATCATCGAAAGAGATAACATTGGTTCCTGGTCGTGCGGCTTGAGCATACTTCACATCTCGGACCCTAAGGTTGTCCGCCATAATCTCCCTTTGATTACGAGTGTCGCCGCCGGCGGGTCCTCCCGATATTGTGAGAGTGTGGATGCTTCCATTCACAGGGCGGTTCTCATAATTGTTGTAATTATGAATGTCATCGTCATGAGGGTTTCCATGGTAAGGGTGCTCGTTCCCACAGACGGCGCCAAATGTTGAAGGGTAATTCGTGTTTCTTTCTAAGTTCGCAGTAAATCACTAATCTAAGTCTTTTTAGTTCTTCTTCATGTAGTGTTCTTCTAAGATAGGAAGTGAGCCTTCTTGTAGCTTCCTCGTACCTGAAATAGACTAGAGGGGGGGTTAGTGTCTCTTGCCCGGTCTGTAAGGTATCAGACCGAAGAGGCGACTTTACGAGTAGGGAGTTGTGAGGCTTCCCTAGTACGAATAGTAAATGTGGTGGTTGAGAGGAGTTATTATTGCTTACTGTTGAGGAGTAAATGAGGCCTTTATATACTTGTGACCTTTCAACTTCCGGTAGTGTAAGATCGCGACACGTGTACGGATAGGATTGAGGCCTTCCTTGGCCCAGGCCCATTAAGGAGGTCCATGGGCCTTGGCCCAAGGGAGCAACCATGGCTGGTCGCTCAGGGTCCTCGTGCCTTCCTTGTACGTGGAAGATGCGAGTAGTGTCCTGCTCAGTTTCTGTCAAGGAGCGTTACCTTGACGTGAGGTCTCCTCGAGCCCGAGAGGTGCTCCTCGAGCTCACTGGCAGCTTTGTCCTTGTGAGGAGCTTATTTTGAGGGTTGTCCTCCCAGTGATGGTCGGACCCTATGTTTGGTCGGTCCACACCTTAGTGACATACTTGGGTGTGGTCGTGCCCCTTGAGGGACGGCCTATGATGCCTTGTCGCGCTCTTAGACCGCTCCAGTTCGTACATGCGGACTGGACATAATTCAACAATAACAACCAAATCTGATCCTTCTTTTTGATTCTCTGCAACAGGCGTAGAATAAGCAACGTTCTTCCTATTTTTATGTTTCTTATTTTTCTTCAACACTTCATCTACGCTCTCTTCTTTGTGACTTCTTAATTCGTCCACTTGGTGCGTTGTCTCAGAATTCTTGGCATCCTCTATTCTTTCTTGTTCTTCTCTTTGCCTTTTATCTTCATCTCGCATCTTCTGTAGTTGAGATTCCCCCTCAAGATATGAGTAGATATTAATCACTCCCATCTTGCGCTTCATGTTATATAGAATATCAGATGGTAAGGCTTTGGTGAAGATATATGCCAACTGATTTGTCGTATGAATATATGAAGCTTCAATAACTCCTTCTATGACTTTATCTCTGATAAAATGTTGATCAACTTCGATATGCTTTGTGCGTTCATGAAACACTGGATTTTTGGTGATATGCAACGCTGATTGGTTATCTCAATAAAGCATTGTTGCCTCTTGTTGTTGCAAACCAAAATCTTTTAACATATACCTTATCCACATGATTTCACAAGCCGTTTGTGCCATAGCACGATATTCTGGCTTTGTTGTTTCCAGATACAATTGATTCGTTTTATGGACATGATTTATTTTCGCCTCATGAACAATTGATTATTATTTCGATTAATGTCATTTTTTGGGTTTATTCTATATACATATTAGTCTTTGAGTGTTCGAGCTCATGAATATTACATAGCTATATCTGAAATTTAATATATGGAATATTGTTATGGTGGAATTTTTCCATAAGCTTTCATTCGTGTTTTGAATTTGGCTTCATTCGTGTTTTGAATTTTGCTTTGATCCGTAACTATTTATTTCATCATATAATGTGTTGTTATAAACATGATTCGTTTTAAGATCATGATTTATTTTCGCCTCATGAACAATTGATTATTATTTCGATTAGTGTCGTTTTTTATTTTATTCCATATACATATTCTTCTTTGTTTGTTCGATCTCTTGAGTTTTACATATCTTTTATTCATTTACAGTCGGATGTTCATGAAGTTTACATATTCTGAAAATTGACAATTGAAATTGGCTACGATTACGTCATACTTTAATTGTATGAGTTAAGAGAAAGAATACCAAAATCTACAATCTGTGCCGTTTAAATACATTGCTATACATTTGAGCATTAAGAAAAGTTGGATTTGGAAGCATATTCATTGTCACGTTGCTATATCTTTAAATCAGTGGTTAGTTTGTTTGTGTTTTATATTTAACAATAATCTCTTTTTAGAATCCGTCTTACGATAAAAAAAAATACATAAGTAAAAGTTGTGGCCGGTGGGAATTGAAACCGGGTGGTGAGGATGATGAAGATCCTACATTCCATTCGGCCACAGCTTTGTAATCGTTTATTGCTGATAACATTTGATACTGGTACTTAATTTACTATGCCGATGTGTTTATTTCACTATACGATTTATCATGATTATGGTATTGATTCTCGATTCTTTCTAATTTTAATACTCTCTAAATTTAAAGGATTTAGTTTGACTGAATGAGAGGTCAGTATCTTTGTAGAAATACGTTGGATTTCTTGAGATTTTGCATAATCAATTCAATTAACGTGCCAACTTATATACGGAAGCGATATGAAAATCTCAAGCACCATATTTTGTGCTTGCCAAAACTCTCGAGCACCATATTTTTATACGGGATCTGTGATTTAATACATTTCATATCGTCTAACACTTTTACAATCTTAACCATATTTAGATTACAAATTTTGATTTAGCCAGACATTATATATAAACAATTCGATTTTGTTCTAATGAGAGTACCATATTTAGACTACTAACAATGTACTATAAAATCGAAGTCTGTTTATATGAAATCATCACTACATATTGCGAAAATGAGGACTCCATTTGGTTTGGAGGCGGCTCAGTCGAATATTGAGAATCGAGTTCGAATGTTTCGAAAAATAATTGACGAGGGAACGTTTGAGCACATCATATTGATGCTAGTAGTCACCCTCAACAGTTACGTTTATGGTGGTGAAGTGCTCATTTGGTATGAATAATATTTTGATTTCTTAGATTTTTTATTTTTAAATTATACGAATTTCTTATTATTGGATCTTGATGGAAATTTGTATTTATGTTAACTGCAGCATGAAAGCGTTCAAGATCATGTTTGGTATTGATCGATTTTATGAGGACCTTGACGTCTCTTCAATCCCAATTCATCCAATGGCATCGTTGGACACTTGCTATAGCATGCTCATAGTATGTATTTGGTTGATGTCTTATTTCTAGGGAAATATTTGAACAATTTTTATATTCAACTTCTTAACTATATTCTACAGGTTGATGTGTTCGAGTACAAGATTTTTCGTAGGGTGCCTTATTTGCTTGAGATGCTGGAGAAGCACTCTCACAAGATGGCTGCCTATGCTTCGTGTATTTGTAGAATGGTCGATCCGAATAGTGCAGTGAGGCAACAAGGCTTCACTGCCTTCAAAGAATTAGCGAGCAGTGGAGGAATGACGAGTATCAAGATGTGGCGACAGTCGCTATGCACTCCAATTTACAAGATACATGATGGAGTTCTGGAGAACAATTTTGATATTCCTTCGTTTTGTAGTAAAGAGTGGACAAAGTGTGGTCACTATAACGATACTACATGCTACGAATGCCTTGCTGACATTGAGATTCGAACATTCAATCGTTATTTCTATTTTCAGTCTTCTATTGAAGGCCTTTAGTTATGAAGTAATGATCTATGTAACCTGAATCTTTTATTATTATTATTATTATTATTATTATTATTATTATTATTATTATTATTATTATTATTATTATTATTATTATTATTATTATTATTATTATTATTATTATTTTGCTTTGAGTTTCGTAATAATCTAATTATTAGCAATTATCTAATGCATCGAAATATTATTATTAGAACTGTTCGATTAAAGATGAAAAGTCAGGTCTTTTGATATTCAAGAGACACAACACTTGGATTAAATCTGTGAATGAGTGCATCTCTTTAAGTTAATGTTTGCAAATAAAAAGTCACAACTATTGAAGAAGGTGCCTCTTCAAATTTGGTATCTTTCCTCCATCTATAAATAAGATACTACACAAAAACGTTTTTCATCATAGGAGAACACTAAATTCGAAAGTAAAATCAGAGGTGTACGAACTACTAACCAAAAGAATCGAAAGATGTCGCAAGTTCAGGCAGAAACCATTGTCATCCTTGGCAACAATGAAATTAGTCACCACAGAGGTCTGGCGTGCTGCAGAACTATAAACATCAAGAGTCAAATGAAGATGAAGATCAAGTTTGTGTGCAAGGAAGACGGGACAATAACATGTACGATGAAACAGAAGAACATCCATCTCGATCAAGAGGAAGAGACAAAAATGTTGTGGATAAATGCTGCACAACCAATTGATGAGCCGTCTATTGATTTCAAATCCTACATGAAAGAGAAGATCATGGAGAATAATCCCAACGTGTTCATCCTATCCTCAACTGGTTCTGGACATGATCTTGGATTGATGAAAAAACACATTGAGGCAATTGGTGGTACAATCCATTTTCATAACAACATTGGGAATGAACCTGGTGGCTTTTGCGTCGCTACATCACGTGGTGCACTAAATGGCAAAGAAAAATCTGTTGAGGTGTCTGGCTTTCGATTCACTTATGATCATACATACTGAATCATGATCATAAGCCTCGACCCCAATGATTCTCAATGTTCTTCTTTGATTTGTATGGTTATATAGATGATGTAATAACAATATTAATAAAGTTGTTTCAAATATTTGATCTTCTCGGTTATACAAATACTTATATCCAGAATGCAAGTACTTGATGATTAATTTATTTGTGTTTTATGTGAGACTAATATTTGTTTTTAGTTGAAGTAAGAAAAAAAGTTAAAAACAGTATAGCAAAAGCTGTGGCCAGAGAGAATTGAACCCGGGTGGCATATACCATAAACATCACCACATTCCACTCGGCCACAGCTTTTCAACCGTTCATTGTTGACAACATCAAGTATTGGTGTCCGATTTCATAGTTTATGCTTTTAATTATTTATTAACGATTAAGTTTTTTTAATTAATCATTACTCTAGATTATTAATTATTAAATCAGTCATATAATCGAATAAATCATTTGATTGGAAAAAAAAATGCTGTGGCCAGAGGGATTTGAACCCGGGTGGCATATACCACATTCCGCTCAGCCACAGCTTTTCAATCTTTCATTGTTGACAACATTAAGTATTGGTGTTCGATTTAATATTTTTTTCGTAACAAAATCTTTAAGTTATTTTGGTAAGTCTTAATTTTTATTGTCTTTCCTTTTTGTCCATGCACGCCTCATCAATGCTGAAAATCAACATATATGGAGTGTTTAGATTTTTTGCTTAAATAATGTGGTAAGTAATTTTAAAATTCAAATGGAGCAAAAATCATTCCATGATTTCTAAGCCTTTTTTTATCCCTAAAAAATCTTATATATAGCTAGCAATCGGGGTGCTCTCCTTCGTTTTAAAATCAGTGTTATATTTAATTCGACATTTTACAACCGACCCTATATTTATTTTTAATCGTTCAAGAATTATGGAGGGTCCGGTTGGTTTCGTGGCGATGAAATCTGTTGAAGAAAAGAGGAAGATTCATTTGAAGTATTTGTTGTTAATTGTTTTGGGTGGCTGGATCGACAGTATTTCAATCAAGATGTGGTGAGATTCATAGTATAATGAATTGTTTTATTCGTTACTTCTAATTTTAATGGTATGTGGTAATACTAATTAATCATTTCTTATTTTACGTAGCATGTATTGTTTTGGGCGTATGTTCAATAAGGGTTTCTACTATGTGAGGTTTGATCTTGCATCCGTCCGTAATGAAGAACTAGCAACTCCAGATTTTTACTACATGATGTTAATCGTAAGTGTCATTTTTTTTTTCATACCACTGTTTTAAATATTTATTTTCTAAACCTGTTTGCTAATATTATTTGATTTTATATTGTAGATGGATTTTTTCCAGTATGAGATCTTCCGTAGGGTCGAAGAGTTGTTGCGAATACTAACCGAAGCATCACATCCAATGGCCAAATATTTGTCATGCATAGTTAAAATGTTGAATGGTGATGAACAAATTCGACAACATGGTTTACGTCTCTTCAAAGAGATTGCAACAATGCCAAGAGGGTTGTTCCGTTTGAAGATGCGTAGAAAATATTTATTAGGCCAGCTTCGCGATTTAAATCGTGGTATGTTTGCTTTGGATTTCAATATTCCAAAATTTTGCAACGATGATCATATCGTGGGGATGGATGATATAGATGACGGCTTGTGTTTTAGTTGTTTGGCAGACCAGGAAGTATTATGCTATAGTCGTGCATATGAATTTCATACGGCTATAGATGAGATTTAATTCATCGTATCGATGTATAACTCATTTTTTCTGGTATCGATTATCTACGATTATTACAGTTTCTTTTTCTTTTTTCTTTTTTCTTTCGTGTTTTGTGTTTTTATTTTTTTACCTTTATAAAACAGATTCGATGATATAATTTTTCCATAATATTTATTATTTCCACTTGATCTCATAGTGGTATATCTTTGGTATGTATTTAATAATACCAAAGTTTTGGTAATTCAGCAAATCGTGAAGTCTAAACATTATTTGTTTAAATTAGGAGTTAGATACATACCTAATATTGTATTGCATGATCATTACCTAATATACTCTATACATTACATTATAAATAGTCTTTGCTACTATCATAGTTTAGGAGCAATATATATTGAAACCGAATTTAGGAGCAATATATATTGAAACCGACGTTCAGATGGATGTTGGCGTCTTAAAGTCCAAGAACAGGATCTGCAGGGCCATCCTTCATGTTCGTAAGCGCAAACAAATCACCCGTAAACATCATAGTCGGCTATTATCTATTCCAACGGATTTGGTCAGAAAAATCATTCAACGTGTTGCTGTGGACTCATCAGAATCGATTGTTGTACTTCAGTTAACGTGAGAATTTATTACATTCAACAAGCTATTTCGAATTGTTTGATTTTCATATAATTTCTTTTTTATCGCATTGATTTATCTACAGTTGCAAACGTATGAATAAACTATCAACAGAGCCCTTCGTTTACCGCTATATGAAGTTCGAGTTGTTTCATTCAAAGAGTGTTTCATCATCCGAATTACTTCTCCATGCCAAGTGTCTTCAACATGGTAACCCAGACTTACTATACAGATACGCCTTGGTAAGTCGAACTTAATAACTGTTCAGCATAAACATTTTTTTCTTACATCATCACTAACACAAATTTCAATAAATATTGATGCAGATAGATTACTTCTTCTATAAAAAATATGAAACGGCCCAACAGTTCCTTCAACGTGCAATGTTAGCTGGTCATGTGGAAGCACCGTATTTGAGTTGTGTGTTCAAGATGTGGCACATGCATGATCCAAGAGTTAGGGAAGACGGTATATCGATAATGCGTGCATATGAAGGCACATGTAGTGGACGTAAATATATAACTGAATGCCGCAAAAAACTGAATGAAATTCTAGGGGCCATGGAGGTTAGAATATTGTGGTTCATACGTGTTTCAATGTGTCGTATCCATACACCGAGTGGAAGTGGATCCAGCACTGGGTGTCACTATTGCCTAGCGAACAGAGAATTGATGATCCTATTCGACACCACCAATTGGCCCCGTTACTGTAACTGTGGCTAATAAGTTGATATAATATCTTTACATGCAACATCAATATTGATTTTTATTTTTTCTATTAGGCGCCCATATTATTTAGTAACATGTTTGATGTACAATACTACGATAGTCTGCCATAAAGTATTTAAATTTCAAGATAACATTTAAAAAATAATAGGTGCATTGATGTTGTGCTTCAACAGATTGACAATGAGTTGGATTCACTCCTTAGTCGATAGGGAATAACATCCGGTTTCCTGCAACACACAGAGTAAATTAAAATCCTGATTTACGCATACACGACAATCAAACAGTATATATGCATTATAGACTTGAAATTGCATGCATTGACAAGTGTGGTTGAAATTGCATGCATTGACAAGTGTGGTTGAAATTTCATGCATTATAATGCATGTGCATGCACAACTTCTATAAATTGTGAGCCAATTCACCAAGAATTATACTACTCATCTGTTCGATTTTAACTACATACACTTATTGACTAACGTTTTTGAGAGCTACTATGTATAATCAACCTCAGTTTGAAGCTATTTTTGATGAACAAATTCAGCACATGCTCAAATGGGGCGTAAGGTAACATTTTGTAGTTGTTTATTATTTTAACTATTTTTCATACTTTGTTCTCACATATTTTAACGTGTAGGTATCATGATGTTCATGGTAATAGGATTGAAAATCCTTCTCTACTTGAGCAACTTAAAGCTGTTAGAGCAATTGTCACATTTTCATATAAATTGATTTTGTCATCATAACACTATTTTGAAAAGCATACATATCATGAAAAGGTACATCAAAACTATGGTTTAAAGTAAAGTAAAATAATATCAATATAAAATAATATGAAATTGTAAAATACGAAAAGGTAGAATGTGTTAATCAGATTCGGGCTCTGACAGCTTCAAAAAATCAATTTAAATTGGAGGTGTGTTCAGATATTAATAATCTCATTGTCGATTTAATACCGCTCCTTCGCACTATGCTATTGTTATAATATCAAAATTGTTTACGTATGATAATAATAGCATAGCCGAAGGAGTGGTGTGAAATAAACATTCGAGATCAATCATTTTCATCATTACACCCTTTTAAAGAGCATACACTATAACATGAAATTAAATAGATGGAATGATAAAAAATTAAAGAACAAATTGTTGTGTTCAATAAGATACAATATATCTACCACCGATTCTATTTATCACCATCAAAGTTTATTGTTTCATGGAATTGTCATCGTCGATTCTTCACAAATTAACACAGTTTAGGGATATTAGTTTAATATATATGTATTGAAATATAAATTAATTTTTAAAATAAAATAACAGCTATGAGTTAATCAGATACAAATAACCCTTTATTGAAACTTAGATAGTCCAAGAAGCCTCCGGCAAAGGCAATATTATTATTATTTCCAGCTAATCAACGTATAATAATGACTTCACCGGAGGCTACTTGCATTATCTTAGTACAAGGATTATTATCTCATCATCAAGTACAAAAAATATAGTTGTTACATTCCAGTAAATCGTGTTCACACAAATAAGTCGTAACAAATGAAATTACAATTCCTGTCACAATTATACATTTTATTGAATAGTGTTCAGACATTTCAATGTTTTAGGACAATGCCACATGTATCTGCTTGAGTAATTATTACTTTGAATAGAATCATTCAAAATTTGTAATAAGGACTTCAAGGAGATACGTGCGCCATTGTCACATTTTCATATAAATTGATTTTGTCATCATAACACTATTTTGAAAAGCATACATATCATGAAAAGGTACATCAAAACTATGATTTAAAGTAAAGTAAAATAATATCAATATAAAATAATATGAAATTGTAAAATACGAAAAGGTTGAATGTGTTAATCAAATTCGGGCTCTGACAGCTTCAAAAAATCAATTTAAATCGGAGGTGTGTTCAGATATGAATAATCTCATTGTCGATTTAATACCGCTCCTTCGCACTCAGCTATTGTTATAATATCAAAATTATTTTCGTATGATAATAATAGCATAGCCGAAGGAGCGGGGTGAAATAAACATTCGAGATCAATCATTTTCATCATCACGCCCTTTTAAAGAGCATGTATCTATAACATTAAAGAATGTATAGAGAAATAGTAGTGTTCAGACAATTCAATCTCACCGTATTAGATAATCCTGCCAGCTGTCCCCAGAGGCAATATTAACGTGTTATTTCTTAGTCACCCTATAATAATGACTCTGAGGTCAACAGACAGCATTATCTGAATGCAAAGATTGAAAATTGTTCATCATCACACAATTTATAACATGACACACTTTGGTTAACCATAACATGAATTTTATACAAAATTGATGAAGTAGTGGTGTTCAGACAATTCAATCTGTTTGAGAAATCCCAACAGCTGGCCTCAGAGGTAATATTGTTGTGACTTTGTCTTAGTCAGACTATAATAATAACTCTGAGGGCAGCTGGTGGCATTGTCTCAGTTGAAGTATTTTGAAGCTGTCATCATCACACAATTTATGCATTATCACACAATTTAATTCATCGTCGAAGGAGTGGTATAAAAATGACATTAGACATTACTATTTTCATCATCACATATACTTTCAGTAATGAATAATTAATGAGAAATAGTGTATACAGAAATATTATAAATAGTGAAGTGTATAGATGGAGAAACAGCAGAAAAGAATCGGTGAAAGTAATAATGTGAGAAATATATAGACAAAGAATGTATAGAGAAATAGTAGTGTTCAGACAATTCAATCGTTTTAGATAATCCTGTCAGCTGTCCCCAGAGGTAATATTAACGTGTTATTTCTTAGTCACACTATAATAATGACTCTGAGGTCAGCGGGCAGCATTATCTTAATACAAAGATTGAAAATTGTTCATCATCACACAATTTATAACATGACACACTTTGGTTAACCATAACATGAATTTTATACGAAATTGATGAAGTAGTGGTGTTCAGACAATTCAATCTGTTTGAGAAATCCCGGCAGCTGGCCCAGAGGTAATATTGTTGTGACTTTGTCTTAGTCAGACTATAATAATAACTCTGAGGCCAGCAGGCGGCATTGTCTCAGTTGAAGGATTTTGAAGCTGTCATCATCACACAATTTATGCAAGACACATTCTATTTGCCCCGTTCAATGGCACACGTGGGAAAGTGTGTTTCTAAATTTTATTTTATGCAAATCATATTAGACTTTAAATTAAAAATCTATTCCATTATATTTGTTGGCCAGGCGATCCGACTCATTATAATTGACAGGGTCCGTTACGTAGATGTAATGGTACCTGTCGATGATAATGAGTCGGAATGCAGGACCACCAAAGATAATGGAAATTTATACAATATGAGATAAACAACATTATGAGAGAAATTATATATTGGAGGTGTGTTCTGCAAAATGATGGAAAGTGTTTAAGGATATAGTTGTGATCAGTAAATTCAAACCTTATTAACTATGTTTGATGTACATCATTACACTTATAATTATTGTTTACATGATAATAAAAGTACAAGCACACTCCCCCAAGCGACACCGCCTGCTCTTGATGTAAGTGCAGACGGTGCTGGTTGGGGAAGTGTGTTTGTACTTTTATTACGTGCAAACCTTATTAAATTGCAAGTGATATTGTTTCCATTTTGTCATAATTTGTGGCCCGGCGATCCGAATCACTATACATGACAGGGACCTCTACTGGAATGTAATGGTACCTTCACGGATAGTGAGTCGAAACGCAGAACCACAAAAAATGAGGGAAAGGATTTAAGGATGTAGTTGTGTTCAGTAGATTCAAACCTTATTAACTATTTTTATGCTACAACATTTTCTATGAGTATACAGCTAGAACTGTGAAATGTAATTAATGAATTTTGTGTTTTCTGGCTTCGCAAGTCTTGATTTTAGACTTGTGAAGCAGAAAACACCAAAATCATTAATTAATTTTGCACCGTCCTGCGTTATATAAAATTTGAAGTAATATGATATGTTAAATATGATGTTATAATTTATATATACTGTTTGTGTTCAGCCAAATATAACATTTTTAACTTAGACAGTTATAACACATTAGTACTGCCAAATCATTAGTTTATAAAATATAATTATTTTAATTAATATTTTATATTTAGTGCTTTGTGTTCAGTCAAACACAATTTAGACCGAGATTAAGTATATATTGATTAAGCATAAAGCTATGGATTTTAATAAAAACATGAAAGATCGAGAGTCAAATTCAGAGCCGAACCTGATTTGCCACGGCATAATCATCATCACTTTTATTTTCTTCTGTGACTCCCATAGCTTTAACTTTTCATTTTCAAACACCTCGCAATAAAAAATACAAATCATAAATCTGAATGATAGTCGAAAAATGCAAGAAAATTATTTACGGATATTACAAAAATGATAATCAAAAAATACAAGTTGACGAACACTAACCGATTTACAGATAGACAAAACAGTTTATGTATGCTCAATATTTCATTCTCATTTTACTATAGATTTTATTAACTGAGACTAAGAATACATTTATAATGAAATTTATGTCATTGTATCCGGACACAATTTATTTTATGGTACTCTATACTATGCTTCTTCATAAGTCTTCTAACTATGTATATCAACAAAATAAATTGGTCAACAACTTTAAAGATTATAGTAATATGTAGCACTCACCAGATCAGTGTTTGAATCTGTTGTAAGCTCGTGGAAAAAATGAGATCCCATTCAACATTAAGCCACGATATACCTCATTACATAGAACGCAGAGGGATTAATCAAATTTGAGAACTTATATATGGATTCATTATCGAATAAATTATCAGATAGATTGGGTAACTCACCATTAGAGATTTCCGACGATACTTGAGATGAATGGATGCCAAAAAACGGAGGCGTGAAATTCACAAATAAAAGTTGAGATTTAGTTAATAAATATGGGAGATATATGAAAAAATAAATAGAAGTGTAGTGATATACTTACCAACATAGATTCGAGAGTAGATCGATTCGCATTGTCATCGTCGATTCTTCACAAAATAGTCGACTTGATTTTGTTACCCATGGCTGATGGAAAGAGATATCTTAATCTATATTGGAATGAATGCAAGATGATAAATTGATCGGAGAGATTGGAATGGAGAAGCCGACGCCGATTTGTATGAGAAGAACGATTCGGATGAGAAAGATGAAAAACGGAGATTTGGGAATGTCGGAGGAGATCGGAACAAGACGAGCAAATTATGTCGGCTCAAATAGGGTAAGATTTCCGAAAGGAGAAAACGGAGAAGGAGGCAGAATGTGTGTGTCGGCTCAAATGGGGAAAGGTCCTAGGGTTCCAGCCGTTTTATAGATAAGGTAATTCGCCGGTTGCACTTAGTTCGCGAGTGTCAATTCTCCTTAATTCGCGACAGGTCAAAAAATGGCTTTTTGTGTGTAATTTATTCATTTACTAGCTATAATGTATTGTATGTTTTACTTGGATATCTATAGGTTATTATAATTGTTATAAAATTGGAATTACTCGATATATTTTGTAATGTTACTACGTCATGCAGAAGATTGACCGGTCATGCAGAAGATCGACCGGTAACGAAACCTGGATCGTCTGTAATACTGTCACCGAATAATGGTCTGTCGGGTGAACTTGCTAATCGCGTTTTTTAACATTTGTAACATCTATGTTTTTGGTAGTTGACTTTTATTTTATATTTTATAATATTATTGATTTATTAATTTTTGTTATACTCTTACAATCGAATCACCTTTCTATTTATTGAAATCTTATAAGTTAGAAGTATATTGTACCGTGGCATTGGTACATCTATGTGCGTTTTAAAAATATAATTCATTTGATAACTTATTTATCCTCTTATATTGAATAATTTTTTTTATTAATTTATATAAGTTGAGCATTATATCATACCGTGGCATCGCCACGGGTATGTACTAGTTAAATAATAAAATAAAATCAGAACTTCCTCCCCAAGAAAAGATCTGATCGATCATCTATTATCAGAGTTAAGAAATGAATCATTTGGAAAGATTTTATGTATTGAATGCTCTGTGTAAAAAATATATAAGAAACGCAGAGTACATAGTCCCTATTTATACTAACAGTAGCTATCTAGGATAAGGTTACAAAATATATCTACAAGGAGTTTCATTTTGTCAAGCTTCTTATGTTGCTGTATCAGGTTGTTATTGGGATATAACCAAATCTGATCCTTCTTTTTGATTCTCTGCAATAGGCGTAGAATAAGCAACGTTCTTCCTATTTTTATGTTTCTTATTTTTCTTCAACACTTTATCTACGCTCTCTTCTTTGTGACTTCTTAATTCGTCCACTTGGTGCGTTGTCTCAGAATTCTTGGCATCCTCTATTCTTTCTTGTTCTTCTCTTTGCCTTTTATCTTCATCTCGCATCTTCTGTAGTTGAGATTCCCCCTCAAGATATGAGTAGATATTAATCACTCCAATCTTGCGCTTCATGTTATATAGAATATCAGATGGTAAGGCTTTGGTGAAGATATCTGCCAACTGCTTTGTCGTATGAATATATGAAGCTTCAATAACTCCTTCTATGACTTTATCTCTGATAAAATGCTGATCAACTTCGATATGCTTTGTGCGTTCATGAAACACTGGATTTTTGGTGATATGCAACGCTGATTGGTTATCTCAATAAAGCATTGTTGCCTCTTGTTGTTGCAAACCAAAATCTTTCAACATATACCTTATCCACATGATTTCACAAGTCGTTTGTGCCATAGCACGATATTCTGGCTTTGTTGTTGATTTGCTTAAGACAGTTTGTTTTTTGGACTTCCAACTAATTAATGATTTTCCCAAAAATATACAGAATCCTGTCATGGATTTTCTGGTATCTGGACATCCTGCAAAGTCAGCATCTGAATAAGCTATCAATCGCTTATTCTTTTCTGAAGATAATAATATTCCTTGTCCACAGTTTCCTTTTAAGTACTTAACAACTCTGAAAGCTGCTTCCAAGTGTTCATGAGTAGGTTTCTCCATGAATCTACTGAGAATGTTCACTGAATAACAAATATCTGGTCTTGTGAATGTTAAATAGATTAATTTACCAACTATTTTCCTATAGAAGGTTGAATTCTCAATCGGTGTTCCTGAATCATGGCTTAATTTGTGATTTTGCACTATGGGTATCACAAGTGGTTTGCATCCCAAAACCCCACATTCTTCTATGATATCTAAAGTGTATTTTCTCTGGCAGAGAAAAATTCCTTTGAATGATCTAGAGATTTCAACTCCTAAGAAATACTTAGGTTGTCCTAAATCTCTAATTTTGAATTCTTGTTTTAACTGCAATTTGATCTTCTCAACTTGGTGTGAGTTATCTCCTCCTAGTAATATGTCGTCTACATATACTAGAAGAGCAATAAATCCATGTTCATTGTTCCTTGTAAACAAGGAGTAGTCATTCTTGGATTGCTCAAAGCCTATTTGAATGAGAAACTGAGTCAACCGTGAATTCCATTGTCTAGAAGCCTGTTTTAGGCCATAAATTGATTCTTGTAACTTGCAAACTTTATGTTCCACTGATTCCCCCTGAATAGTGTATCCAGGTGGAATTTTCATATAGATTTCTTCCTCTAGGGAACCATTAAGGAATGCATTGTGTACATCCTATTGAGTGAGAATCCATTGATTTTGAGTTGCTAATGCCAAGAACAATCTCACAGTTGTGAGTTTGGCAACGGGACTGAAAGTTTCATTGTAATCAATCCCATATTGTTGAGTAAATCCTTGAGCAACCAACCTTGCCTTGTATTTATCTACTGTTCCATCAGGTTTGAGTTTTGTTTTAAAAACAAACCTACAACCAATGGTTGTATGACCTTCCGGAAGATTAGTAATTGCCCAAGTATTGTTATTCTGCATGGCACTGATTTCTTCTTCTATTGCCTTTTTCCAATGAGGAATTTTAATGGCTTGTGAGAAAGAAGTTGGTTCTTGTACCGATGTAAGTTGAATGGAGAAAACCTTTTGAGAAGGTGATAGCCTTTCATAAGATAGGTAGAGAGACAGTGGATGTTCAGTGCTACAGTGTCCAGCAAATTTTTTTGATTTCTTTACTACTGGTTCACAATGAAATTCATTGTATTTCCAGGAAAGTTACTTGCTCTTGAAGATTTTCTGATGTGTTGATTATGTTCTTCTAGTAGTTCTTGCACTATATCAGGAGAAAAATTAGAATGAGATGACTGAGTCGGTGAATTAGTAGAGGAATTTGGTGATTGAACCGAAGAATGACCTGAGACTTTCTGTGGAGAAGGACTAAGTGGTTGTGGAGAAGATGGTGAAAGTGGTGATGTGATAGGGGAACTGGAATGTGCATAGGGAAGTATGGTGTCACTAGTTGATGGAGAAGTAGGAGAATTAATGGTGTCAAGTGCTGAGGGAATTATTGAGTCATGAGGCAGCAGAGAGTGAGGAGAAATGGTGTCAAGTCGTTCACTAGTAGTAGTAGAAATCTGTTCTGGAAAAAGATCTTGAAGCGGAGAAGGTGTAACTGAATTCTTGGGACATGAAGCGGTATCATTGTTGGTGTCAATAGAGATTGGTTCATAGGGAAAAGTATCTTCGTGAATATTAACATCTCTGGAAATATATGTGACATGTCTCTCCAAATCATAAAGTTTATATCCTTTGATATTTGGAGGATAGCCAATGAAAATGGATTTTCGGGCTCTGGAGCCAAATTTATGTCTTAATTCAGCAATTGTAGCAGCATAAGCTAGACAACCAAAGACTTTGAGATGTGTGAATGTTGTTGGCGGACTACCAAAGACAATTTCATAAGGTGTTTTATTTTGCAGAACCTCGAAAGGTATTCTATTGACAAGATAAGTGGCAGTAAGAATGGCATCACCCCAGAATTTTAGAGGGAGATGAGCTTGAAAGATTAATGATCGTGCAATGTTGAGTAGGGTTTGATGTTTGCGCTCAACAACGCCGTTTTGTTGCGGAGTGTAGACGCATGTTTGTTGATGAATGATGCCTTGAGAAGCATAAAATTCTGTAAGATCAAATTCTTTTCCATTATCAGATCTCACAATTTTAATCGATTTATTGAAATGATTTGAAATGAGTTTAATAAATCTGGGTAATATATCACTGACTTCTGATTTATACTTCATCAACATTACCCATGTCATTCGTGAGCAATCATCTACTATTGTAAGGAAAAATCGATGTCCTTTAAGAGATGGTTGTGAGAAGGGCCCCCATATATCACAATGTAATAATAAGAAAATATCAGACTGTAAATTTTTCTCATGAATAGGAAATGGAATTTTCTTAAATTTGGATTTCATACATACATCACAATAAGAAAATGTTGTGTTTTTAACAATAGAAGAAGTTTGCTCTAACAACTTGAGCCTTTCTAATGGAATATGACCTAGTCGAAAGTGCCACAGGTCTTTATTTAGACGAGCACAATTATTGATGTGATGAGATGCAAAGGAAAATGTGAAATCCAAATAGTACATGCCTTCTTTACTCTGGATCCTTCCAATCTGGATCAACGATGAGTGAATCTGCAATGTACAAATATTCTTGTTAAAGACTACTTGAATATCAGAATCTTGAGTTAGCTTGCTGATTGAAATCAAGTTTACTTTGAAACTTGGTACACATAACACATTCTTTGAAGTGATGAATTTGTTGATATAAATGTCTCCTATATGAGTCACATTGATTTTCTCAAGATTTGGTAATTGCACAGTTGAGTTTACTTTGTGCACATTATGAGTAAATAGTGAAGGAGTAAATGTAACATGATCACTTGCTCCAGAATCAATAATCCATGAATGATGATTTAAACTTGTAAAAGAAAAAACATGTTTATCTGCAAATTCTGCATCAGTCAGAGAGTGTCCACCGGTGGATGATGAAATTGCATTCACTTTGGCAGGCTTAATGATCCTCAAGATCTGTTGTATCTGTTCTGGAGTGAATTCAGGGCTGGGTTCTTTCTCCTTGATGAGTTGTGCAGCTGCTGGCTGGTAGACGGGCTTGGTCTTGGTAAATTGGTATCCTGTTGGAAATCCTATCTTCCTGTAACAGTTCTGCTCTAGGTGGCCTCCTTTGTTGCCATAAGTACAGATCATGCATCTCTCAGTAGCATGCCCACTCTTCCTACATTTTGTGAAATACAGAGTAGCCTTGTCAATCTTCCTTTTGTAACCCACAGCCATGGCAGAGCTTTCGCTGGTATCTATTTCAACTCTGGTGTTGAGCTGCTTCTCTTCTTGCAGAATGATGGAATATGTTTTCTCCAAAGTTGGTGTCACATCCATGGCTAAAATCTGAGTTCTGACATGCTTGTAGGCGTTAGTAAGCCCCATGAGAAACTGGATCACTGCATCAACTTGATGTGCCGTTGAGAGGTCATGGAGTGGTTTGCAAGGGCACTTTCCGCACTTGCATCCATCTGCAGGCCTGTAGTTCCTTAACTCCATTAGCAACGCACTAAGCTGGTTGTAGTACTCTCGCACAGTACTCTGGCCTTGAATGAGCTTGCTCAACTCCTGTCTGATCTGAAAAATCCTGATGATCCCAGGGTTTGCGTACTGGTTGGCAATCTTCTCCCAAGCGGATTTGGCTGTGCTTTCATATCTTATAGTACACTGGATCTCTTTGCTCACAGAATAGAGAAGCCATGTGTATACAAGATTATTGCACCTGACCCAAGGAAGGTAAAGAGGATCAGTAGGTTCTAGTTGAGGAATAGAACCGTCAACAAAACCCATCTTGTTTTTGCCAGTAAGCTACATAGTAACCATTCTTTTCCATTCATGAAAATCGTTCCCATCAAAAGGTACGTCTACCAAGGGATAATTGGAGTTATCACTTGGATGAACGTAGTATGGGCTATAAAATCAATAATTGGGAGTTTTGTGTTGTCATCAGTTGTTTTGCGCTCATCTTTCTGTGAGTCATCAACGATGTTAATAGTTGTATCAACCATATTGATGATGAGTGAGTGATTTGAATGATGATTTTCAGGGTGATTTAGATGATTTGAATAAACTGAGATCTAGAATAACAAATGAAACTGTAAATAAAAGTGAACAAACAATTTGGAAGAAAAAAATAATAATAATGAAAATATATAAGTGATTTAAATTTGCAGAACTTGAATAGCAATCAGAGATAGTCTCTACATTTTGCAACCTGAGCTCCGGTACCATATCAGAGTTAAGAAATGAATCATTTGGAAAGATTTTATGTATTGAATGCTCTGTGTAAAAACTATATAAGAAACGCAGAGTACATAGTCCCTATTTATACTAACAGTAGCTATCTAGGATAAGGTTACAAAATATATCTACAAGGAGTTTCATTCTGTCAAGCTTCTTATGTTGTTGTATCAGGTTGTTATTGGGATATAACCAAATCTGATCCTTCTTTCTGATTCTCTGCAGCAGGCGTAGAATAAGCAACGTTCTTCCTATTTTTACGTTTCTTATTTTGCTTCAACACTTTATCTACGCTCTCTTCTTTGTGACTTCTTAATTCGTCCACTTGGTGCGTTGTCTCAGAATTCTTGGCATCCTCTATTCTTTCTTGTTCTTCTCTTTGCCTTTTATCTTCATCTTCATCTTCTGTAGTTGAGACTATGTTATAACAGTACCGAAATTTAAAACCAAATATATTTTTTATAGAAAAGACGGATTTAAATAAATAAAATGATGAAGATGGGTTTTGACGCTCATAGAGCTTAAATTTTATTCTAATAAACGTACACAATGAAGAGTAAATTTATTTTTTTCTTATTCAACAGATAAAATTCCAAGAGCTCCAAATCCCAAACACTCGGTCGCTAGACGCCTACTCGTGCTCACCTCTAGCTGAAACTACAAGGAAATAAAACAAAGAGTGGTAGTGAGACAAAAATCTCAGTGGTGTTCGTGCAGTCAGTTCCCAAACAAAACAGTAAATAGAACAGTATCAGAACTGTAATTTGAAACATAACAGAACAGTCGGTGCAGTCCGCCTTATTGCTAGTACTCCCAATAGCCCTTATAATTCTTTCTAGAGTGTACTGCTCTAGACAAAACAATGTCATGCGTACATTCAAGGAAGATCCTACGACCCAATAAGACCTCATTGACTTCTGCCTCACATCTAAAGGGATTAGAGCATTCACAACAGTTGCCATATAAAAATTTCTCAAATATCGTTTTAAACTCGTTCCCTATAATATTTTAAGTACGTATTTAACAATTCACTAAAATCAGATTCCCTTTTAGTGATTTAATATAAATATAAATAATAATTTTAATAACCACATATTCTAAATATAATATATAAATTAATTATTAATACACTAAAAAGGTTTTAGGCATGCACAAGTTTAGGCATGTGAAGAGTTCTCCCTATTTATTTAGGTGGTCCACTCAAGTTTTAGAGAAACTTATTTGTTATGATTTTAACACATATTTTGATTTTTTGCCAATATTTAAGCAAAAAAAAAAAACAATTTAGAGAAGTTGTTGTGAATGCTCTTAGACTAGGAAAATCATAAATAAAACTTATGTTCTCTACTACCTACTCGTAATCCTAATCGATCGGTCAACAGTATAGTGCTCGGAAAACCGTGAGAAAACAGAAACAGAAAACAGTGCTCGAAAACCGAGTATAAAATCCTGCAAAAAATTTAAAACATAACAAAATAGAACAATCTTATATAGGACCTACATTTTATAGCAAAAGTAGAACAGTAAAAAATATGCATGTATTAAATCTTCCAATTTTTCGCAAATATTATATAATATAGTTTTTGGGTGAATGCTTACCTCGAGGTCTTCCAATCAAACACAAAAAATAGAGCTTGACTAGAGTTAGGGGCGTCTCTAAATTTTAGGGGCCCTTTTCGACCCCGTAAGATATGCCCCACAAAAGAAAAAAAAAGGGTGAAATGAAAAAGGGGGATTAAAACCAATATTTGAACCAAAGACCTTTACAAGAGTATAACACTTACACCAACATCCATGACAATTGAGCCAACATAATTTTGTACAAAAAAAATTTGAGGCTCCCACTTTTACGAGGCCCTGTGCGGTCGGGCTGACCGCATAGGCCTTGAGCCGGCCCGGACTAGAGTAATCCTAATAATAAATATAATATCTATAAGAACAAATCCAAAAGCAAACGAGCTAACTACCCTTTCCCAAATGACCTTAATCTAAATGGTGCAGACTTTAATCTAATGACACAGTTAGCTTACATAAGAACACTAGAGATGCAGAGGGGAGACTTTAGTATACAATGTAAGGAAATAAGTCATGCAAAGAAAATCCTCATTCGGCCAACAGAAACTATGATGTAGATAGGTTGAAGTACCACTTTGATTATTATGTCTCAAATCAATTAGCTTTAGCTCAGGTGTCACTATTTGGCAAAACTACTCACGGTGAACTTGTTAAACTAAACAGTTAAAGAATAAATACACGAACAACTCAACTTATATTCAACGATTCGGACCCTCACACCCCAAAGGTCAAAAACCATATCCTAGAAAGCTTGAGTTTGCACTCAAGCTTTAATACCAATTGTAATGGTTCGAAATTTAAAACCAAGAATAATTATTAAAGAAAAGAAACGGACATAAATAATAAATGACGAAAATGGATTATGGCGCTCACATAGTGTGCAAATTCAAAAGATCCAAACAACGGTAACTAAATTTTAGTTTAAAAAGAACAGACACAATGAAGAGGAAAATGTTTTCTTCTTATCCAGCGGAAAAAACCTCAAACACTCAGTCGTCGCTGGATGTCTACTCGTGCTCACCTCCAGCTGATATTGAATGGAAGGAAATAATAGAAAGAGTGTGGTGAGACAAAAATCTTAGTGGTGTTCGTGCAGTGGTGAATTTTTTACAGTAAAAGAAATACTTCGGTTCGCAAACAAATCAGAAAAACAATAAGAAATAACACATAAAACAGAACAAAATCAGAACTCACCACTGTTCTACATAGAAAACAGTGGTGTTTCAGATTACTGTCAATATTTCTTTTACCGTAAAAACTCACAACTGCACGAACATCACTGATATTTTTGTATCACCACTCTTTTTTGTACTTCCTTCCTTATAGTTTCAGCTGGAGGTGATGAGCACGAGTAGGCATCCAGCGATTGAGTGTTTGGGATTTTGGATCTCTTGGAATTTTATCTGTTCGATAAGAAGAAAACATTTTACTTTTCATTGTATCTGTTCTTTTTAAACTAAAATTTAGTTACCGTTGTCTGGATCTTTTGAATTTGTAAGCTCTGTAACCCATTTTCATCATTTATTTATTTAAGTCCATTTCTTCTCTATAAAAATTACTTGTCGTTTTAAATTTCAATACCAGTATATATGCGGGGCCCCTAGTGGTCAATTTCTGATGTTATAAATAGAGGAGAATAGATTTATTTTAGTTGCTAGCTAGTTCATAATTCTTGAAGTCTGTTCTCTCTATCATAACCTTAAAATAAAAACCCTATCCTCCAAACCACCATAGCCAATTTCTCTTGAGCTCCACAGCTCTTGACATTTGTTCTTCATCGTTCAATCTCTTATTGTCTCATGACCACTCTCACTATTCTTTGTTTGAGGCAAGGAAGTATAATATCGTGGTATTGATTTTGAGAAGACGAAAACCCTTCTCCCACGTCCTGCTTGGCGTCGATCATCATCATCTTATTAATGATTATAATATCATGGAAATAGAGGGTTGTATATATTATAATCCTTGTTATATATGTTATAGATAATTAATATTGTTACTCATAAGTTTGGTAACTCGTTATGGCGATATTTGATGGTTAAGATCTTCTTAAATCGATGGTCTAGTGCGAAAATTTGAAAACGTTACCACGCACGTGATCCGTGTGGCCAACATTAACCTCTTTGTGTTATTTATCCAAGATAGCTTGTTCCAGTGACCTAATTAGTTGGCCATTGGTCTCATCTGTTTTGGCCTGGTACAAGGGTGTTTTCCTTGTCTGACCACCATATTGAGTGGGGCCTTTTGTAAGTGCTTTTGGGTATTATCCATCTCTTTACGTTATTGGAGGCCCACCTCGATACAACTGTGAAGTTCGTATTACTTGGTTGGACCTAAGCTTACTTCGGTCGGGTTTAACTACTCCTCAGGCTAGCTCAATTTACCACATTAGTGGACATTTTGGTTGACCTACAATGACATAGGTCGTCGGACCTTTGTTTCCTTTGGTTGGGCGGTGGAAGTTTGAGAGACTCACTAAGCTGACATCTATTCATGTCGGACCATAGTGACATGTGTCAGACCTTGCCACTGGGTCGAACTCATTCTCCTTAAGCACCCTTAAGAACGTTCAAATTCGTAATTCGCGGATTAAAACATATTATGACACCAATACACTTAATTCTAAACTTGGTTTAGGGAATAATTACCCCGAAATTATAAGTGACTAATTAGGAGCTACATGAAAATATTATAGAAATTTTGTAACTCATATTATTTTCAAATCATACTGAAAAAATAATTGATGAATTTATATTATGAAAGTTAAATATCATACTTTCATAATATAACTTCTTTAATTAGTTTTCCGGTATTATTTGAAAATAATATGAGATCATATCGGACCTCAGAAAATCAAAGAAATGAAATAGAAAGTTAAGTTTGAAGGTATGGGTTCCCTAGGTCGTGTTATACATTTAATATTTAGAGAATCTTGTTTTGAAGGGTATTTCGTGCTTCCGTACTACTTCGTCTAAGTCTTCAAAAGATAAATACTTCGAATGTTGACGGGTAATTACTGCAAGTCCTCCAAGTTCGTACTAAGTCTTCAACGGATAGATACTTCGAATGTTGAAGGGTAAGTCTTCCAACGCGTAGACACTTTGACTTCTAAGTGACCTCCATAGTACTTGTACCTGAAACCTGAAATGAACTGGATGGGGGGGGGGGGAGGATTAGTTCCTCGTGCCCGGTCTGTTTAGGATCAGGCCGGGGGACGACTTTACGAGTAGGAAGTTGAAGGCTTCCCTATCGAGAGAAATATTGATGGAGAGTTGAAGATTATTGACTATTACCTTTAAATGGAGTGTAGAGGCTCTTTATAGCTCTCATCCATGTAGGTTTCTCTAAGAACGCGCCAAGTGTACAACTCATATGAAGACACATGTTGGAGGCCCATTTAGGCTTAGATGGACTTGGCCCATTTACCACCTTAGTGTACCATTTGGGTCGGACCATAGTGCTAGGAGACGGTCCATTGCACTTGGACATATTATTACACCAACAATTGTACGCCCCAACCCACCCCCCCCCCCCCCCCTCCAATAACGTGTCATTTTAATAATGTGTCATTTGCTATGTTTAATGTCCCGTTAAAAATGTATCATATGAAAACATTTCATTTGTTAATACAACTAGCCTCTTAAGGTAAATATGTTTATAGTTTTGCCACACTTTGTCAATGGTTTATTCCATTATATATTTATGTAAAAAAGTGTTCCGGTAACTGAAAACCAGTTAATTTTATTCGGTGGTTTTACGGTATTGAACCAATGAGGCATCTTCCAAGGTGCATGGGATAAAAATCCTCATGTTATGATTTCCTTTTCTTTCCTCCTGTCTTTTCATTTTTTCCTTAATTCCAAAGATTAAAATTGAGAGTTGAACTGCTTTTGAGAGAGACACATAACCGAAGCAGCTATTAAGAAGATCACATATCACTCTCTTCACCACATTTAGTTGGACTGTCAACTGCAAATGTGAAGTAATAACCTTTTAAAAGTAAGAAAAAAATGAAATGTTCCTATCAATAGCAGAGATTATATTTGCTTGCCCACCTTTTTATCATTTTTGTCACACTCCCAAACACAAACAAAACCTTTTTAAACACATAACCTGTTGATCATCAACACTGATATACTATCCTTGAATTTGTGCTCTCAGTTTTACTTCTTCTGCTATGGATTGGTTAAAATTGATGGTGTGTCTAAAGAGGGTAAAGAGAAAGAAATACAAACAAGTGGGAGCTATTAGCAATGGCAGGAAGAATGCAACAACAAAACAGCTTACAGAGAATGTTGCAGCTACAATGATTCAATCTGCCTATAGAGCATACAAGGTCTGTAGTGATCAATTAATCATATATTACACATTCAGTTTGCAAATCTTATGGTTCTTGGAGCTTATATATGCAGGCAAGGAAAACGGTGCAACGACTAAGAGGAATAGCAAGATTCCGAGGAGTTATACAGCAAGGTCATTATCTAGACAAATCGCAAGCATCGTCTGCTCTGAATCACATTCATTTCTGGAGCAGGATACAAACAGAGATTAAAGCTAGATGGATGGGCATGGTTATTGATGGCCGGCTCAGGCAGAAGAAACTCGAAAATCAGTTGAAAGTAGAGGCTAAGCTTCATGAACTAGAGGTACTTCTGTAAGGTTTATCAGCTTTTATCCAGTCATGTTTCATCAATACAAGTAAATCAGAACTACAGTTTTTAAATAGATGGTAGAAGAATTTGAAAAGCAAAACCAAGCAATTAGTGACAAGCTGCACGTATAATACAAAATTATACATAGACCTTGCTTATGAGAATTAGCACGTATCGTGACTTGAAATGCTCCACCCATATGAGCCGGTGTGAGTTATGTTCTACGGATATGGTCGATCCTGAGAGGAGGCCTAATAGGCCTCCCCTCACTGTAGCACGTGGGGCCCACCAGGGAGGGGACCTATTGAGCCCCTCGCCCCCTCCCTAGGATCGAATTTCTGTGCTCTACGAGAATAACATGTATCTTGTGACTTAAAATGCTCCACACATGCAAGTGAGTGTGAGTGTGTGACCATGTGAGTTAATTTGAAAGTTTCCCATCAACATGGTGCAATTCAAGAAGGTATGTGTTAGGATTTAGGTTTAATAGCTATGAAACTTATTCATGTGATCAAAATTAAAAACTTTTATTAAGTCAATGTTTCAAAATAGACTTGAAAATGAATTTTAGTACTACATATTAATGGTTTCACTTTAATTTGGTTGTACTATTGAAGGATGGATTTATATGGCTGAGTTACATTGACTAAAAACGGTTGAACATTTTCAATTTCTTTGAGTAGTTGACAGAGCATTGATTCTTACTTATTTGGTATGTAAAAAGATGCAGCAACTTTTATCTTTATGTGAATAACTGATTACCCAAGACTGGCCCAGATTTTGGAGTTTCACATTCAAAGGGCTAAAAAATTTTGAAGTACCTTCACATCATATGCTCACTCATTGAGGCAATCCATACATGGCCATTAAGGGGGGTAAAAGTAAGAGTTGCTACCCTTTTTACCCCAACATAATTACCCTAATGGAGTGTCTGAACTCTGGTGAAACTTCCCAACATAGTTACATACTGTTACACCCCAAAAGGTGGCTTACACTTTTACTATCGCTATTGCACTAACGAAAATTCATATAGGGGGCGGTATGAAAATAAAGGGGGGAACGCGTAAACCACGTAAAACCCCCCTCCAATTACGTTAAACAAACACAAATCATACCGCCCGCTATATGAATTTTCGTTAGTGCAATAGCGATAGTAAAATAAGAAATAAAAATTAAAGAAAAAGGAAAATAAAAGGAATAGGCAGCCAGGTCAGGTTGCTGTTTCAGCGACCATCACGAGTCCTTGTTAATGGCAACCTGAAACAGTGACGTCCTGGGTCACCATTTCAATGGAAAGGTCGCCTGCCTGTTCTAACTTTTACGGCTTACTCCCGAATACGTGCTATTATCGTATACACATATCCTAAAAAGTATAAAGGACTTGGTAAATCGACCAAGTACAACTTTGTACTTGATTTAGAGCAGTTTATTTTGGATAGGCCTAATTGCAGGATAAAAAGATTGGATGTTCCTTGTTTTCCTGGTTTCCAAACAGGTGGAATGGAGTGGTGGCCCTGAGACAATGGAAGAAATTATTGCCAGGATACAACAGAGGGAAGAAGCAGCAACAAAACGAGAGCGGGCAATGGCCTACGCTTTCTCACATCAGGCATGTCACCTGGTAGACATTAGACAAACTATACAAAAACTCAGTGTGTAAAGAGCTCACAAACTAATCAACAGTTCAATTTTTGCAGTGGAGGGCTAATTCAAGCCACTACTTTGGTCAGGCTTACTATGACCTTAGCAAAGAAAGCTGGGGCTGGAGCTGGAAGGAGCGTTGGATTGCTGCTCGCCCATGGGAGAACAGGGTTCAAGCAACACATGCCCTTGACAAGAAACTCGAAACTAAGCACAAGACAAGTGACACTACCAAAACAACCCTTATGAAAGCCACTGCTACAGTTAAATCACTTTCATCCAATGGGAAAACCCCAACACAAGCTCGCAAATCCAAAGTATTGCAGGAGGCAACTTAGCTGAAACAAGAAGAAAAAAAAGGGTGCATACTATATGAGACGAAATATTATTACGATTGTTTGATTTGTTAAAGATACGATTAAGTTTTTTGTGTAAGTTAAGATATTGAGTGTGGACTATATCGAACATATGATATTTATTCGATATGTATATCACGATTTATCCTCAAAACTACATCACTGACCGAACGAGTGTACTAAGATCCCTGATATTAGTTCAGCTGTAGGAATGGTACTACTCATCAGCCATAAAGAAGTTCCAACAACCATGAAGCAATTGTCACAATCTCAACAGAAAAGCCTATTTGTTTTTCTCTTTTCCATATTTTCTGCAATGTGTTTTAAGGCAAGACGATTATTTCCAGCTAGGCATTACAGATTCTTTAAGAGATTTTGCAGGGTAGGGGACCAATGAATTGATGATACATAGCCAAGCCAAGTACAACATTTTGGTGGTGTCCAGAAACTAAATTCTTTTACCACCACAAATTATTGAGTTTCTTATGCTATAATGCCATTGTTATCTCTATTTCACAAGTGGGATCCTTTTCTTCCACACCAACCCCACATAGTTTATTGTTCTATTACTCTCATTTAGCTACCTTACACTTCTTTGCTATTAATCAACACCTGAAGGTCTTGGAAGGTATTCAAGCTAACAAAATTTGTTGCCTAAACTAAGCAATAGCAGTTTATGGACGATCAAGTTCGGTCATTTAATGCATTCTTCATTACATGTAGGTGGGATTTCAAGATTTTCTGTTATACAAACACCAAAAAAAGCTCTCCAACTCATTATAATGATGTGAATGCAACCTAAAATGGTTAAGTAGCTATGAAGATAGCGAATGAGTGCTTAAATTCATTCAGGTATCAATTAGTGAAAGATAAATGTGGATTAACGAAAGCCAGATGAAACTGCATTTAAGCACTCAATCAATCAACCAACCCTCTCTATTCCAATCCGTTTATAGAAAATGACCTATTCCAATCAATTCTCCCGAAACCCCTAGCAACGATGGTGATATCCGTCGGTGGACAACTATATCAATTCTCTTAGTGGGATAATATATAAGGCAAGAAACTAAACATACAGATTCAAACAGAAGCCCATTTCACTCACAATGCAACAATAGGCTATTTAGTTGCAGAGAAACAGAGTAAATATTTCTACCTCAGTCTCATTTCCCAACGGAAGATGCAAAAAAACAGCTCAAATCTATACCATCACAGATATATTGAGGTTGTACAGCAATATTGCCACATAATATTTGGTGAGAATTGACATCCCCTTTAGCTATAATAATAGATAAAAACCAAAATATGTTGATACTTAATACCTCAAAGAGTCTAGCTTATTGCATTGATCAAACAGTAGCAGCATAGATAAGTCTTAATGGCATAAACACAAAGCAAACGAAATGATTCGAAATGAAGTCCAGCACAGCTTGCTCATAGAAACAAGCAAGAAAACATGTAGCTAAAGCTGGAAACTTTAAACAGCTAAACATAGACTAGATAAAAACCGGAATCGGAAACCTGAGACTAAGATCAGATTCTTCGCCTCACGGCAAGTGCAACTGAGTAACGCCCGCGCAAATTGCCTCCTTGGAAGATTTCATTTCTCCTAGTAACAAACTGTAAAGCCCTGAAAAATTAAATAAGCGCATCAGAACCAAGTGCCAAACAAACAATGTACAACTCATGAAACTGCAAAATGTACCATTAGACGGAAGAAATGAAAGACATTTGCATTAGGCAGGGCGAAAACTCAGTGGCGAGAGTCGGAGGAAGCAGAAGATGGCTTGTCGGAGTAGCCATCGTGCTCCTCTTCGTCACCTTGGATTCGTGCAGGAATGTGAAACCCAGAGAATCCACCAATTCCGGAGAATGAAGATGGATACATAGGCACAGCTGATGGATGAAGATGGTGCTGCTGGTGTTGGTGCTGCTGCTGCTGGTGGCTGTTAGTGTTACTGTGATGATCAGCCATGGCATTGGCCATAGTTATCGGATCCATCCAAGCACGAACTGAAGGTGTGTTACTGGACTGAAGGGGTCCCCTCTGTGAAGAAAAGAACTGGTTGTGGCTGCTTAACAGCTGGTGCTGTGGCACTGCTGCACCCACAGGCGGTAAGTTGAACAAGTATCCACCACTTCCGCTACTACCTGCGTCTCCTCCACCCGCATTATTCCAAGCTGCAAACCTCTGGAACCGGCTTAGCTCCGCCTGGTGCTCCTGCCAGCCTCCATCAAACCCAAGCGGGGTTCCACTCAACAAAACTTGTGAATGTGGCTGCTGCGAATGCGAATGCGAATGAGAATGAGGCTGCTGGTCATTACTATTATGGTGACTGGGATAAACAGGATCTTGAAATGACTGAAGCGAAAGGCGCAAATCTTGATTCTGGCGCAAATCCTGTGGTGTCTGGAAGCTCTGGAACTGCATAGCTGAGGAGCTCGACGAAGAAGCTCCCATCGGAAAGAAGGACTTAATAGTGTCAGCAATCGCATCGGAGTCTAATGACGGAGGCAAGAAGCTCGAATTATTGGCATTCTCCTGCTGCTGCTGCTGCTGAACATTAACAATCATCATATCATTACCACCAATACACACCTGCTGCTGATGCTGATCCTGCTGCTGCTGGTGGTGCTTACTACTATTCTCAACATCCTCAGCATTTGGGGCAGCAGAGCAGGTGGTAATGGGGTTCCAAGCAGGAAGCTCAGCAAGTTCATCAATCGCAGATTTCGCCTTCTTGATAAGCCAATCCACAGCTTTACTAGGCCGGTCGTAGCCCAGCCTGTCCTGCACATCATAAAACTGAATGGCTGTGTGAGCTGCCAATCTCACGCGCCGGTCTCTCGGGCCCTTGGCAGTGCAAACTTTACTATGTCGGTCTTTTCGACCCGTAGACCGAACAATGTGGCCTCCTTGCACCTCCACAATCTCTCCTCCACTGTTCCTGAGCCCAATTCCTAATCTTGAACGGTTTTGATGGGTGCTGCTGCTCTCCCCCATTTTGTTTGCATGTTCAGTGGTCCGTTTCTTGTGTGGCTGCTCTTCTTGGTCAGCTTCTTCTTGTTCTTGTTGTGGGTGTGGTGGTGGTGGTGTTGGTGGTGCTTCTCGGGGTTGTACTACATGCTTTGAGGTGGTTGTACCTTGGTTTTGGTAGAGATGAAGATGGTAATGATGATGGAGGTTATCAGGATTCCTCAGAGGATCCAGGCTTTTCTGCTTTTCCTTGTCCAGCTTTTGATTTTGGAACCCAACTTTGGAGAATTGTTATGCTTCTTCTTCCTCAATAATACTACTACTACTAGTACTAATAATAATAATGCAACAAGAAGAAGAGTTGTTGTGTTTATGGTGCTGCTTATCTTCCAAAAAGTGATTACTGCCATTCAAACTTGCAAACTCCATAATCACCACATAACATAAAACCTTGCAAAAAGCCTATAGGCCACATAGAGACAGGCTAAACCTCAGTTTTAGCCCTAACCCATCTTCCTTCTTCTTATTCAAGTACTTTTTTCAGATTTTAGGGCTATTCTGTACTAGTCTACTCACTGACTGAAATTATGTACTAACACAAACAGCTATGAAGGAAGAAAAGAAACTTACACAGAGGGAGAGAGAGAGAGATATGGAAGGGGAATCAGAGATTTTTGGCTTTTGCTTTAACTACTACTGGTGGTGGTGGTGGTACAACAAGTCTCAAGCCAGCCAGCAACACACAAGCTAAGAAAGCAACCCCTTAAAACCCACCAATTTTCTTGAAATACCAAAAGGAAAAAAATGAATAATAATAATAATAATAACCCTTTTTCTTTTAAGGATTTATTTCCTTATCTAAACACACACAGCAGTTAAAGTAGAAAAACAAAAGAGTGAACTTACACAGGAAAAGAAGAAAAGGGAATTCATTTCAACACACTCTGTGTTTTTATTTAACAGCTCATGGTGATAATTGATAATAACAACTGAGAAAAACAAGAAATAGTGAAATACAAAAACAAAAACAAAAACCCTCTTTTCATTTTTCTTTTTTCTTTTTTCTTTTTTCTTGGCAGTGTTTGGGTCAGAAAAGGAGATTAATAATACAATCATTCATCACCTCTATCTGACCCTCTCTACTGCTCTGCTGCGGCTGCTGCTGCTTCTGTTTTTGTTGTACTGTGTGTACTACACCCTACCCCCAATAAACAACCCATAAAATTGAAACTAGTAGCACTTTTTCTTTAAAGAGAAAAAAGAAAAAAAAGTTTCACCCCTTTTCTCCTTTTTTACTTTGTAAATGAGCCATTATAAATTGTTTCTTGATATTTTGTGGCTAAGTAAGAACCCTACCAGTGGGTGGGTATATGTGAATGTGGTTGATGGAGAGTGGATTGAAAACAAGCCTACTGATAGTTACTCCCTTTATCTGCCCGGCCCGAAATTGTATAAATTTCTCCATCTAAATTTCAAGTAAAATGTGGAAAAAGTTGAAAATTATACGTATTAAGTATACTTAATGTTTTTTTTTTGAAAAATCATTTGTACCAAGTACCAAGTCCAAAGTTAAATGTGTCTACCTAGTCCACATTAACTTTAGTATGAGTGACCGATTTATCTGAAGTATTTTCCTACGCACACTCTGTGTGTGGAAAATTATAATCGTTAGTTTATGCGAAGTTATCAGATATCAATTCGTTAGTGGTCGGATCGTTTCGTTTCTGACATATTGATAAAATTAGGATGAATAAATTGTAAATAATTAATAAAGTAAAAGGTAATTTGATGTTACAATATATTTAAAATATATTTAAAATTATCGCTTTTCTAGGGGGAGTATATATATGTATTAGTTTCATCGCACTCATTTATTTATTTTTCATTTGTCGTTTGTTATTTGTATTTGTTTACATGAGCTGAGCACCAATCAGTTTATATCGTAAAAATTTAAGGTAAATTATTCATATTGAAAGAGAACAGAGTAATTAGATGCTTTGAGTTGCCACCCCTTGGTTGAAAGAGACATGTTCAATTACATACTGTTGTGGGTTTTCTTCTGGCACGCCTTTATCTTTTTTCTTCTTCTTCTCTTCTCTCACTTTCTTTCTTTATTGCTTCAAATAAAAGAAACAATAATCTAATTTCGCTCTCCCATTTGCCTTTTTGGGTATGATGGACTTTTTTAATCATGTGAACATTGGCATCTTCTCTAGTTTGTCTCATTTTATGTGGAAATTCATTTTTTTTATACTTCCACATAGTCCACTCTCTTCTCTATTGTGTACGTTTTACAATAATGTTGTTACACAATGAAGGGACAAATTACATGGACAATCATTCCTTGAGCGGTCCAAAATCAACCGGATCAGTCATTATATATTGCTGGTTAGACGGATCCTTAACTCATTGGTCGATTATATAATTTAGATTAATTTTTATCAAAACTTTATATTATATATTTATCCCATTGGCCCAAATTGATGTAAAATTAATTTTTCTCATAAATTTATGTTATATATTTATAACGTGGGTATGGGGTTTTGGGTTCCAACTACCAAGTTCCTACTAATACCACTCCCTATGTTTTTTTTATTCATCATGTATTTCCTTTTCATTTTTTTGGATAAATTTCTTTCGCATTTCATTTTTAAAAGCTTTATCTAACATTTTTATTGGTGTACCAACTATATATTTAAATGATATACACATTATACAAATCTATTGGAAAAAAAGCATTTAATAGTAAAGGTAAAGAATATAAAAAACATAGTGTACATTGTAACAAAATTGGTCTCCTCGGCGAAACTATTTCATTTGCCATTAGAGCACCCTTATTGGTGCCCAAAAATGGGTCACGCACAAAAGCAATTTGGGTTGGTGTTGTTAACCGTGATCCATTTAATGGGTTGTCCACCGATCAAAATAGCAATCCATCGGTTGGGTTGAGCTTTTGCTCACATTGTGAGCAAAAGCTCAACCCAAAATGGTCCAATTGAAATGGGACAAGTGTCCAGCTATCAACTGATGATTATGCAACACCTGATGATGTTGAAGTTGTTGAAACTGAAAACCCGACAAACAAGGCGTTTGGAAATGAAAACACTCGATGGCAAGAAGAGGAGGATGACGCTCTAGTCTCGGCATACATGTAGCACACAAATAGCTCCATTGTTGGCACCAAACAAAAGGCTAAAAAGCTATGGACGAACGTGAAGAAATCACTTGATGAAGCTCAGAAGGAAAGACCTACTTTGATTCGCCTAAAAATTAAGAATCAACTCATAGGTCATTGAAGAAGAATTTCCCAGAGTATTAGCAAATGGGTTGCTTCTTATGCAGCTGCGTCTAAGAGACAAAAAAAAGTCTCTTAGAAATCACTTGATGAAGCTCAGAAAGAAAGACCTACTTTGATTCGCCTAAAAATTAAGAATCAACTCATAGGTCATTGAAGAAGAATTTCCCAGAGTATTAGCAAATGGGTTGCTTCTTATGCAGCTGCGTCTAAGAGACAAAAAAGTCGACAAAATGAGGATGATGTCGTAAGAATGGCACATACTATTCACACTCGCAAATGGGGAGAATTTGCATTTGAGAGTGTATGGAGGAAGTTATGGAAGTACCCGAAATGGGAAGAAATAATTGACCAATATCAAGGTGAAGAGACTCCGACAACGGGTGAAACACCTCAACCGGCACAGACTGATCCAGCTAGTGCATGCAGTGGGAAGAGAACTAAGATGAGTGATTGTTAGAAAACTTGTAATTTTAATGAGCAATTAACCATGCTAAATTAAGTGAAGTCCAGTAACTAGTACTCTTAAGGTCCATAGGACTTTAGAATTTTAAGGACATTGTAAAAGGGGAATGTTTGCTGAAAGACTTAGTGTACTAGTTAGGTTCTTAAGCTTGCTAATGATGTACTTTCTTTTCACAAACAAACTATTGAATACCTAGAACCGCTCAGAAAGTGGAAATTCGAAGACTGGAGACTTAGAAAAATTCTGAAAAAGGTATCTACAAAGGCACATGTTGCTTCAGAAAGCGAGAATTTCAGCAACAGCTTGCATAAGTGAAAATCTATATGACAAAGTAGGTTGTGCTTGCTGAAATTGAGATAGCTCACTTGCTGACAACTCATGTAACCTCCTTGGTGAAGAGTACTTGCATTTTGGCTCCAACGTTCATATTTGAAATTGATTCAAAAGAACAATAAATGCAAATTAAGCACGCGAAGAACATGAAGACAAGAAGACAAATGAAGAGCGTTGCTGAAAGTACAAAAGAAAGATAGTGATATCTTAAGGTATAAAGCATTAGAATTTGAAATTCAAACGGCTCCCTTGAGACACTATAAATAGAAGACCTTAGGCTGAGTAGAAGGGGGTGTCAACAACGTGATCAAACTCTCACTTGTGCTTTAAACACTCAAATCCTTCTCTACTCTTTACCGCTTATTGATCCGTTCCACGACTTAAGCTTGAAACAAAAGCTACTTGTGAAGAAGTAGTAGGCTGAGTAGAAGGGGGTGTCAACAACGTGATCAAACTCTCACTTGTGCTTTAAATACTCAAATCCTTCTCTACTCTTTACCGCTTATTGATCCGTTCCACGACTTAAGCTTGAAACAAAAGCTACTTGTGAAGAAGTAGAACATTGAAAGTTAAGAAATTAGTTAAGTGTTCTTTCTTTTAAACAAGAACAAGTCTTGACACCAGAAACAACAAACTTGCTTACTGCAAAGTATTACAAGTTGTGTTTCTTTAGATTACTTGTTATAGCTGCAAAGTTATATTCAAGTCATCTCATCCCAAACCTATCTAACTGATAAACACCCTTATACAGGCGTGAAATTAAGGGGGAATTAATCAAGCATAGTTTTGCTGACTAAGTGTCCCAAGTTTGGTGGAGAACAAGGTATAGTTCTCTAGTTTAGGTTGGAAACAAGGCAAGTGTCCTTTGGTTTCTGAGAATCATTAGTGATATGATTTGTAAGGAACCTCATATCTTATCTTAGTGGATTCAGTCCTAGAAAGGACAAAGTGGATTAATTGAGAGATTACGCCACTCTCAGATACCACTATAAAAGTGTTTGTGTGATTTACCTTTCTGCATTTAGTTTTCAGCAAGCTACATTGTTTTACACTGTCATTCTGCTTACTTGTTGAAACTAGTTTTCTGACAAAAGCACTTATTGTAAAAGACTTCTGCACTCTGTTTTAAGTATCAGCAAACTCATTACTGAAAAGTAATAAGCACTTGCTGAGAAAGTTAAGTATCAGCAAACTCATTACTGAAAAGTAATAAGTACTTGCTGAGAAAGTTTTAAACGACGAAGAGTTTGAAAAGACTATTCATCCCCTCCCCCCTCTAGTCTTTTCTTGTTGTTTAAAGGGACCAACAAGTGGTATCGAAGCTGGAGGTTCTTTAACCTTCAGCACTGAACCTAGATCCCCTTAGGTGCTTTCCGTAAATCACTTTCACTTGATCAGTTTGGTAGTTATTTGCTGACAGGATGTCTTTAGGAGACGCTCCTTTGCTGAAGCTGGAAAACTATGAGAAATGGTGAAACAACATGATGCTACATCTTGAGGCCATTAGTGATGAGATGGTGACTGTCATAAACGATGGCCCAATCAAGATCACTAAAGTTGAAAGAAGCTTTCCTCACAAGACCACAGATACTAGTGGAAAGGAAACTATTTTAGGAGAACCGGTCGACACCGTCGTACCAAAACCAAGAGAGGAATGGACTTCAGATGAAGCTAAAAGATTCCGTCTTGATGGCCAAGCAAGAAACATCATTATTCGATCTACTCCAGATACTATACAGTGCAAACTGTGGGGTGCTAAAACTGCTAAGGAAGCTCAGAAAATGGTTCAAGATCTTTGTGCTGGATCTGACAAAACTAAGGAAAACAAACTCGAAGTACTAAAGTTGAAGTTTCAAAACTTCAAATAAGGTGCCAATGAGTCACTGGAAGACTTGGACTTCAGATTCACGTACAACTCTTGTGAGTGAAATGGCTGCCTTAGGTATTGGAAACTTCTATTCAGATTCTGAAAAGTTGAAAACCATTATTAGAAGTCTGAATCAAGAATGGATCCACACTCAGAACTTCTACTACAATCAAGGAATGCCAAACATCACTCCAACCGAGTTGTTCTCTCATCTTGCTACTGTCAACTATGAGACAAAGCAAAGAGAAAGTGTGTTTGCTGAAAAATCGCAAACATTGCTCTTGTTGCTGATGAACCGGAATTTGTCAGATTCAAATTAATCAAATAAATTTGTTTTTAGCCAAAGGCAATTCACAACTACAACGAAAACCGTAGTGTAGCAGTAAAATAACATCGAGTGTCGATCTCTAAGGACTATAACTAGCTTTATCTAATTTAACTTAAACTATAAAATCAACAGACGACTTAGCACAGATTTTTCTTATCAAGATAATGGAAGTTAGTGATAGTATGATCATTCAAAGCATAGAAGGTTAATAATCATGCATGAAGTACCCGATCGTTTTGCATAGAGATCTAAGATCATGAATTGTCCAATGTGTTCCGTTTTATTCAACACTACGAAGATAGAGGACTTAGATAGATCAAAGAAATAAAGCAATAACTCAAAGTCTAATTCAGATTACCACCATCATGCATAATTAATAACCCTTCGCTAAGAAATCACATACTATCACCAACGATAGATTTAGCTACTCATAGATGTCATGCAATCAACAAAAATCATAGCAAGATTGAATGAAAACATGTTGAAAGATATATAAATATAAATAGAAAAATCGTGAGAAACAATGTTACCGAAGGTTGTCAATCTCCGAAGAATCGCGATCTCACAAGCTCCAAATTGATAAGAAAAATTGTCTCCTATGCTAAGAATTCCCAGAACAGGCACAGGAGAATTCCTACTTAAAACTAATGAGAAAGGTATGAAAAAAGGTCTGAGAAAGTATAAAAAAACGTAGAGAAACAACAACTATATATAGGAGTTCGACACGCGTGGGGCAAGTCGCCCCACACACCGGGCGAACCGCCTGGTGTGGGGCGAACCGACCCATATCCCGGGCGAATCGCCCGGGAGCTTCAGTCGGCGAGGACGCGTTTTCGACGCGTTTTTGGATTTCTTTTCCTTTTCGGACTCGGTTTTTGCCTTCTAGTGACCTTTTAGCCTTCAGACTCGACCCCTAGACTTCAAATCCCATCCGGAATCTTCTAGATACTCCAAAAATATCCTCGGAACACCGATTCTTCGTCCTCTTCAATATAATTGCCCGGAAAACCACGTTTTTCACCTAAAACCTGTAAAATGCAAACTAAAGGGAAACGTGACACTATTCTAATAAAATGCACTAAAATATAGCTAAATTAACATAGAGGATAGCTAAATTGGGGAAAAAAGACTCGAATGAAAGTGTAAAATACACGTTCATCAAACTCCCCAAACCGAACCTTTGCTTGTCCTCAAGCAATCTAAGCTAGGCTCTCATGCAAAAAACAATGCAACACAAAAAATGGAGTCTCATGCCAAATGAAATGAACTAATCTATTGAATCTATCAAAAAACTTATGAACAAAAACCATACAAATCATAACATGGATATAGGTTGAAGAATGCCTCGATTGACTCATACACATTCACATAAGCACTTATGTCAAACAAGATAGTCTCTCGTAACATTCTCTACCTGGACCTAGTCAGTGACGACGTAATGAAACATGTTAAAATACAAATGGTTGTCCCGTGCCTATAAAACTGAGGACTTACTACTGTTCACCAAGTTAAGACTTTTCCTCAAAGAGGTCGAACCAATATTGGCTCTCATCAAACGAAGGAGGGTTCCCTAAAAAAGATAACACTCCCCTATTCTACCCATCTCTCAAGCAAAGTCTTAAGCTATTCACCACTTCCTGAATGGCAAGACGAGGGTGGTCTAGAACAGATGACACTCAAACAAATAAAGACAAAAAATTACAACTCGATTACGAACATTACAAGATTTGAAAAATGAGACAAACACTTTACTAACTGCTTTTTGGCTTTGCTTTTTTTTTTTTGGACCCTTCCTTGCTTTTTTGGGGTCTTTTCTTTTTTTCTCTTTTTTTTTTCTTTTCCAGATTTTTTCTTTTTTTTCTGGAATTTTTCTTTTCCTTTTTTTTTGATTTTTTTAGCCAGCAGTAGCACAACGAAAAAGAAATAAAAATGACACACAAACGACCTCCCCAAACGTATTCGAAAGAATAGGTTGGAGTACAAACTTTACAAAAAGGAAAATAAACTCACAACACACAATAAAAATCGAAAAACAAGTTTAATGATAGCGTAACCCCCTCCCCAAACCTATTCGAAAGAATAGGTTGCAAACAAAGGATCACACAACCTCACACTACCTCCTTCCTAGGCATTTAGCAATCTCAAAGCAAGGTGAAGACTTGTTGCCTCTTAGGTACATAATTACTCGGGAAAACAACCATAAGATCCTAACATGCATCATCCTATTATAAAGGCCTTCGTGAACCGCAGTAGAGAAAACACCACTAAGTGATGTCGAGACTACCAAGCTTAACTAAGTGCAAACATAAATGTGACAAGCCAAGCGAGAAAAACCCTCAAACAAATTCATAGAGATGAAGCATATGATCAATGTCATAATTAGTTAATCTACCCAATAAAAAAGTTCGAAAAATTTGGCAATAAACTCCACATAAAACATGCAAGACTATAATAGGATGAATGTAGTGTATGCAACTAAACACTAAGAAAGCGGTAAACGTGCAAATGCAAATGCAAATGGATAAACATGCAAGGTATTGTACTCATCCTACCAATGCCAAGCTCTAAACCATCAATTCCAAGCTCCAAACTAACAACACTAGTTCACTTAAATCTCATCCCCCCTCATGAATTTAAAGCTAGTCCCTAGCAATAAGAGAATGAGGAAATAAGATGTGATACTAGATGTTACCGCGTGGTTTGGCCTCGGTCGGCTGAGTACACTAGATGTAAGGTATTGAGATTGCTCGAGGGCCCTTGTTGGTGATCATCGGGGCTCGTGGTGGTGGTGGTAGTTCCCCTAATAGATCAGATAGGACCAACTCCTCCATCAGTATTCATGGCATCCTCATTGTCCCTATTGTCTTCATTTTCACCACCATCATCACTAGTAGGATTGTATTGTCGAAGAGAATCCTCAAGATTAGCCGCTGCAGTTATGGGGTCTTCCATCCGGTATCTCTCTAATAGCCTGTGAACTGTTGAAGGGGAAAGAGATGTGCTCTTAGAGTCTCCCTCACCATAGAAGAAGCTTTAAAGCATTCTGAATGGATCAAGGCAATGCAAGAAGAACTGGATCAATTTGAAAGGAACAAAGTCTGGAAACTTGTACCCCTTACTAAAGGAAAGAAAGCAATTGGTACAAAGTGGGTGTTCAGAAACAAGCTGAGTGAGTCTGGTGAAGTAACAAGGAACAAAGCACGTTTAGTTGCTCAAGGTTATTGCCAGACTGAAGGATTGGATTATGATGAGTCTTATGCACCAGTTGCAAGATTGGATGCTATTAGACTTTTCTTAGCCTTTGTTGCTCATAATGACTTCATAGTTTATCAAATGGATGTTAAAAGTGCATTCCTAAATGGTGAACTTGCTGAAGAAGTCTATTTAAAACAACCCCTGGCTTTATACTTCCCTTAGAAACCAAGATGGTATCTAAGCTTCAGAAAGTTGTATATGGTCTAAAGCAAGCACCTAGAGCTTGTTATGACACCTTAGCTAAGTTCTTGCTCGATAATGGTTTCAAGAAAGGTGAAGTTGATAAAACCTTATTTACCATGAATCATGATGGTAAAATACTCTTAGTTCAGATTTATGTGGATGACATAATTTTTGGTTCTAAGGACAAGCAACTTTGTGATGATTTTGCCAAACTCATGACAAACAAGTTTGTAATGAGTATGATGGGCAAATTGAATTATTTCCTAGGTTTACAAGTCAAGCAACTCAAGGATGGAATATTCATAAATCAAGCAAAGTATGCAAAGGAAATGCTCATAAAGTTCAGGATCAAAGAGGAAGAAAAACCTGAAAGATCCCTATGAGTGTTGGTACCAAATTGGGCTATACTAAACAAGACAAAAGTGTGGATGAACACAAGTATAGGAAACTCATTGGTTCCTTGTTGTATTTAACAGCAAGTAGGCCTGACATTCAGTATGTTGTTTGTGTGTGTGAAAGGTTTCAATCTGATCCTAGAGAATCACACTACAAGAAAGCACTCAAAATACTGAAATATGTCAAAGCCAGAGTCAATGTTGGATTATGGTATACGATTCTGGATTAGAATTGGTTGGTTATTCAGATGCTGGCCATGGTGGATCAACCCTTGATCGAAAAAGTACCTCTGGAACTTGCGAGTTTCTAGGTACAAGATTAATTTCATGGTTCAGCAAGAAGCAAACTTGTGTGGCCAATTCATCCACTGAATCTGAATACATTGCGGCTGGTTGTTGTACTGCTCAAATCCTATGGATTCAACAACTAAGAGATTATGGTATTTCTGCAAAGAAAACACCAATCTTTTGAGATAATACAAGTGTTATTGCTATCACGCAAAATCCTAAGTTCCACTCAAGGACAAAGCACATTGATATTAGACATCATTTCATTAGAGATCATGTGGAAAAAGGAGACATTGAGGTTGTAAAGATAGGTACTGATGATCAACTTGCTGACATCTTTACCAAGCCCCTTCCAGATAATAGGTTCGCAATGCTAAGGTATAACCTTGGATTGATTGAACTACCTCAATAAAAAGGGTACATTTGATTGGATTGCTGAAACGGGCATTCAGCAAGCCAACAGTTGCTTAAAGATTTAATCATCCCTTGAAAAGTCTCTTTCTACTTGATTCCACTAAGAGATGGTTGTACATAAAGTGTTTGCTGCAACAGGCATTCAGCAAGTAAATCCTTCAAACCGGGTATTTGTTAGGAAACTTGGTCACTTGGTGAAACCGACATTCAGTAAGAAAAATCTTAAGATTGCTGAAATGGGTATTCAGACAATCAAGAATACTAAAACAGGTATTCAAGTATCAAAAGATAAATCTGAGACGGGAACTCAGCAAAGAGCAAAATTGTTTTCACTAAAGAAGAATTTACCTAAAATATCTCACTATAAAAGAGATTTACTGAGACGGGAACTCAGAAACATCTTTGACCTAAAGAAAAATGATATATTTGATTAAGGGGAAACTTTCAGCAACTACAAGCCTTGTTACTTATAAAGTAATTGCTAAAGTCAGAAAGATTAAAATTGCTGAAAAGATTCTTTAACACTTCAGCAAGCTATTAGCTTTTATGTAAAAGAGATAAAATCCCTTGATTCAAGGTAAAATCTAATGTGACGTTAATCGTGGCACAGATAAACTCGCTATTAATCATGACATGAAATGCAATCGTGGCCATTGATTTTAAAGCAAGTTGATGATCCAACGGTTAATGTTATAAAGTGAAAACAAGCTCTGACGGTTTCGGGTTAGTGGACCACTACGCATTTAATGCAAAGGCTCCACTAACTCGCAATATCTTTGTTTTACCCTTGCTGAAGACTCAAAACCATTGAGTTTCTCACAAAACAGAGATACTATATAAATGAAGAGTTAGAGAAAGACAAAATCCTTTAACTCACATTTCATTTCTCTGCAAAAAATTTCCTGGCATGTGCTCTGAAACACTGTACCTCCGGTAAAAAAGAAAAGCATCTTTTTCGTACTCTTATCCCCCAATCTTACCTTTCTATATAAAGAGATGGCTCCCAAGAGACAACAAACCAAGAACACCAAGTCCTCAAAGGCAGACAGTGCTGGAAAAAGCACTACTCCGCCCGCATCTCCGACGAAGAGCACAGTGAAAATTGTGTTAGCCAATAACTGTATCACTGAAAGACCCATGCCTCCCGCATATATCAACACTGAAAAGTGTGAGCAGATGATGCAATGGGGCGGATTTGCAAAAGAGAAGTATATATGTCAAGAAAAAGAAGTTGCTAAAGCTGCAACCATTGAAGAACCAGTTGCTGAGACTGCAACTGTTCAAAATCAAGAGTTTGCTGAAACTCATCAAGAAGCATCATTTGACGATGCATCTCATGATGCTGAGAATGTAAGACCAAGTTCACCACTCACTTCAATAGACAAAGTCCAACTGGTACTGACTGACCTAAGCCAGAAAATGGACATGGAGATTGATGATAACTCCAACAAGTCAGTGGACCTTTTTATGAAAAGTAGTGAACTAAGAGGTCTAGATGCTTCTGCTCAACTTGTCCATACAGAGACAAGGGAGATTGCTGATGCTACGCGGCTTTCTCATTCAGAGCAAGAAAAGAAGTCTGCTGAAGATCTAGTCCCAGATAATGAAGAAGCAAACAATGCTGAAGGGACTGAGTCACCACCTGTCATTCTTCAGCAGGTAGTTAACTCAGAAATAAGCAAAACTTCTCTATCTGATACTTTATCTTTAGCTAATACTATTGTTTCTTTACAGACTTCTCATGATACAAGGCAGAAGAGTGCTGAAACTTCTGCACCAGAATCTACAACTCCTGCTCAGCAGGTAGATGAAAATTTTGGTAACTTTACTAAGTTCAAAAACTTAGTACTTGTATCTAACAAAGTGTTATTTCAGGATGAACAGAACAAGGATGCTGCTACAGCTCCTGTTGAATTGGAAGTAGTACCTGCACAACCAAGTGTGCAACATGAGCTTGTTGAGAACCAGCAGGTAATTCATGATACAGTTTTAGACTCTAAAACTACTTTCCAAAATCTTCCTGAAAATAACTTTGCTTTTATTCAGGCTCAAAAGGAGATAAAAGAAGCAGTTCTCATCACAGAAGTCCATGAAGTTAGTTCAGATGAATTGTACTCAAACTTCAAAAGAAACACTTTGACCATAGTTGCTAAGTCTGTCAGCAACTGGCAAAGGTACAGAAGAATGGACTTCTCAGATCTTCACATCCATCTCTCAAATGAAAAGAAGAGAAACTCTCTCATCAAGCTTGAGACTTTCATACACTCTATCCTTCCTGAAGAGCTATCTTATTCTCAGCAAATGAATGCTAATCTGGTTGTCACAGTCAGAGAGAATATGAAAGCTAAATTTAAGAGTGCCTCTCCAGCTGAACAAGTTGTGATGCTCAAAGGCTCATTTGTGCCAGTGGTGGCTGATCCCCACAAAATCAATGAGGAAGAAGAGGTGACAAGTCAGGCTAAGTATAAACATCTAGAGTTAGTTATTCTAACTGATGATGATGAAGAAGATGAGGATTAGAATGTCCCTGATTCTAGTGATGAAGAATCAAAATATTCAAAGGACAGTAAGGATGAAGATGATGACAATCAAGGTCCTAGTCCAGATGCTGGTGGAGAGAAATTGTCAGTTTCTGATCAAGAAGATCAAGCACATGCTGAAAACCAAGAAACTTAACAACCTCCCGGCAAGCAACATGAATCTGCTTCAACTCCTGCTGACCGATCCACTCCAGCAACTGAACAAGTCGTTGAGACTGAAGAAGAATATGCCAGAAAGCGGGCTGAAATGCCTAAAGGAAAATCAAAGCTTTTTTATGTCGAGATAATCTTACTCGAAGCTCAGGTCACTGATCCAAACCATGAGGAAGATGAAGTCTTTGATGAAGATTATCAAAGAGCAATGAAGAATAGTCTACAGATTCATGTAGCAAGCACTCAACACTTAGATATTGCTCAATCTTCAGGAGTGAATAACATGGAAGAATCCTCCCTTCCACTTACTACTGGTGAAACTCCAGTCGTTCAGTCTCAAGAGTTGCCTTCAACAACCACTCAACCAAAAGTTTATGAGGCAAAAGACTTAGGCGTCAAGGTTGCTGGCCTTGATGAACCTGGTGAGAAAGAAGACTTGTCAGATTTCTCAGCACATGAAGAAGAAAAAGAAAAAGAACAAAAAGTGGTAGAAATTCTTCCAGCATCCATCAATTCTGATGAAGGAGATGAGGAAAGAAGTCGCTTGCTGAGAAATGATGACCAATTTTCCACAGAGCTCAAAGCTCATTCACTTACTCCCTCTATAGTGTCGTTCTAAACGTTGAGGAATTTACTCCAAGAATCAAGGCACTAATGGCTGTTCACAAAGCATGCCAAGAAGAGGATGATGCACTGCTTGCTGAGAGTCCACTCAACATAGAAAAGATACTGACTACTGTGCTGAAACACACTACTACTCTTACTATAGCTCAAAAAGATATAAGTCTACATCACAAGAGCTATGAAAATGATGTCAGCAAAGCACTCAAGCTTGCCAAAAGTGCATTAACCAAGGCTCAGGCAATCATGGAAGAAAAGGTTAACAACGAGCGACGACATGAGGAGAATTTGGCTTTTATCAAGGAAGAACTGTCTAAGCTTATTTCTGATCAGCAAGACATGATTCTTGAGTACAACATCCTTATACTCTTGCTGAAAATTGCAACGAGTTTTTCTCTGCTCACATCAAACCGATGTTGAAATCCATGTCTAAGGGGGAAGATACAAAGAAAAAGTCTTCAAAAGACAAATCATCTACTACTCCCTCTTCACCTCTACTAAAACTGCCTGGAACGCCACCCAGAGAACCTCTTGCTGACACTGAGCAAAGTTCTAAAAGAAAAGCTGAAACAGATTCTGAAAGGAGTTCAGCAAATTCAAAAAGGAGAAGAACTGCTGCTGACACTTCAGAACATTGTCAACCTGAGAGTCATCAAGGAAATAATGATGATGACTATGATGATGACAGAACTATTGCTCAGGTTATCAAAGCAAAACCCATCAATGCCTTAACTCCATCTGGTAACACAAAATTATTATCTTCTGATTCTTCAGCAAAAGTCTTCAAAAGACAAATCATCTACTACTCCCTTTTCAGGTCTACTAAAACTGCATGGACCGCCACCCAGAGAACCTCTTGCTGACACTAAGCAAAGTTCTAAAAGAAAAGCTGAAACAGATTCTGAAAGGCGTTCAACAAATCCAAAAAGGAGAAGAACTGCTGCTGACACTTCAGAACACTGTCAGCCTGAGAGTCATCAAGGAAATAATGATGATGACGATGATGATGACAGAACTATTACTCAGGTTATCAAAGAAAAATCCATCAGTGCCTTAACTCCATCTGGTAACACAAAATTGCTATCTTCTGGTTCTTCAGCAAAGAACAAAGATAGTAATTCAAAGCAAAGAAGAAGGCAAAGAAGGGCCACTGAACAAGAGGCTAATAGAAGAAAAGTCAAAGAAGCTGTTGGCTTGGATGTACAATACACCAAAAAAGCAACAACGACACTACTCAAAGTGTAATCCGAAAAAAGACAAGGCTTTTTCATTCTAAAGCTTAAAGATCTTCTTGCAAATGATCACTTTCCAAGACCAGTCCTTGAACAAATGGATAAATGGAATGTGATTAAGGTTGCATCCAAAGAAAGAGATCCTTGTCCACTGGATACTTTTGATGACAGAAAACTTTGGCTGGATGTTGAGGTCAAAACAAGAAGGATGGCTCTATCAAAGAACTTAAGAGACACGCCACCTTACTTCAAGCCAATTGAAGTCACCCATTACTATGATGAATGGCTGAAAAAGGCAAAACCAAAGATGATGGTGACTCCATATGAGCTCTTCTATCTGACAAAGAAGATGCTGATGAAGACTTTAGATATCTTGAGAAAATCTACAAGAAGTACAATCTAAGTTATCTCCAAATCGAACATGCGAATTGCTGGGGACTTCACATTTGGTCTGAAGTTTTGAAAAAGCAAGATCCCTCAGCAGACCACAAGCTAATTTGCAGACTTGCAAGGGATATGCAACTTCAAATCAGAAAGCTTCTTGAAGATTATGAAGCTGATTGTGAAGAATTCCTTAAGATTGTTGATGAAAGCTTGAAGGATGTTTACTAAGATTGCTTCTAGATTTTTCTCAGATAGTCTAGTCTTTACTTTTGATTGTTGTTTGCTAAGTTATCTTATGCTTTCATGTAAACTTACTTTGAAAGATAACTTTCAGCAATCAATTGCTTTTGGTCAACTTTATTCATTTTTCTGATTATGAAAGTTATATATGCTTACTGTTTGATTACTTCAAGTATAATTTGCATTACTCAACTGATTTATTCAACATCAGAAACTTATAAAAAGTTGTAATTAATTTAGCCATGGATTGCTAACATAAAAGGGGGGGAAATTTGTTAGGAAACTTGTAATTTTGATGGGCAATTAACAATGCTAAATTAAGTGAAGTTCAGTAACTAGTACTCTTAAGGTCCATAGAAATTTAGAATTTTAAGGACATTGTAAAATAGGAACGTTTGCTGAAAGACATAGTGTACGTACTAGTTAGGTTCTTAAGCTTGCTGATGATGTACTTTGTTTTCAGAAACAAATTATTGAAGACCTAGAACCGCTCAGAAAGTGGAAAATTCGAAGACTGGAGACTTAGAAGAATTCTGAGAAAGGTATCTACAAAGGCACATGTTGCTTCAGAAAGCGAGAATTTCAGCAACAACTTGCATAAGTGAAAATCTATATGACAGAGTAGGTTGTGCTTGCTGAAACTGAGATAGCTCACTTGCTGACAACTCATGTGATCTCCCTGCTAAAGAGTACTTGCATTTTTGGCTCCGACGTTCATATTTGAAATTGATTCAAAAGAACAATAAATGCAAAGTAAACACGCGAAGAACATGAAGACAAGAAGACAAATGAAGAGCGCTGCTGAAAGTACAAAAGCAAGATAGTGACATCTTAAGGTACAAAGATTTAAAATTTGAAACTCAAACGGCTCCCTTGAGACACTATAAATAGAAGACCTTAGGCTGAGTAGAAGGGGGTGTCAACAACGTGATCAAACTCTCACTTGTGCTTTAAACACTCAAATCCTTCTCTACTCTTTACCGCCTATTGATCCGTTCCAAGACTTAAGTTTGAAACAAAAGCTACTTGTGAAGAAGTAGAACATTGAAAGTTAAGAAATTAGTTAAGTGTTCTTTCTTTTAAACAAGAACAAGTCTTGACACCAGAAACAACAAACTTGCTTACTGCAAAGTATTACAAGTTGTGTTTCTTTAGATTACTTGTTATAGCTGCAAAGTTATATTCAAGTCATCTCATCCCAAACCTCCCTAACTGATAAACACCCTTATACAGGTGTGAAATTTAGGGGGAATCAATCAAGCATAGTTTTGCTTATTAAGTGTCCCAGGTTTGGTGGAGAACAAGGTTTAGTTCTCTAGTTTAGGTTGGAAACAAGGCAAGTGTGCTTTGGTTTATGAGAATCATTAGTGATAGGATTTGTAAGGAACCTCATATCTTATCTTAGTGGATTAAGTCCTAGAAAGGACAAAGTGGATTAGTTGAGAGATTACGCCACTCTCAGATACCACTATAAAAGTGTTTGTGTGATTTACCTTTCTGCATTTAGTTTTCAGCAAGCTACATTGTTTTACACTGTCATTCTGCTTACTTAATGAAACTAGTTTTCTGACAAAAACACTTATTGTAAAAGACTTCTGCACTCTGTTTTAAGTATCAGCAAACTCATTACAGAAAAGTAATAAGCACTTGCTGAGAAAGTTAAGTATCAGAAAACTCATTACTGAAAAGTAATAAGTACTTGCTGAGAAAGTTTTAAACGACGAAAAGTTTGAAACGACTATTCACCCCCCCCCCCCCTCTAGTCTTTTCTTGTTGTTTAAAGGGACCAACAGTGATGGAGGATACTCTACACCGGGAACACCTATTACTGATGATGATGTTGAGGGATCAAGTAGTCGTCCGATGGGTCAAAAACAAGCAAAGAGAGTTGCTAAAGGTTCGCAATCATTTTATGCTTTAGATAACTTTTTTGGAACCCTTAAATTGCATACAGAGGCCATGACAATTGACATTCAATTGGAACAAGAGATTGGTGTACGAGAGGGAAAAAGAAGAAAGGAAGAATGAAGAACTACAATGGAGGACGCAAGAGGTCAAGTGGAAGACGCTCCAATCACTAATGAGTAAGACTCAATATTGTCACCAGCAGAAGAGAGGCCCAAAGAGAAACTCATCGACGAATTAAAGGACGCTTAGAGAGTGTTTGGAGCTCATTTTTTAGCATTTTTTTGAGATGTGTTTTGGAGACATGAATAGTGTCATGTTTTTAGGAGATGCGAGAAAATGAGGAAAAATTGGCTTTGGTATAATTTTGGGAGAAAAATAGATGTATAGGGTAGGGTAATTATGAGGTGTAAGAAGGAATTTTTTTTGTTTTGTATCAGGTACGGAATTTGAGGAGAATATGTGGTTGAGGTTTTATTTGTGGATGTAAAATAATAGTAAAAGTAGTTTTTAAAAAAAATCAAAATCTAGGCCATTTTTTCATGTATAGGGTGTGGAGAATAAAAAGGAAAATGTAAAATCTAGAAAACACATTTTGGGTGTACTGTTTGAAAATGGGGCAAAAAAGATAACCAAAGCTAGAGCGTTTTTTGGGACGCGAAAACGTTTGGAGAAATGAGCTCCAAACACTCTCTTAGTAGTTTGAATATTACAATCGTGTCATGTTTGCTTGGTTTTCTTGTTTGTTTGTGTCAAGTTCCAAGGATGATTGGTTTCCTTGGATTCTTGTTTGCTTGTTTTGTTGTTATTTGCTTGTTTTTCATATTTGTTTACTTTATTTTTAGCTTCTTTTTTTTTAAATATATAGTGTTTTGTCTATATTATAATAATTGTCAAGTCATGGCATCTAGTATATTGTTCAATGTCTTGAAAAGCACAAGTGTGACTCATCTGCAAAGTCCTTTCTCCTGCAAAATAATGAATACTGAAAAGTTGAGTACTCAAATCATCAGAAAAAAAATTGCATAATAAAGATGACTTGTCAAATCATCTGCTAAAAACCGAATATGAAAAAAGCACGATTTTCGGATCACATAAAAAACAAATATGAAAAAAGTAGAGTTTTCAAATCGATTTTTTTTATTGGAACTGATTCAATAAATAGCCACACAATGTTTGTAAACATATGCACTCAACTAACAAAAACTTTTACAAACCAAGTTTCAACACATAAAATGTCTTTCAATTCAAACTCTTCAAACTCTAATTCTTCTGATGAACACAACAGGCACAGAAGAAGATCCAACTTTCCTGTAATCAATCAAACGGTTAATCACGTTGCCACCGCATTGTCTCAAATAATATGTCCAACATTCACCCGAAACTGTGGCCCGACCATTGAAAGAGATAGATAAATTGGCCATGAGTCCCTCATCAGGGACTACTTTGGAGAATACCCAAAATTTCCGTCTAAGTCATTCTGACGTAGATTTCGAATGCGGAAGCATGTTTTTGAGAGGCTCGTTCCAGCAGCAGCGGGTAGTGATGCGACAGGCCGGCAAAGTATTTCAACCTTACAATAATGTACCGCAACAATGCGCATGTTGGCATACGGAACTGCATCAGATAGTGTCGATGAGTATCTACGCCTAAGTGAATCTACAACTCTAACATCCCTTGAGAAGTTCACTAAGGTTGTAATTACCAATTTTGGTAACCATTATTTGAGGAGGCCAACTCCAACAGATTTAGCAAGGCTACTTCACATAAAATCAACGTGGATTTCCTGGAATGATTGGAAGTATTGATTGCGTGCATTGGGAGTGGAAGAGTTCCCAACTGCTTGGAAAGGACAATATCAAGGGCGAGGCAACAATTGTCTTAGAAGTTGTTGCCTCACAAGACCTGTGGATTTGACATGCATTTTTCAGAATTCCTGGCTCGTGCAATGACTTAAATGTTCTCTACCAGTCTCCAGTCTTTGATGATATTTCTGAAGGTCGGGCGCCTCTTGTTAGCTTCGTGGTTAATGGTCATGAATATCACAAGGGATACTATCCCACAAATGGTATTTATCCACAGTGGGCTCATCCAGTCGATCCCATTGCCAGTAACACAAAAGATAGATTGTTTGCACAACACCAAGAGTCGGCTAGAAAAGATGTAGAGCGTGCGTTTGGAGTGCTAAAAGCTTGCTTCCATATACTCCGCCAACCGTCCCTCGCATGGAATGTCCAAGTTCCCCACAAAATTATGAGGCTTGCATCATAATGCATAATATGATAGTGGAATATGAGCGTAGCAATTATGCTAATTATGATGATGCCAGCGAATATATGGAAGACCAACCCGCTCCACGTCGATGACGTAACGGGAGGAGCAGATTGGATGTTGAGCAAGATGAAGACTTTCAATATTCTACCGAGCGTATCGTGCATATCAATGAATACTTGGCCAATAAAGATAATGTTGAAGACAAGCAAATGCACTTGTCTCTCCAAGAAGACTTGGTCGAGAATATATCGCAACTATATGGGTGAAACATGATATAGTTAATGTTATTATAAATTTAGGTTGTCATTTCGTGGTTCTATCTGTTCTTGTTGTTGTTTTTGTTTTCTTCATATTTTTATCGTGTACTGCTATATTTGTACCACTATGTTTATCTACGATTGTTATTCGAAATTTTTGTTGACTTTCCATTTCCATTTTAAGTAAACTAGCTAATTACCCGTCGAAACTCGACGGGGAATAAAAAATAAATAAACGATTAGAATGTAAATATTCTTATAGAAATGTGTTACATCGTGGTTGATATAAACCCACAACTATTATTATTTATTTGGAACCATTTCGTAGCTTCATGTTCCATCGCTACCTGTACAAATTATAAGTACATGTATCAGTGTAAAAGTTATAATGTTAAAAACACATTAACTAAAATCAACATATTCTATCATCCCAAAAATAATTAAAACGTATTACCTCACAACTTATCGAAGACTTCTTTGTTAGTACGTTTTGTTGTAGTATCATATGTATTGTCATCTTTGTTACAAATTGAAATTCCGAACCCCTTCCTGCTCGTTAGCCTTGATAGGGTCCATGCCTCCATGGCTGAAAACTAGGGTGAGCGGAGAGAGTCTTATATATGATAGTAAATGTCCTTGACTTTTGTTAATGGTCATTGCGAGGTGAACTTCAATTAGGAAATTGTCTTCTCTTCATTTGTATCAGGGAACTTTGTCTCATTCAATGGAGAGTCATGCACATTGTTAGGATATAAACGGTATTCCCTTCCCTTAAGCCTAATATCATTTTTGCCTCTATAATATGATTTCCAAGGCATGTAACCATCAATCTTGTGTCATTGCACAACTCCAAATATTGGTCTATGTTCATCAAAAGCATTATCATACAACTTTGGCACTATCATACAACATGGTCAATTTGGCTTAAAATATTTGCGCTAAGATACCCAATCGAATTTCCAAGCATCATTGACATTACATACTCATTTATTTCCGCCACTATGTCATTCGTTTGAGACATGACAACTCGGTTATGAAAAAATATTTGATCAACCAAAGGATTAACTATATGACGTAACAGGGATGGGTATGTACTATTGATGATAGTTGAGATTGGCCAATTACCTCTAGAATAATCATCTGGCGACTCGACTTCAACGCGACCATCATTCTCAGTGTTGGCAAAGGCCATCTCTCGCCTTAAGTATCAATTAAGCAAATTCTCTGTCCTATTCGATCTTTGTAGAAGTTGTTCCGGACTGAAACAATATAAATGATTTAATAATACAAAATTATAGTAGAACTGTAAAACCAAATTGGAACAGATTTGAAAAAATACAATTCTACGTCCCAGTGATCCCAAAGGCTAGCTGAATAAGTATTCACGATGTCAAACCTACTCCCTTTTGGTATCACCGGTAAAATCTGTTTGAAATATCCTTCTAAGACAATTACCAGGCATCGTGAAAACATCTATTGAGACGACACATAATGTACGTTAGATGTGATGAAGCAATGTCCCTCGGAGCTAGGAAATAACAATATCTCCCTTATTCCGTAAACAGGAGCACAGTGTTATCCGTGTAAATGTTTTTCCAGTTTCTCCATATTCATAATGAAAGAACACACCACTTTTTTCGATCAACAATGTCTATACTCTTTTTGTATATAAGAAATTGTTCATCCATAAAAAGTGATTAAAGATCACTATTTTGAGTTTTCATTGCATCTCTCTGGGAACTTCCCATCGAAAGCATTTAGTGTTCTAAATTATTTTGAATAACTCATCAAATGCAATTAGTATTCTCAGTAACTAATCCCATTGAGTTATTAATGCCTTTCATTATTAACATGCTTCCAATGTAACCAATGAGGTCTAGCTCAATTGGTTAGACTGAGGTGTCATGACACTAGAGGTCATAGGTTCAATTCTCGTCAAGTGCGGGATTATTTATAATTTATTACTAGCTTTGTAATGCTACTTGTGACATTGTAATGGTTTGATTATTAAAAAAAAAACATGCTTCCAATGTAACATTTCATTTTTTTTCTATTTGTAGAAATTTGTACGAAATACTTAGGTCGAGAAAATCATTTCTTTTCATTATCATCAAATAATTATGTTGGAAACAAAAATAACTGCTACACTATTACTATTGTGAAACAATTCGTGCAAACTCTTTACTAATCTTTATTCTTATAATTTTAAATTATTGTGGAATTTGGGTCTTCAAAATAATATACGGAGTAGACCTCTCGAACACTTTTAGTGTTCTGAATTATTACGGAATAGACCGTGGAATGCAGTTAGTATTCAAACTTATTGCGGAGTAGGCATGTCAGTTGTTGTTAGTGTTTTAAATTATTGAACTATAAAACCGTCAAAGACAATCAATATTTTAAATTATTGCGGAATAGACCCGTCAAATATTGTTAGTATTCTAAATTGTTACAGAATAGACCCGTCCAATGCAATCAGTATTCTAAATTATTACGGTATAGACCCGTCGAATACAATTAGTATTCTAAATTATTTTGAAATAGACCCGTCGAATATAATCAGTAATTTTAAATTATTGCAGAATAGACCCGTCGAACATTTGCAAATAATTACAATACTATCGTGAAACAATTCATCCAAACTCTTTACTACTCTTTATTCTTAGGCATGTCAATTGTTATCAGTATTTTAAATTATTGCACTATAAACCCGTCAAAGGCAATCAGTATTCAAAATTATTGCGGAATAGACCCGTCAAACATTGTTAGTATTCTAAATTGCTACATAATAGACCCGTCGAATGCAATCAGTATTCTAAATTATTACGAAATAGACCCGTCGAACATTGATAGTATTTTAAATTATTACATAATAGATTAATAGACCCACCGAATGCAACCAGTATTATAAATTAAAAGAATAGACATGTCGAACATTGATAGTATTTTAAATTATTACATAATAGATAAATAGACCTTTCCAATGCAATCAGTATTCTAAATTATTACGGAAAGACTCGTCGAACACTATTAGTATTTTAAATTATTACAAAATAGATTCATCGAATGCAATTAGTGTTCTGAATCTACTGCAGAATTTACCTGCCAGATGCAATTAGTATTCTGACTTATATGGAATAGACCCGTCAAACATTGTTAGTATTCTAAATTGCTACAGAATATACCCTTTGAATGCAATCAGTATTTTCAATTATTACAAAATAGACTCATCGATTGCAGTTAGTGTTCTAAAATTATTTCGAAATAGACCCCAGTCTGATGCAAATAGTATATTATTATGGAATAGACCCGTCGAGTGCAGATAGTGATCTAACTTCTTGTGAAATAAGCACTTTGAATATGTTTAATTTCTAAATTATTTCGGAATAGGCCCATCATATACGGCCAGTGTTCTAAAGTATTGTAAACTAGGCCTGACGAACACAGTTGAGATTCAAAAATATTGTTAAATAGGCCTGTCGAACCCAGATATTGTGCAATTTGAGTCTTCAAAATTAATATATGGAGTTGACACTTTGAATCCTTTTACTGTTCTGAATTATTATGGGATAGACCCGTCGAACGCAGTTTGTGTTCAATCTTATTGCGGAGTAGGCATGTCAATTGTTGTTAGTGTTTTAAATTATTGCACTATAAACCCGTCAAAGGCAATCAGTATTCAAAATTATTGCGGAATATACATGTCAAACATTGTTAGTATTCTAAATTGTTACAGAATAGACCCATCAACACTACAAGAAAACAACCATTTAGCGACGGAATAGTAGCTACGGACGGTATCCGTCGCTAAATAGCGACGGATCGCTACAATTAGCGACGGATATGGACTAACTGCGCTCTAAGCTCAGTTCGTCATTGGAAAGAGTCAATCAGGCATCAACGTAGCGACGGATTAGCTCTATCCGTCGCTATTTTAGCGACGGATAGAGCTAATCCGTCGCTAACTGTCTGTTGACCAGAATAAAAAAAAGGTTAAAAAAAATAAATAAGCAAATAGCGACGGATGGCCTATCCGTTGCTATATTTCTCAGATAGATGCAGACGGTTTCGATCGTCTTCCCCCCAAATCATTTCCTCCTTTTCTCCTAACCCTAATCGCTCTCTTCTCCTTCTTCTCCTTCTCCTCCTCCCACCACCACCACACATCGACGCCACCACCACTGCATCGACGCGCCCTCCTCCCACCACCACCACACATCGACGTCACCACCCTCTCTTTCACACCACCACCACATATCGGCACTCCCGGCCCGCCATCGTATTCCGCGGCACCACCACTCCGGATTCCGCCACCGCACCGTCGACCGGAGTTCTTCTCATCTTCACTTGATATAGGTTAGTAACCCTAATCTCTCCAATTTAATTTTTTTCATATTTGTTTAATTTCTCAATGTTATTGTCTCATCTAGAATTTTTCTCCAAATTGAGGTTAAGAACAAGGTTAACTTGTTTTCGAATTGAGCTTTAAGGCTTAAGATTTTGTTTTTACTTGTGCTATGTTGGAAATAGTAGTAGAATTGGTAGTACTGGTTTAATTGAGGATAAATTTTAGATTAATTTAGATAAATTTAGATAAATGGTACTATTGGATACTGGATATTTGTTTTATTTAGATAAATTTTGTTTAATTTAAATAAATGTTAGAAAATTGAGGATGAAGTAAATGTTAGAAAATTGATAATGGTACTGGATTTATTTTGAGAATGATATGCTCTGAACCATGATTGCATAATTTTTAATTAATTCTATTAATGTTGCATATTTAAGTTAATAGCTTGATTTGGGGATGTTTTAGGCTGCAAAATGCTCCATTAGTAGTAGTGTAAATTTAGGCTTATGGAACTATCGAGGATAAATGTTAGATTTTGAGCTTTAAGGCTTAAGATTTTGTTTTTACTTGTGCTATGTTGGAAATAGTAGTAGAATTTGTAGTAGTGGTTTACATTAAAATGATGGATTAAATTAGATTAATTAGATCAAATTTTGTATTAAATTAGATTTTTAAATGTAGGCTATGTATCCTTGTATTTTTTGGTCTTTCACATATGCATTTTGCAGCTTCATTCTTATCAGTGTACACTCAAAGTCCATTTATTGTTTCTTACGGTTGTTCTTAGTGCAGATCATGCTGAGGCCAAAGAAACCGGGGAAGCTGTTGGCGGCCAGTAGCCGTAGCTACGCCGAGCCAGACTCACCATTCCCACCCCTAGTAGTCAGCCGGAGTCGGGGGGGGGGGGGGGGACCTCGGCGACTCATGTCAGTAAGACCCAGTTCCTTGGCCCCCGTTCTAGCAGCAATGCAAGGTCTACTGGCCCAGACGTGTTTGCTAACCAGCCGGATGATGGGTACAGGGGGGAGGTGTACAGGGCGGGTGAGCGGGTGAATGGCAAGCTCGTCGTCTGGCCCATGCCTGGGCATGTGTAAGTTATTTAGTTGGATTAATTTGTGTGTTTGGTATTGTATGTTTTATTTAGTTGTATTAATTTGTGTATGTTATTGCAACATGATGATGCCGAGGGAGGCTGCAAAGTTCATCAGCAAAGAATCCACGAAGAAAGTGGATCTTGTAAGAAAATATGGTCAGAGTTACCCCTAGGGTACGCAACGGAATTTTAAAAATTTTCTTAACATCCAGGTTAATTGATTATGCATATGTCGTATATATATAAACACGTCAATTAGAAGACTAACCTTACTTCCAAAGCAGCTTCCAAGTCTTCGTAATAATCCGGTGTATCTTCTCCTTCGTCGAAGTCGAAGATATCTACAATGCTCCTTATATCTACAAGACAATAAGAGTTAGTTTCCAGCTCCTAGAACCTCAACCTTGGTATCCACGGATGAACAGCCTATCGGAAGAATGCTAGGATATTCTTTGTGTGACCAAGAAGATGGGGCGGCAATTCCCTCCGGTGGTGGTGCGCGCGCGTGAGGCTAAGGGAGGAGGGGAGAGTTTTTATTTTCTCTAAGAAAACTGGGTAGGATAACTGTGTCTGAAATTATCGGTCAAAACTTGTGTATAAAACTCTCTCTAATAGTCTACTATATATAGTAGTCTATAGAAACCTAAAGCATAAGCAATTAGACTTCGTAAAGGAATAAGAATCTAATTCTTATCGCACAAGGAAACCAATATCAAGTCTAGATTCATTCCCAATCAAATTAAAACTCAATCAGGAAAATCTAACTTATCCCTTGGACTTCTAATAGAGGAAGGAGTCGAACTCCTTCCCCTACCAAGCCACGCGCGCGCGCCTTGTCCTACGGGACGTGGATCCCACTTTTGGGACCCACTTATATTTCTAAGGCAATCCAAACTCCAAGTAGATTTTGCCCAAGTGCATATGTTAATTCTAAATTAACATATCCTTTACAATCAAACCTCCATTATATTTCCAAAATATAATCTCTAATTGTATTTACATAAAATACAATTAATTAGCCAATTCAATTAACAATTCCAAATCATTAATTGAGCCACCAAATATTATAATTAATTCCAAATCAATTATAATCCATCAATCACAATTAATTCCAAATTAATTGCGATTCCATCTTCAAGGATATTCTGATAGGCTGAATCACCACATAGTGTGACCCATAGGGCCTCATCGTATTAAGCAAGTCCTAGACTAGGCAACATGGAATTTCTAGACGGTTCCATTTGCAATATTAATACGTGAGGACGTTTGAGAGGTTTCTCAAAGCTAACCCTTTCGTTGCGAAGCCTGTTGCGCTCAACGCGGCGATGGTAACGTCCCTTCATCTGACTTGCTCGAATGTATCTAGGATCGATGAAGTGTCTATCCCAATAATACATCCACGGGCGTCTCAGGGAGTTGCTTAGTTAAGATATACTTATTACCATCATAATATATCATTCGCACTGGCCAGTGACTTTACCAACACAACTATGCAGACTATGAGCAGTGCTCTCCTGTGCTACACTTGAGAGATGAATCCTTCACAGAATCACTTTTCACCCCCATTTGTATTTAGCCATAATCCTGGATCGTTTCTTAGGTCAGCTGCGTATTCAGAGCTGACATCGACGGGTCCACCAAGGATATGGGGCAACAAATGTGATGATAAAGTCCTGTAAGTACAAAGGACGAATGGCATCACTTCGACAACTCACCGGTTCCCATAGACACGTCGGTGTAGAGTATACATCGATGGGAGTGTCCGATGGGTACTTCCATTGTTCGATAAAGCTTCTTCGAACAACTATGCGCAGTTATGGGAACGTTTCTCGATTGTCCAACAATCCGTTCCGTGGCCGTGGGATCGGCTCACACTTGCTCCAACAAGTATAACCTCCACGCATACTAGTCTTGTCAGGTTCATTCAGACCCCCACATCCGAGATGTACCACGACTAGGGAGAGTTTGGAATAGATGATAACTCACATAGCTCCCACTAACTATGTGATCGGTCATCTATCCGAGGGGACATGTTTAATATCAATACAGACAGTAATAAAGATATGACATGCTGCAGCCTGGTGTAATATAAATATGAAAGCGATACTCAACAGTAAAATGCAACAAACATATATTATATTACGTTGACCTGTGTAATAGTACATATATGTCCTCTATAAGGGCACCATGCCCTTAGTAAGGACTGTCTCTAGGACATATACACTATCAATCTCCCACTTGGACTAGAGCCAGTCACCTTTATGCCTAATGCCCAGATTAGCATAATGTCTTAAGTGGACTTCCACTGATAAGACCTTAGTGAAAGGATCTTCCACGTTGTCCGTGGTAGAGACACGTTCTATACTAACTTCTCCTCTATCTATAATCTCACGTATAACGTGATATTTTATAATTACATGTTTGTTCTTGTTTGTAGATCTAGGCTCCCTAGCTTGAGCGACGGCGCCCGTATTGTCACAATAAATCGTTATTGGACTGGGAGCAGGAACAACCCTCAATTCCTTCAAGAACTCTGAAATTCAGACAGCTTCTTTCGATGCTTCTGATGCAGCAATGTACTCGGCCTCTGTGGATGAGTCAGCAACCGTGGCTTGCTTAGAATTCTTCCAACAGACAGCTCCTCCGTTCAATTTGAATACGTATCCTGTCTGTGACTTAAAGTCATCAGGATCTGATTCAAATCCAGCGTCGACATACCCATACATATTTAATTCTGGTTCTCCACCAAACACCAAGAACATCTCTTTAGTCCGTCTAAGGTACTTAAGAATGTTCTTCACAGCAGTCCAGTGAGGTACTCCTGGATTCTGTTGGTGTCGACAAGTGACACTAAGCGCATATGCCACATCGGGCCTTGTGCAATTCATTGCATACATTATAGACAATACTGCCGAAGCATAGGGCACACGACTCATTGCATTTCTTTCTTCATCAGTTTTAGGACCATCCTTAACTGATAAGACAATCCCATGCCTAGCTGGGAGAAAGCCTCTCTTTGAGTCGTCCATCTTATAACGCTTCAGTATTTTGTCAATGTAGGTGGACTGTGTCATTCCTAACATCCTCTTGGATCTATCTCTAAAGATCTTGATCCCTAGGATGTAGTTCGCTTCACCCAAGTCCTTCATCGAGAAGGTACTTGATAACCAAACTTTAGTCTCTTCTAGCATAGAGACATTGTTTCCCATGATCAAAATGCCATCTACATAAATGATCATGAAAACAACTCCTTTGTCGCTGTGTCTCGCATAGACACAGGGATCTTCCTTGCTTCTGATGAAGTCAAACGATTTGACAGCTTCATCAAAGCGGATATTCCAGCTCCTTGACGCTTGCTTTAGCCCATAGATGGATCTTTGTAATTTGCATACAGCAGTTGGCCTGGTTTTACTAATAAAACCTTCCGACTGTACCATATAGACCTCTTCCTCAAGGTTGCCATTGAGGAAGGCTGTCTTTACATCCATCTGCCAGATTTCATTATCATAGTAGGCAGCTATCGCAAGTAGAATTCGAATGGATTTCAATTTTGCTACTGGTGAAAAGGTTTCATCGTAATCGATGTCATACCTTTGCGTGTAGCCTTTCTCCACAAGCCTAGCTTTGTGCGTTTGTACCTTTCCATCGGCATCTGTCTTTCGTTTAAAGACCCATTTGCACCCAATTGGTCTAACCCCTTGGGGCAAGTCTACCAAGTTCCAAACTTGGTTCTGGTACATTGAATCCATTTCTAATTCCATGGCCTCTTGCCATTTGTCTGAGTCAATATCAATTATTGCCTCTTTGTAGGTCTCGGGATCTTCCCGATCTGATAAACTGACATCAAGTTCACTGATGTCTTCTATCATAAGGCTTTGCTTCTGAGGTCCTCTAAGGATCCTCTTCGACCTACGGAGCTCGACTTGTTTTGGTGCTTTTCTTTTCTGGCTTCGTGTAACACGAACATTATCAGTGGGTACTGATGCAGCTGGTCGTTGGGCGCGACCCTGTTCCCTTGCGGGAGGCTGCTCTTGTGCAACTTGTTGCACAGGTTGGTTGACAACGGGTTCTATTGGTGTGGTTTCAACTGTTGATCTAATCACAGGACTCCCACTGACTATGACATGCCTAGCAAGTGTCATATTATTACCCTTGTCTGCTTCGAAAGCTCCCACTGAACTTGAGTCCAAATCAGAAGATTTAGAGACCTCATGTTCGCGCGTGTCAAAGTCTTGAATTTCTTCAAGTTCTATCATATCATCTAACCTCTCTTCTTCGAGGTATTCAGCTTCTAAAAACTTCACCTTTCTAGACACGATCACCTTGTGATCTTCAGCATGATAGAATTCATAGCCTCTCGTCTGACGAGGATAGCCTATGAAGTATACTTTGACACCCTTGGCATCTAACTTATCAGTGAGCATCAGCTTGACTATCGCAGGACAGCCCCAAGGTCTAAGATAGCCTAGTGAAGGCTTCTTTCCCTTCCATAACTCATAAGGAGTTTTCTCCACTGATTTAGATGGTACACGGTTCAGAATGTAGATTGCAGTTTGTAGTGCATATCCCCACAGATACTTTGGAAGAGTCGAGAATCCAATCATTGATCTTACCATGTCCAACAGGTTCGATTCCTCCTCTCAGACACACCATTTAACTGTGGTGTTCCAGGAGGAGTCCATTGCGATTGAATTCCATTTTCCTTCAAGTAATCGATAAATTCTTCACTAAGGTATTCACCTCCTCGATCTGATCGAAGAGTGACTATCCTTAGGTTCAATTCATTCTCGACTTCATTCCTAAACTCCTTGAATTTCCCAAAGGTCTCGGATTTATTCTTCATAAGATAAATATATCCATACCTTGAGAAATCGTCAGTAAAGGTAACGAAGTAAGGATAACCCCCACGCGCATGGACTTTAAACGGTCCACATACATCGGTATGTATGAGCTCTAAGCAGCGAGTGGCACGAACACCTTGTCCAACAAAAGGTTTGTTCGTCATGTTACCCTTAACACAAGATTCACATGTACCATATTATTCAAAATCAAATGGTTCTAAGTAGTCCAACTTCCTTAGTCTTTGAATCCGTGTTTCATTGATATGGCCTAGCCGACAATGCCATAGATAAGATGGATTATTCTTCTTATTTGAAGACGGTTGTTTGTTATGTATTTGAAATAAAGGTAGACTACTTTGTAAAATATATAAACCATTCACCAAGCGAGCTTTTCCATAATACTGATTATTTAATGAAAAATAACAAGTATTATTCGCAAATCGAAAGGAAAAACCCATATTGTCTAACAATGGAATGGAAATAATATTTCTGACAATGGATGGAACAAAATAAACATTATCAAGTTCTAAACATTGTCCCGAAGGTAAATCTATCTTGCTGCGTCCAACGCGTTTGGCTTCAACTGGATTGCCGTTCCCAACATGCAAGTCGATTTCACCTCGCTTGACTAGCCTGTGATCAATTAGCTCCTGCACATTATTACAAATGTGTGAGCCACAGGCTGTATCTAATACCCAACCATTGGAGTCAAAAGTAGTCATGTTCATTTCAATAACAAACATACCTGAGCCAGAAGCTGATGACTTCTTGGCCTGATCTGCCCTAAGCTTAGGGCAATCTTTCTTCCAGTGGCCCTTGAGCTTGCAATAGAGAAAAATCTCGATCCTAAGTCAAAATTCGGCCATCCCACGATAGCGCCCATTCTTGCCACCCCTCTTCCTTTTGGGTCTACGATTGACCCTTGGGAATCTGTTGGCAATGTTGGCAATGGGTCTCTCAGCGATCAACTCTGTTGCTACCCCAACATTGGGATTGTGAATAGATTGCAACAATCTTTGCACGATCAAGATAATGGAAGCCTTAGCTTCTAGCTCTAAGCCATATCCAATAAGTTGTAAGAGAAAGTCAATCAATGACTTAACTTGTTCAGGCGACAGCTCTTCTGTCCCAAGCCTTTTGATAAGCATGATCTTGATAGCTTCGAACCCTTCACACATCCTTGGAGCATCCAAGAATGAGGAGAGATATTTTACAATCTCATATGGTTCCTTGTCTCGACATGGTCCAACCATATTGTCAGACATAGCATTCAGCAACAAGTTCTTTACAAACTCGGCCCTTTCCACTTCCAATTCATAATAGCAATCATAGGTTGCCGTAGTGAATTCAGTGGGAGGTGGAGGGATAGGTTCGTCCAAGACGTACTCAACCTCATTGTACCATAGCACCTTTCGTACCTCATGGATCCAATCCACGTAGTTTGGTCCTGTTAGCTTTTGAACTCCAAGTTGGCAACAAGCTCGGAGGACGGTATCGCCATATCTAATATCCTAAGGAGAAATAATATAGAACGAAAACAATAAATCAACTATTGAAATATTATTTCTAAATACACAGTCAACATAACTAAACAACAAGGTCCTTTAGCTGTTTAGCTCCCACTATTTTCACATATGCTTGCCCCCACAACAAACATACGGGTAATGTCCAACAAGTTACCGTAGTGACCAAGATCCAAATCCATATTATGCCATACTCCAACGGGGGCTGGTCGCATAGCATAATATGACCGGTAGGACTAGTAAAACTATCCAATTGCGTCACGCAACTCTTGGTTGTTAAATCTAATTTAACCCGATGCCCTACATATTGTACCTATCGAGGTCGCTAGATACAATATGCAGTAAGTCATAACCATAGGCTTACTCTAATCCGACGATTACTGCGAGTCTTGTAAGACGAGGTCGCCAATACAAGGAAACGCAATGAAAGTTCAGAATTAAAGCACCCTATGAAAAGCATCTCAGAAATACATACATATATATATTTCTGTACTTATATTAGTTGGGGCTTGTAGCTTGAGGGTTGTTATCAGTCATCTACAAACAAATAAGGGCGCCGCCTACCCATCATGCATGAACGGTCTACACGTAATGGATGCCGCCTATCCATTCTAGTTCTAAACGCGGTCAAGCAGATAATGGGTGCCGCATACCCATACATAAATACGCGGTCCGACATATAAGAGGGCGCCGCCTACCCTCGCATGCATAGCGGTCGAATAGAATGTAAAATACATGATATTTAAACATGCATTGTCAAACAATAGCATATAGAGCATATGAAACAAGCAGTAGCCTATGTGGATGACAAATGACTTCATAATTTCATTATGAAAATTATAATCCCATACTTATAATCTCTATGAAATAATTGAAAATTTGGACTAAATTGAATATTCGAAAATTCTATTGACCAAGAAGCAATTTTCGAAAACCCGAGGACTTAATTGTAATTTTGAAAACTTTAGAGGTGTTAAATCTAAAATTCAAAAGTAGAAGGACTAATTTGCAATAAACAATAAATTGATAAATTACAAATAAGCCCTTTAACTTTATACTAATTAAATTTAACGCCTCTAGTTTAAAACAATTACAATTAAATCATATTTATATTCCAAATATAAAATTCAATCCTCAAAACTTTCAAAATTTGATTTTGGGTCCAACACGAAAATTATATATAATTTTTTTTTTTTTTTGAAAACGTGGGATGGAACCTAGTCCCGTGCCCGCGGCCCCGGGCGACCGGCGCCCGCGGCACGCGGGCATCGGTGCCTCGGGTTGCAGGCGCCCGGCGCCCCGGGCGCCTGCATCCGCAGGCCGCCCGCGGCACGGCGCCTGCGGCACGCAGGCCCCGGGTGCCTGCGGCCGCAGGCGGCCCGGTCGAAAATTTTATATATATAAAAAAATTTTATTTTTTTTGAAAAATTATAAATTCTAAATTTATATAAAAAACAAAACTTTTGAAAATCGAATTTATCATAGAATCAATTGCATCCACTTATCTACAAATCATACAATATATATACGTATATACGTAATCAATTAACCTCGCTCTGAAACCACTGTAAGAAAATATGGTCAGAGTTACCCCTAGGGTACGCAGCGGAATTTTAGAAATTTTCTTAACATCCAGGTTAATTGATTATGCATATGTCGTATATATATAAACAAGTCAATTAGAAGACTAACCTTACTTCCAAAGCAGCTTCCAAGTCTTCGTAATAATCCGGTGTATCTTCTCCTTCGTCGAAGTCGAAGATATCTACAATGCTCCTTATATCTGCAAGACAATAAGAGTTAGTTTCCAGCTCCTAGAACCTCAACCTTGGTATCCACGGATGAACAACCTATCGGAAGAATGCTAGGATATTCTTTGTGTGACCAAGAAGACGGGGCGACAATTCCCTCCGGTGGTGGTGCGCGCGCGTGAGGCTAAGGGAGGAGGGGAGAGTATTTATTTTCTATAAGAAAACTGGGTAGGATAACTGTGTCAGAAATTATCTGTCAAAACTTGTGTATAAAACTCTCTCTAATAGTCTACTATATATAGTAGTCTATAGAAGCCTAAAGCATAAGCAATTAGACTTCGTAAAGGAATAAGAATCTAATTCTTATCGCACAAGGAAACCAATATCAAGTCTAGATTCATTCTCAATCAAATTAAAACTCAATCAGGAAAATCTAACTTATCCCTTGGACTTCTAATAGAGGAAGGAGTCGAACTCCTTCCCCTACCCAGCCACGCGCGCGTGCGCCTTTTCCTACGGGACGTGGGTCCCACTTTTGGGACCCACTTATATTTCTAAGCAATCCAAACTCCAAGTAGATTTTGCCCAAGTGCATATGTTAATTCTAAATTAACATATCCTTTACGATCAAACCTCCATTATATTTCCAAAATATAATCTCTAATTGTATTTACATAAAATACAATTAATTAGCCAATTCAATTAACAATTCCAAATCATTAATTGAGCCACCAAATATTATAATTAATTCCAAATCAATTATAATCCATCAATCACAATTAATTCCAAATTAATTGCGATTCCATCTTCAAGGATATTTTGATAGGCTGAATCACCACATAGTGTGACCCATAGAGCCTCATCGTATTAAGCAAGTCCTAGACTAGGCAACATGGAATTCCTAGACGGTTTCATTTGCAATATTAATACGTGAGGACGTTTGAGAGGTTTCTCAAAGCTAACCCTTTCGTTGCGAAGCCTGTTGCGCTCAACGCGGCGATGGTAACGTCCCTTCATATGACTTGCTCGAATGTATCTAGGATCGATGAAGTGTCTATCCCAATAATACATCCACGGGCGTCTCAGGGAGTTGCTTGGTTAAGATATACTTATGACCATCATAATATATCATTCGCACTGGCCAGTGACTTTACCAACACAACTATGCAGACTATGAGCAGTGCTCTCCTGTGCTACACTTGAGAGATGAATCCTTCACAGAATCACTTATCACCCCCATTTGTATTTAGCCATAATCCTGGATCGTTTTTTAGGTCAGCTGCTTATTCAGAGCTGACATCGACGGGTCCACCAAGGATATGGGGCAACAAATGTGATGATAAAGTCCTGTAAGTACAAAGGACGAATGGCATCACTTCGACAACTCATCGGTTCCCATAGACACGTCGGTGTAGAGTATACATCGATGGGAGTGTCCGGTGGGTACTTCCATTGTTCGATAAAGCTTCTTCGAACAACTATGCGCAGTTATGGGAACGTTTCTCGATTGTCCAACAATTCGTTCCGTGGCCGTGGGATCGGCTCACACTTGCTCCAACAAGTATAACCTTCACGCATACTAGTCTTGTCAGGTTCATTCAGACCCCCACATCCGAGATGTACCACGACTAGGGAGAGTTTGGAATAGATGATAACTCACATAGCTCCCACTAACTGTGTGATCGGTCATCTATCCGAGGGGACATGTTTAATATCAATACAGACAGTAATAAAGATATGACATGTTGCAACCTGGTGTAATATAAATATGAAAGCGATACTCAACAGTCTAATGCAACAAACATATATTATATTATGTTGACCTGTGTAATAGTACATATATGTCCTCTATAAGGGCACCATGCCCTTAGTAAGGACTGTCTCTAGGACATATACACTATCAGATCTCCCACCACTTGGAGCCCAGTGGCATACTTTCACTCCGGAGCGGAAGGCGGAGATTTGGAATGCTCTGGAGGTTAGTAATCTTTCTTCTTCTCTTATGGTTTAATCTTTCTTTACTTGGGTGATATGTTAGTCACCGTGTGTTAGTTGAAATAGGACAATGTGCAATTGTTTGGGTGATATGTTAGTCACCGTGTGTTAGTTGAAATAGGACAATGTGCAATTGTTTGGGTGATATGTTAGTCACCGTGTGTTAGTTGAAAATAGGACAATGTGCAATTGTTTGGGTGATATGTTAGTCACCGTGTCATATATATGTTAGTCTGAATTTTGTGTACTTTCTGAAATGTAGGAGAAGTTCTTCCTCCCCAACAAGTTGAAGTCGGATCTGTGGTATGCCTTCGAACATGAAGGCTCCGAAGCCTTCCGGAAGAAGGTCGCCAAGATCAAGGCATCGGGGAAGAAGCCGGGGTGGATTGGGGAGGAGGAGTGGCCCCTGTGGAAGCAGTATTGGGCGGAGAACCTTCAAGCCCAGAAGCTGTCGGACCAGAACAGGGAGAACCGGGCCCATAATCCACCGGATGGGACAGGCTCGGTGAAGCATCGACTGGGTTCGAAATCCCAGTTGGTGCGCCACATGGACGTGATAAGTCACGTACTTTGTTATAGTTTATTTTTCTTTCTTAAGTCTTATTTCAATTCAATCATTACTTTATTAATTTATATATATATTTGATGAAGATATCGGAGGGGAGGGAGCAGACCATGTGGGATCACTTCTGTGAGGCTCACGGGGAGCTGGATAAGGATGGCAAGATGACCTTCCAGTTTGTTAGGGCCAAAACAATCGCGGTATGTTTTATATTTTTTCGATTCCTGAGCTTCTTGTTGAATATTTGATTCTTCGATGAATAACGTACTAATTAAATCGTTAATTGTTTGTTTGAATTTTCAGGCGGAGTTCCTGGCCAGGACTGAGAACCTTGATCTCACGGTCGAGGAGGAGAACGCCATCTATCTCGAGATCGTGAGTCTCGATGATAAGGGACGTGTCTTTGGCATGGGCAACCTCTCGCAGGCGATAGCGGAGACGGTGAACCAGGGTGGCTCCTCCTCCAGCTCCTCCAAGCGGCGAAGGGGACAAGCCGATGTGCCTCCCAAGTTCATCCAGGAGCAGTAGCAGCTAAAGACGACTGTCCGGGAGCATGCCCAGGAGGCTGCTCGATTGGGGGCAGAGCAGACGAAGATGAGGCATGGATTCAAGAGATCCATCGAGTGGATCATGTCGCAGTATGCCCCCCCCGGTGGAGCGCCACCTCCCGACTTCTTCATGTTCGATGATGCCGATGCCGCCCCCTAATGCCCCCCCAGATGTCGATGCCCACCCTAATGTCCCCCCAGGATCTCAGCAGTAGTACTCTTTTTTATTTTTCGAACAATTGTTTTCAATTTCGAACAATTTTTTTTCATGTTCCTTTGCTTACGACAATTTGTACTTTCATTTTATTAATGCTTAGAACAAATTTTTTTTGTATATAATGTTTAGTTACAAAAATATTTACGTATTTGTGGTGTACAACTACAAAACAAATAAAAATAAATAAATAAATAAATAAACAAATAAAAAAATATATATTCCAAACCCATTAGCGACGGATTAAACCATCCGTCGCCACCTCGCGTCTGCCGAACACCTGACACGTGTTCCAGTAATATAGCGACGGATAATTTCACCCGTCGCCATATTGTAGGGACGGATCAATAATCCGTCTCAACTTTGGTCAACGATGAAGTTTGCGACGGATCGTCTAATCCGTCGCTAAAAACAACAACGGATTACATTATCCGTTGCTTATTTCATTAGCGACGCCACTTTTCGCGACGTCCTATTTAGCGACGGGCTTTCCGTCGCTAATGGCATTTAGCGACGGATCGCCCACATATAGCGACTGATGGTATCCGTCGCTAAATCCTATTTTTCTTGTAGTGCAAAATACAATCAATATTCTAAATTATTACGAAATAGACCCGTCGAACATTGATAGTATTTTCAATTATTACATAATAGAACCGTCGAATGCAATCAGTATTCTATCTAAATAATATATTACGAAACAGACCCGTCGAACACTCTTAATTAGTATATTAAATTATTACATTATAGATTCATCGAATGCAATTAGTGTTCTTTATCTGTTGTAGAATTTACCTGCCAGATGCAATTAATATTCTGACTTATATGGAATAGACCCGTCAAACATTGTTAGTATTCTAAATTGCTATAGAATATACCCGTTGAATGCAATCCGTATTTTAAATTATTAAAAAATAGACTCATCGGTTGCAGTTAGTGTTCTAAAACTATTTCGAAATAGACCAGTCGGATGCAAATAGTATTCTAAATTATTGTGGAATAGACCTGTCAAGTGCAGATAGTGATCTAAATTATTGTGAAATAAGCACTTCGAATATGTTTAGTTTCTAAATTATTTCGGAATAGGCCCGTCATGTACGGTCTGTCTTTTAAAGTGTTATAAAATAGACCCGACGGACACAGTTGGGATTCTAAAATTTTGCTAAATAGGCCCGTCGAACCCAGCTAGTGTTTTAAACTATTCAAGGAATAAGTTCTTTAAACACACGTAGTATTCTAAATCATATCGTAATAAAACATATTGAACGCAATTCATATCCTAAATTATTACAAAATAGATCAATTGATTGCATTTATGTTCTAAATTGCTGTCAATTATAGAACCATTGCACTTAATATTTTAAAATTATTTGCATATTTAACTGTTAATGTGTATTCAAGTGGTCCACGCTTGGACCAACACCAACCCATGATTTATTGGACCCTCACTAACTCATAACCGAATCCATCTTGAACCAATAAATTAAAAATTTTCGAATATTTCATGGGCCGAGGTAACTGAAGTAGTGTGCATGTATGTACGACTTTCTATCGTAGGATACAAATATGGTGCAGATGGTACCCATCCCATTGAGATCAATATTGTGACTTGTGAGTGACTAATCCATCCAATTAAATTATTAATTTTTATTATTATTAATTAATATACTTTTGAGGTCGAGTATAATCATTTGTTTTCATGCATTATCATCAAACAAATGTGTGGGAAATAAAAATCTTTACTACACTATCATGAAAAAATATGGTCAAACTCTTTATTACGATTTTTTTTAGTATTATAAATTATTTTGAAATATACACGTCGATTGCAGTGAGTGTTCAAAATTAATACGGAGTTGACCCGTAGACACATGTAATGTTCTAAATTATTACGAAATATATACGTCGAATGCAGTTAGTATTCTAAATTATTACCAAATAGACATGTCAATCGCAATTAGTGTTCTAAATTATTGTAGAATAGAACCATCGAAATGTCTATAATTGTCAGTCGGAACGTAGATTTTTCAATATTCAGTAGCAACGTGTATATTTTATCAATAATGTTTATGGCGAATAATAACTTGCATAAACAAATGTAAATTATGTACAAAAGATTACGTATTTTTTTTATATTATCCAGGTTATTGACAAATAGTAATAATCCACTAATTATTAATAATTAATTTTAGACATGGGTAATTTTAATTTGAGTGGGAATATGGATTGATTGGGTACAATGCAAATAAGATGAGATATAGGTTTTCCAACAACAAAAATTCAGTGTTAATGGCATAATAAATGAATTTTTACCAATCAAAGCATTTGAAGAATGGGCATGGCTTAAGGAGAGCCAATCAATTTTTTTTTTCATATATCTAATAGATAGATCATTTGTCACAATTGCGCGACCATTTCTCTAAAGTAGCCTAGAATTGTTTTACCAACAATTATTATTCTAGAGTATGCTCGAAAGAATCGACGTTTCGATCAACATATCAACCTACCTTTCGCACACAATCAGAATTTAAATAATTTAATGTCATTTAATGAATTTTAACCAATCAAATTGCTAGAATGGGCATGGATTAAGGGGAGTCAATCAAATAGCTTTTATTTCATATACTTCGTATTATATAGAAGATTACTACCATATCAAGCCAAAACAATTTTTCTTGTTTGTAGCATTTATTTAACATTGTTTCTTCATTAATGACATTTAATGAATTTTAACCAATGAGATGGCTAGAATGAGCATGCTTTAAGCTCAACCAATGAAACATTCTTCGCTTCATATATTATATAGATTGAACATAATTAATAAGTGCTATGGTAAAGAATAATTAAATTTTATATTATAATAATAAAAAGTAATACATGTAATTAAGAAAAAATAAATTTTATATGCATAATTAAGAACCCTAGCTAAGAAATCACATACTATCACCAACGATAGATTTAGCTACTCATAGATAAATCGCAATCAACAAAAATCAAAGCAAGAATGAATGAAAACATGTTGAATGAAATAAATAAAAGCAGAAAAATCGTGAGATACTTGTTACCAACGAAGGTTATCAATCTCCGATGAATTGCTAACTCACAAGCAAGAATCGAGAATCAAAGATGTCCAATCTCTATGCTTAAGCTTCCAAATCAATAAGAAAAGGTCTGGAGAATTTGTCTCTCAAAATAATGTGAAAAGGTCTGAAAAACGTAGAAAATAGGCAAACATATATATAGATATCGTAACAGTGTGGGGCGAACCGCCCGCGTAACAGTGTGGGGCGAACCGCCTGGAACCGGGCAAACTGCCCTCCGTCCCGGGAAAACCGCCCGGGACCTCCAGTCGGTGGTTAGCGAGTTTTTGGACTTGGTTTCCTTTTCGGACTCGGATTTTGCCTTCTAGTGACCTTTTAAGCCTTGAAACTCGTCCCCTAGGCCTCAAATCTCGTCCGGAACCTTCTAGATACACCACGAATGTCCTCGAAACACCAAAACTTCATCCTCTTCATCAATATTGCCCATAAAAATACGTTTTTTTACCTAAAACCTGAAAAATGCAAAGAAAAGGGAAACGTGACACTATTCTAATAAAATACACTAAAATATAAGCCAAATTAACCTAGAGGATAGCTAAATTGGTGAAAAAGACTCGAATGAAAGTGTAAAATACACGTTCATCAGGTAGTCGGAGGGTGTACATACAATTATATGAATAAACCTCCAAAGTAAGCTAAGGGAGTTTGCCTATGGCTATGAAGGTGGTCGAAGTGGGTGTGCATAAGATTATATGAATAAACCTCCAAAGTAGGCTAAGGGAATTTGCATATGGCTATGAAGGTGGTCGAAGTGTGTGTGTATGATTATATGGAAAAACCTCCAAAGTAGGTTATAGGAGGCTTTGGGGGTGACAGAAGGGCTCCTGTAAGTTAAGTTTTGTAATCTCACATACAGTTGTGGAGGTGATTGGCTTATTTGTGAAACTAACTATTTTAGGCGTGAAACCAACTTGTTGTCCACGAAACCAACTCTTTTAGGCGTGAAACCAACTTTCTGAAACTAAACTTTTTCTTAAACTAACTTATGATATTAACTTGTGAAACTAACTTTTTTTAAAACTAACTTTTTCTAAAACTAATTTGTAAAACCAACTCTTGAAAGCAACTTTTTTGTGAAACTAACTTTTTTCTAAAACTAATTTGTAAAACCAACTCGTGAAACTAACTTCTTTTGTGAAACTAACGTTTTTGTGAAACTAACTTTTTTTGTGAAACTAACTTCAGAAAAATAGAATGGAGTAAACTGTAATACTATTCACGAGTTGGACCTAATTGTAATATTGTACGCGAAAAAGACCTATTTGTAATGCATGATTGTTCTTGACACTTATATGTAATTTTCCTTAGATTTATAAGATGGTGAGGAGGACCTCTTGTCCCACATAGTCTTATTTGCAGCGAACTATATAAGTTATTGGACTAGGGCCAAGACAATTGATAATCGACTCAAAGTTTTTTACTTGGGTCTATCCAAGCAATTGGATGACTTTAGTCAATTCGACCGAGAGCGAAGAATTTTTTCCATTACAACTTTTTACGCACTTGGACCGATTTGATACGCTATTTGGCTGGAAGTACTTGGTCTACCAGACCGAGGTTTCAACAATTAGCCTCCTCGAAAGCGTTGCAAATAATATACTACAATCATCTAAAACATTGTTAGGGTTGGATAGACTCGTAATGTTGAAAAAGAGATCAAATATAAAATTGTCTATGTTATTTGCATACAAGCAAAGAAAATCTTGATTGTCAACAATTCAACACCACTGGAGCTAGGCGTGGTTAGTATTTTTTAACCCTCCACGTCACCTTCAAACTCTTGACCTCCAACAATCAATCTCGATCAAATCCGATTAATTTATTTTTTTTATTTTTTAAACAACAATATATTTTTCTTACACAAAACAACAAAAAGGAAACAAAAGAAATGAAAAAAGAAAAAAAAAAAAGGGCGTTGAGATGCGCCCTAGCCACATTCTGAACAAGCTCCAACAGCGTTACAAATTAGGTCTGAAATTTTCATACTTTTTTAGACCTAAATTAAATTTAAGATTTTGTTGGAGGTGGTCTTTAGAAGTTAACTAGAAATAATGCATGGAATAGAAATGAACTCAAAATTTGTCACGACAACAATTGAGACAATTTGATTCCGGTCAGACCTTTGTTCTGAATCTCATATCGGACGATCTAGATCTCCTAGGACGGGTCAACCCGGGTCATTTTAGACAGTTGTCTTGGAACACATAATAAATATTTAAAATTATATATAATAACTATCACACACATTTATTACCAAATAAGTAAGATTTAAAATACAAACATAAATGTCATAAAATCACATAATACAAAATAACGTAGTATATATAACATTACAACACTACAATAATTCAAACAAACAAGCAAACAAAGGAAATGTTCCATTAAACAAGTTGAAACTTCACACAAATAAGAAAAGAAAGTTAGAAATTATGACAATGATAATTATGTTTATAAACAAACAAATATATTTTGGTGCATTTGTGGGTGTTTGGGATCTCCAAGGTCTTCAAGGGTTGAGCATCGACACCAAATGTCAAGGAAGATGTTGAGAATAGCTTGTACGAGGCGAAAACGATTGTAAATTCAAAGTTAAGATGAAGATTTTGAAGTCGAATAGTGTGCAAAAGTTTGCGCAGTCTAGCCATTTTTGTTAACTCAAAGATTGACCTGAAATCAACGCCCACCTGTAGCTAACTCATAGAGTTGATCCGACCATTGACATGCTCTCAAATGCGATTTGAAGTTTTTGCGAATAACAATATTTTTTTAATTTGTAAAATTTCGGGTCAACCCGGAAATACCGGTCAAAATTTCAAAAAAATCCCGGATTCAGGGATTTTTCCTATGTTTTGAATCTCACCGGGTCAACCCGGTAATTGGAAGCTTAAGCGGGACGATTCCATGAGAACTCGGACAAATCTCAGAAATCGGGATTTTCCGAGATTTTAGCCGGTTAGACCAGGTCAGCCCGGGTTGACCCGGATTTTTATTAAAAAAAAGGAAAGGAGGTGTAGATCTGAAAATTGACTGGAAGTGTAGATCTGAGAAAGAAGTAGAAGAAGTAGTAGATCTTAGAATTCAGAAGATAAAAAGTGGTACAAACAGACTCGTTGTTGCTTAAGGATTGGTAATTAGAAAGTTTCGTTGCATCACTTACTGTCACGGTTTCTTCCCTTACCAATAGTGACAGTAAGGATAAGGACTAAAACTGGAAATGAAATTGAACAGACATGGACGAATTAAGAAGAATTAAGACAAATAGGCTAAAACTAGAACTTCATTTCTTAAGATCCTTGAGTTACAAAACCGCGCTGTTATATAGCAACAAAACTGAATTGAAAAGGCCACAACGGCTAGAAAAACTAGGTGAATCTAAGAAAATCTAGCAAGGACAGAAACTGGTGAATTGAGGCAAGTTTGAGTAGATGCAGTGTACTGGTGAATGAGGATAACGATGAACAGTGGATGTTGGATGGAATAAGGAAAAACTATGTCATTCTGGCTTAATTTGAAAGGAAATAAGGGATTTAGGGTTTTAGGTGACTTTGGGGAATTTAGGACTGAATTAAGGCGGAATGGGATTTATTTGAGGAACTGGAGCTTTAGGGACGAACTGGAATATTTTAGGTGACTGGAGCTTGGGCGAATTGGCTAAGGAGTGTTCTGTTCCACTGCTCTGCTCATGCTTAATTCACGAACTGGCTCATGTTGGTTCTTCTTTGAGAGCTTGATAGTTCTTAGTCCCGATCCCTTGGTGATGTAGTGATTTCCAGCGGGATTCCTTGATAGTGTATATGTCCTAGAGACAGTCCTTATTAAGGGCATGGTGCCCTTGTAGAGGATATATATGTACTATTACACAGGTCAACGTAATATAATATATGTTTGTTTCATTTTACTGTTGAGTATTGCTTTCATATTTATATTACACCAGGCTGCAGCATGTCATATCTATATTGCTGTCTGTATTGATACTGAACATGTCCCCTCGGATAGATGACCGATCACACAGTTAGTGGGAGCTATGTGAGTTATCATCTATCCCAAACTCTCCCTAGTCGTGGTACATCTCGGATGTGGGGGTCTGAATGAACCTGACAAGACTAGTATGCGTGGAGGTTATACTTGTTGGAGCAAGTGTGAGCCGATCCCACGGCCACGGAACAGATTGTTGGACAATCAAGGAACGTTCCCATAACTGCGCATAGTTGTTCGAAGAAGCTTTATCGAACAATGGAAGTACCCACCGGACACTCCCATCGATGTATACTTTACACCGACGTGTCTATGGGAACCGGTGAGTTGTCGAAGTCATGCCATTCGTCCTTTGCACTTACAGGACTTTATCATCACATTTGTTGCTCCATATCCTTGGTGGACCCGTCGATGTCAGCTCTGAATAAGCAGTTGACCTAAGACACGATCCAGGATTATGGCTAAATACAAATGGGGGTGATAAGTGATTCTGTGAAGGATTCATCTCTCAAGTGTAGCACAGGAGAGCACTGCTCGTAGTCTGCATAGTTGTGTTGGTAAAGTCACTGGCCAGTGCAAATGATATAGTATGATGGTCATAAGTATATCTTAACCAAACAACTCCCTGAGACGCCCGTGGATGTATTATTGGGATAGACACTTCATCGATCCTAGATACATCCGAGCAAGTCAGATGAAGGGACGTTACCATCGCCGCGTTGAGCGCAACAGGCTTCGCAACAAAAGGGTTAGCTTTGAGAAACCTCTCAAACGTCCTCACGTATTAATATTGCAAATGGAACCGTCTAGGAATTCCATGTTGCCTAGTCTAGGACTTGCTTAATACGGTGAGGCCCTATGGGTCACACTATGTGGTGATTCAGCCTGTCAGAATATCTTTGAAGATGGAATCGCAATTAATTTGGAATTAATTGTGATTGATGGATTATAATTAATTTGGAATTAATTATAATAATTGGTGGCTCAATTAATGATTTGAAATTATTAATTGAATTGGCTAAGTAATTGTATTTTATGTAAATACAATTAAAGATTATATTTTGGAAATATAATGGAGGTTTGATTGTAAAGGATATGTTAATTTAGAATTAACATATGCACTTGGGCAAAAATCTACTTGGAGTTTGGATTGCCTTAGAAATATATGTGGGTCCCAAAAGTGGGACCCACGTCCCGTAGGACAGGCGCGCGCGCGCGCGTGGCCGAATAGGGGAAGGAGTTCGACTCCTTCCTCTATTAGAAGTCCAAGGGATAAGTTAGATTTTCCTGATTGAGTTTTGATTTGATTGGGAATGAATCTAGACTTGATATTGGTTTCCTTGTGCGATAAGAATTAGATTCTTATTCCTTTACGAAGTCTAATTGCTTATACTTTAGGCTTCTATAGACTACTATATATAGTAGACTATTGGAGAGAGTTTTACATACGATTTACGTGTGATTTTGATACACAGCTATTCTACCCAGCTCTCCCCTCCCCCCTTAGCCTCACGCGCGCGCACACCGCCACCGGAGGGAATTGCCGCCCCGTCTTCTTGGTCACATAAAGAATATCCTAGCATTCTTCCGATAGGCTGTTCATCCGTGGATACCAAGGTTGAGGTTCTAGGAGCTGGAAACTAACTCTTATTGTCTTGCAGATATACAGAGTATTGTAGATATTTTCGACTTCGACGAAGGAGAAGATACACCGGATTATTACGAAGACTTGGAAGCTTCTTTGGAAGTAAGGTTAGTCTTCTAATTGACGTGTTTATATATATACGACATATGCATAATCAATTAACCAGTATGTTAAGAAAATTTTTAAAATTCCGCTGCGTACCCTAGGGGTAACTCTGACCATATTTTCTTACAGTGGTATCAGAGCGAGGTTAATTGATTACGTATATACGTATATATATTGTATGATTTTGTAGATATGTGGATGCAATTGATTTTATGATAAATTCGATTTTCAAAAGTTTTGTTTTTATATAAATTTATAATTTATATTTTTTCAAAAAAAAAAAATTAAATATATATAATTTTTCGACCGGGCCGCTTGCGCGTCGCAAGCGGCGGCCGGCCGCCTGCGTGCCGCAGGCGCTCGGGTGCCTGCGGTACCGCAGGCGCCCTGCTTGCGGCACGGGCGCTCTAGCGCCCGTGCCGCGGGCAGCGCCTGCAACCGCGGCGTCCGGTGCCCGTGTGCCGCGGGCACCGGGGGGGCGGGACTAGGTCCCGTCCCACGTTTAATAAAAAAAAAAAAATTATATATATTTTCGGGTTGGACCCAAAATCGAATTTTGAAAGTTTTGAGGATTGAATTTATATTTGGAATATAAATATGATTTAATTGTAATTGTTTTAAACTAGAGACGTTAAATTTAATTAGTATAAAGTTCAAGGGCTTATTTGTAATTTATCAATTTATTATTTATTGCAAATTAGTCCTTCTACTTTTGAATTTTAGATTTAACACCTCTAAGGTTTTTAAAATTACAATTAAGTCCTTCGGGTTTTCGAAAATTGCTACTTGGTCAATAGAATTTTCGAATGTTCAATCTAGTCCAAATTTTCAATTATTTCATAGAGATTATAAGTATGGGATTATAATTTTCATAATGAAATTATGAAGTCATTTGTCATCCACATAGGCTACTACTTGTTTCATGTGCTCAATATGCTATTGTTTGACAATGCATGTTTAAATACCATGTTTTACATTCGTTCGACCGCTATGCATGCGAGGGTAGGCGGCGCCCTCTATGTCGGACCGCATATTTATGTATGGGTAGGTAGCACCCATTATATGCTTGACCGCGTTTAGAACTAGAATGGATAGGCGGCATCCATTACGTGTAGACCGTTCATGCATGATGGGTAGGCGCGCCCTTATTTGTTTGTAGATGACTGATAACAACCCTCAAGCTACAAGCCCCAACCAATATAAGTACGGAAATATGTATATATATAAATATATGTATTTCTGAGATGCTTTCCATAGGGTGCTTTAATTCTGAACTTTCATTGCGTTTTCTTGTATTGGCGACCTCGTCTTACAAGACTCGCAGTAATCGTCAGATTAGAGTAAGCCTTGGTTATGACTTACTGCATATTGTATCTAGCGACCTCGATAGGTACAATATGTAGGGCATCGGGTTAAATTAGATTTAACAACCAAGAGTTGCGTGACGCAATTGGATAGTCTTACTAGTCCTACCGGTCATATTATGCTATGCGACCAGCCCCCGTTGGAGTATGGCATAATATGGATTTGGATCTTGGCCACTACGGTAACTTGTTGGACATTACCCGTATGTTTGTTGTGGGGGCAAGCATATGTGAAAATAGTGGGAGCTAAACAGCTAAAGGACCTTGTTGTTTAGTTATGTTGACTGTGTATTTAGAAATGATATTTCAATAGTTGATTTATTGTTTTCGTTCTATATTATTTCTCCTTAGGATATTAGATATGGCGAGTATCTCGCTCCGTGCTGTCTTAGAGAAGCAAATTTTGACCGGACCAAACTTCCTAGATTGGATCAGGAATATATGTTTGGTGCTGAGGTACGAAAGGATTGAGTACGTCTTGGACGAGGCTAATCCCGTGTGTCCCGAGAATCAGACTGTCGATCAGGTTGCTGATTGGAATCAAACCAACAAGGCAAGGTCTGATAAGCATCATGAGGATGCTAGATCCGCGCAGTGTATTATGCTGGCGGCAATGAGCAATGAGCTGCAGAGGCAACATGAAAGCATGTTGCCGCATGAGATGCTGAAGCATCTCGAGTCGGTCTTGGAGACGACAGCTAGAAGTGTTGAATTTGATTTGATCAAAGACATACACAGGTGCAAGCTCAGTGAAGGAGGGAACATGTCTGAGCATGTTCTCAAATGATTTGTCTCTTTGAAAACTTGCCGATGCCGGCGTTAAGCTAGAGAACAAGATCATGGTGATCTTTGTCCTTCAATCATTGCCGAGTTCGTATTCGCAGTTCATCATTAATTACACGATGAATGCGAAAGACGTCACACTGCCTGAACTTCATAATCTGCTGAAGACATGATAAAACTCTTCCTAAGAAGGAAAGTCGATCATGCTTGTTGGGCAACCGGTCTAACTCGAACCGAGAAACAAAAGGTGCTAAGTGTAAGGGAAATTCGGGAGCCAAGGCTAACACTTCGAGTGATAAGCCTAAGCGTCTGAACCAGAAAGGGAAGTTCAAGAGGAGCGGAACGGTACACACAGATGAATGTCTTTTCTGTAAGCAGGAAGGACATTGGAGGAGATGATTGCCTAAGCGGAGGGCAGATCAAGCTAAGAACCACCGACTTCTAGCTCAGGTATGTTTGTTATTGAAATGAACATGACTACTTTTGACTCCAATGGTTGGGTATTAGATACAGCCTGTGGCTCGCACATTTATAATAATGTTCAAGGGGCCATTGAACACATGCTAGTCAAGCAAGGTGAAATTGACTTGCATGTTGGGAACAACAATCCAGTTGAAGCCAAACGCGTTGGACGCTGCAAGATAGATTTACCATCAGGACAATGTTTGGAACTTGATGACGTTTATTTTGTTCCATCCATTGGCAGAAATATTATTTCCATTCCATTGTTAGACAATATGGGTTTTTCCTTTCGATTTGCGAATAATACTTGTTATTTTTCATTAAATGATCAGTATTATTGAAAGGCTCGCTTGGTGAATGGTTTATATATTTTGCAAAGTAGTCAACCTTTATTTCAAATACATAACAAACAACCGTCTTCAAGTAAGAAGAATAATCCATCTTATCTATGGCATTGTAGGCTAGGCCATATCAATGAAATACGGATTCAAAGACTAAGGAAGTTGGACTACTTAGAACCATTTGATTTCGAATCATATGGTACATGTGAATCTTGTGTTAAGGGTAAGATGACGAACAAACCTTTTGTTGGACAAGGTGTTCGTGCCACTCGCTGCTTAGAGCTCATACATACCGATGTATGTGGACCGTTAAAGTCCATGCGCGTGGGGGTTATCCTTACTTCGTTACCTTATTGACGATTTCTCAAGGTATGGATATATCTTTCTTATGAAGAATAAATCCGAGACCTTTGGGAAATTCAAGGAGTTTAGGAATGAGGTCGAGAATGAATTGAACCTAAGGATAGTCACTCTTCGATCGGATCGAGGAGGTGAATACCTTAGTGAAGAATTTATCGATCACTTGAAGGAAAATGGGATTCAATCGCAATGGACTCCTCCTGGAACACCACAGTTAAACGGTGTGTCTGAGAGGAGGAATCGAACCCTGTTAGACATGGTAAGATCAATGATTGGATTCTCGACTCTTCCAAAGTATCTGTGGGGACATGCATTACAAACTGCAATCTACATTCTGAACCGTGTACCATCTAAATCAGTGGAGAAAACTCCTTATGAGTTATGGAAGGGAAAGAAGCCTTCACTGGGTTATCTTAGACCTTGGGGCTGTCCTGCGATAGTCAAGCTAATGCTCACTGATAAGTTAGATGCCAAGGGTGTCAAAGTATATTCATAGGCTATCCTCGTCAGACGAGAGGCTATGAATTCTATCATGCTGAAGATCACAAGGTGATCGTGTCTAGAAACGTGAAGTTTTTAGAAGCTGAATACCTCGAAGAAGAGAGGTTAGATGATATGATAGAACTTGAAGAAATTCAAGACTTTGACACGCGCGAACATGAGGTCTTTAAATCTTCTGATTTGGACTCAAGTTCAGTGGGAGCTTTCGAAGCAGACAAGGGTGATGATATGACACTTTCTAGGCATGTCATAGTCAGTGGGAGTCCTGTGATTAGATCAACAGTTGAAACCACACCTGTAGAACCTGTTGTCAACCAACCTGTGCAACAAGTTGCACAAGAGCAGCCTCCCGCAAGGGAACAGGGTCGCGCCCAACGACCAGCTGCATCAGTACCCACTGATAATGTTCGTGTTACACGAAGCCAGAAAAGAAAAGCACCAGAACAAGTCGAGCTCCGTAGGTCGAAGAGGATCCTTAGAGGACCTCAGAAGCAAAGCCTTATGATAGAAGACATCAGTGAACTTGATGTCGGTTTATCAGATCGGGAAGATCCCGAGACCTACAAAGAGGCAATAATTGATATTGACTCAGACAAATGGCAAGAGGCCATGGAATTAGAAATGGATTCAATGTACCAGAACCAAGTTTGGAACTTGGTAGACTTGCCCCAAGGGGTTAGACCAATTGGGTGCAAATGGGTCTTTAAACGAAAGACAGATGCCGATGGCAAGGTACAGACGCACAAAGCTAGGCTTGTGGCAAAAGGCTACACGCAAAGGTATGGCATCGATTACGATGAAACCTTTTCACCAGTAGCAAAATTGAAGTCCATTCGAATTCTACTTGCGATAGCTGCCTACTATGATTATGAAATCTGGCAGATGGATGTAAAGACAGCCTTCCTCAATGGCAACCTTGAGGAAGAGGTCTATATGGTACAGCCGGAAGGTTTTATTAGTAAAACCAGGCCAACTGCTGTATGCAAATTACAAAGATCCATCTATGGGCTAAAGCAAGCGTCAAGGAGCTGGAATATCCGCTTTGATGAAGCTGTCAAATCGTTTGACTTCATCAGAAGCAAGGAAGATCCCTGTGTCTACGCGAGACACAGCGACAAAGGAGTTGTTTTTCATGATCATTTGTAGATGACATTTTGATCATGGGAAACAATGTCTCTATGCTAGAAGAGACTAAAGTTTGGTTATCAAGTACCTTCTCGATGAAGGACTTGGGTGAAGCGAACTACATCCTAGGGATCAAGATCTTTAGAGATAGATCCAAGAGGATGTTGGGAATGACACAGTCCACCTACATCGACAAAATACTGAAGCGTTATAAGATGGACGACTCAAAGAGAGGCTTTCTCCCAGCTAGGCATGGGATTGTCTTATCAGTTAAGGATGGTCCTAAAACTGATGAAGAAAGAAATGCAATGAGTCGTGTGCCCTATGCTTCGGCAGTAGGGTCTATAATGTATGCAATGAATTGCACAAGGCCCGATGTGGCATATGCGCTTAGTGTCACTTGTCGACACCAACAGAATCCAGGAGTACCTCACTGGACTGCTGTGAAGAACATTCTTAAGTACCTTAGACGGACTAAAGAGATGTTCTTGGTGTTTGGTGGAGAACCAGAATTAAAGATGTCTGGGTATGTCGACGCTGGATTTGAATCAGATCCTGATGACTTTAAGTCACAGACAGGATACGTATTCAAATTGAACGGAGGAGCTGTCTGTTGGAAGAGTTCTAAGCAAGCCACGGTTGCTGACTCATCCACAGAGGCCGAGTACATTGCTGCATCAGAAGCATCGAAAGAAGCTGTCTGGATTTCAGAGTTCTTGAAGGAATTGAGGGTTGTTCCTGCTCCCAGTCCAATAACGATTTATTGTGACAATACGGGCGCCGTCGCTCAAGCTAGGGAGCCTAGATCTACAAACAAGAACAAACATGTACTTAGAAAATATCACGTTATACGTGAGATTATAGATAGAGGAGAAGTTAGTATAGAACGTGTCTCAACCACGGACAACGTGGCAGATCCTTTCACCAAGGTCTTATCAGTGGAAGTCCACTTAAGACATTATGCTAATCTGGGCATTAGGCATAAAGGTGACTGGCTCTAGTCCAAGTGGGAGATTGATAGTGTATATGTCCTAGAGACAGTCCTTACTAAGTGCCCAGTAGGTGTGTATATGTCCTAGAGACAGTCCTTACTAAGGGCATGGTGCCCTTGTAGAGGAATATATGTACTATTACACAGGTCAACGTAATATAATATATGTTTGTTTCATTTTACTGTTGAGTATTGCTTTCATATTTATATTACACCAGGCTGCAGCATGTCATATCTATATTGCTGTCTGTATTGATATTAAACATGTCCCCTCGGATAGATGACCGATCACACAGTTAGTGGGAGCTATGTGAGTTATCATCTATCCCAAACTCTCCCTAGTCGTGGTACATCTCGGATGTGGGGTCTGAATGAACCTGACAAGACTAGTATGCGTGGAGGTTATACTTGTTGGAGCAAGTGTGAGCCGATCCCACGGCCACGGAACGGATTGTTGGACAATCAAGGAACGTTCCCATAACTGCGCATAGTTGTTCGAAGAAGCTTATCGAACAATGGAAGTACCCACCGGACACTCCCATCGATGTATACTCTACACCGACGTGTCTATGGGAACCGTGAGTTGTCGAAGTGATGCCATTCGTCCTTTGTACTTACAGGACTTTATCATCACATTTGTTGCTCCATATCCTTGGTGGACCCGTCGATGTCAGCTCTGAATAAGCAGTTGACCTAAGACACGATCCAGGATTATGGCTAAATACAAATGGGGGTGATAAGTGATTCTGTGAAGGATTCATCTCTCAAGTGTAGCACAGGAGAGCACTGCTCGTAGTCTGCATAGTTGTGTTGGTAAAGTCACTGGCCAGTGCAAATGATATATTATGATGGTCATAAGTATATCTTAACCAAACACTCCCTGAGACGCCCGTGGATGTATATTGGGATAGACACTTCATCGATCCTAGATACATCCGAGCAAGTCAGATGAAGGGACGTTACCATCGCCCGCGTTGAGCGCAACAGCTTTCGCAACGAAAGGGTTAGCTTTGAAAACCTCTCAAACGTCCTCACGTATTAATATTGCAAATGGAACCGTCTAGGATTCCAGGTTGCCTAGTGCTAGGACTTGCTTAAACGGTGAGGTGCCGGGCGTATGGGTCACACGAATGCGTGATTCACCTATCAGGATATCCTT
>CM051455.1:61393554-61413563 GCA_028274465.1 Plantago ovata
CCTTTTTGTTGGGATTCTCTTGGATCAGATTGGATCTTGCACACACACAAACAACAAACAATACTGAATGTCAGGTCTACTTGCTGTTAAATACAACAAGGAACCAATGAGCTTCCTATACTTGTGTTCTTCAACACTTTGTCCTCTTTAGTATAGCCCAATTTGGTACCAACACTCATAGGGATCTTTCAGGTTTTCATCCTCTTTGATCCTAAACTTTATGAGCATTTCTTTCGCATACTTTGCTTGATTTATGAATATTCCATCTTTGAGTTGCTTGACTTGCAACCCTAGGAAATAATTCAATTTTCCCATCATACTCATTTCAAACTTATTTGTCATGAGTTTGGCAAAATCATCACAAAGTTGCTTGTCCTTAGATCCAAAAATTATGTCATCCACATAAATTTGAACTAAGATTTTTACCATCATGGTTCATGGTAAAAAGTTTTGTCAACTTCACCTTTCTTGAAACATTTTCCAGCAAGAACTTAGCTAAGGTATCATACCATGCTCTTGGTGCTTGCTTTAGACCATATACAGCTTTCTGAAGCTTATATACCATCTTGGTTTCTGAGGGAAGTTCAAAGCCAGGGGGTTGTTCTAGGTAGACTCTTCAGCAAGTTCACCATTTAAGAATGCACTCTTAACATCCATTTGGTAAACAATGAAGTCATTGTGAGCAGCAAAGGCCAAGAAAAGCCTAATTGCATCCAATCTTGCAACTGGAGCGTAAGACTCATCATAGTCCAATCCTTCAGTCTGACAGTAACCTTGAGCAACTAAGCGTGCTTTGTTTCTTGTTACTTCACCAGACTCGCTCAGCTTGTTTCTGAACACCCACTTTGTACCAATAGCTTTCTTATTCAGCAAGTGGCACAAGTTTCCAGACTTTGTTTCTTTCAAATTGATCCAATTCTTCTTGCATTGCCTTTATCCATTCAGAATGCTTCAAAGCTTCTTCTATGGTTTTAGGTTCAATTTCTGAAACAAAGCAAGAGAATAAAGATTCTACTTCTACGACAGTTGCTTCTTCAGCAAGTCCTTGAGTAGCTTTGGATCTAGTCACTTGGCGTTTATTAATATCGCCAATCATATCCGTAGAGGGATGATCTCTAATCCATTTATTAACAGGTTTTCCTGTTTGTTGGATCAGGATATGTTTGCTCATCAGCATGTGACTCTTCAGTATGTACTTGTTCAGTACTACTGGGAATTTGTGTCTCTGCTGAGATTTGTTCGTCAGCAACTGCTTGTTCAGCATTGCTGGGTTGAGGTAATTCATCAGCAGGCACTGGAGATTGCGTAATTTCAGCAACTTCCGGAGCAACCGCATCTTTTGCTGGAAATTCTTTGTCGTGAACTATATTTATCTTGTCATGACTGGGGAGGAGAGTCATTGTCAGAATCATCATTTAGTTCAATTGACTTGATTTGCCTAGCATCAGATTCAGTTCTTTGCTCATGTATGATTAGCTTTTTCATACATTCTGATATTTCTTCTTCAGCAGGCACACCTTGTGACTTTTCGTAGAATACAACATGCACAGATTCTTCAATCTTTTGTGCCTTTTTGTTGTAAACTCTATAAGCTTTACTATGCAAGGAGTAGCCAAGAAATATCGCTTCGTCTGCCTTTGGTTGAAATGTTCTTAGGTATTCTCTACCATTGTTAAGAACGAAACACTTGCAACCAAATACTCTTAGATGAGTGATGTTAGGAGGTCTTCCAACAAACAATTCATAAGGAGTTTTGTTGTATTCCTTAGTAATCAAACATCTATTCTGAGTATAGCAGGCGGTATTAATCGCTTCAACCCAGTAAGCCTCACTTATTTCAGTGTCAGCAAGCATTGTTCTTGCGGCTTCTTTCAGGGTACGATTCTTCCGTTCAGCAACACCATTTTGCTGTGGTGTCCTTACTGAGGATAACTGATGTTGAATACCTTTTGAGGTACAATATTCAGTTATGTACTGGTTTACAAACTCAGTACCATGGTCTGTCCTTGTGACTTTTACCTTGTCATTTTTCATGACTTCAAGCTTATTCAGCAAGTTAGGTATTTCAGTCTTGGTTTCAGATTTGTGCTTGATGAATACTACCCAAGTGAATCTTGAATAGTCATCTACCACGACTAGACTATACTTCTTACCAGCATAGCTTGTTGAAGAAGATTCAAACAAGTCCATGTGCAAGAGTTGTAAAGGTTTTGTAGTTGACGGTACTGCCTTGTTCTTGAAAGAAGATTTGGTTTGCTTTCCTTGCTGACATGCATTGCAAACACCATCCTTCTTAAAAGTAACCCTAGGTAATCCAACTACAAGTGCCTTTTTAGACAGCTTATTCAGCGTCTTGAAGTTTAGATGACTTGTTCGTTTATGCCATAACCATGCTTTTTCAGCAAGGCAATCATGATCTGAGACAAGGCATTTTTCAACGTTTGCTGAAGACCAATCAACGGTGTACAAGCCTCCTGATCTTCTTGCAATCATTATAACCTTTTTAGTCTCAAAATCTACAAGTTTACATTCATCACTTTTAATTTCGATGAAGTATCCTTTGTCAGCAAATTGACTCATGATGAAAAGGTTAAACTTAAGATTTTTGACATAAAGAACCCCAGAAATGGTTATGCATCCTAACTTCACATCACCATAGCCTTTTGTAGATCCGGAGCCTCCACCAGCAAACCTTATTGTTGGACCTTTAGACCACCGTCTATAGTTTATAAGGTTATTCTTGTTGCCCGTCATGTGGTTTCCACAACCACTATCAAAGTGCCAGATTGCATCGTTTGTCTCCGTGGCTGCAGTCTGCACAATCAAGAGCAAACAAGTTAATTATCCAATGATGGATGTCCATTAACATGTTCAAGAATGCGTCCAGTGGAAACCCAAGTCTGAGGTTTTTCAACTTTGACTTGTTTTCTACTTGCTGAGGAACTAGGAGGTTTTGAGCTGAAAGACTTTTGACTAGTGCTAGTCAAATCCACTTTCTGATGTGGTGTCTTGCTCCGTTGACCTTTTTGCTGAACATACTTTTCAGTAAGTTCTTTTCTAGCAAGGTTCCTTCTAGTCCTAGCATTGGGACTCTTAGGCTTGGTTTTCTTCATCTCTTTGAAGTATCTTTGCTGACTTTGCTTATACTTATGAAAGAGTTGACTTTGCTTGGTTTTGAAACCGAGTCCACTCTTTGGAGAATGCTGAGCTTTAGCTTCAGCAACCTTACTTGATTCAGGTTTGTCAGCAAAGGACTTCTGATTACTTTTAGTAATCTTGCCTTTAGTCTTAACAACTTGCTTTCCAGTAACTTGTTTGGCGGAATGCTTCACGGCATTCTTCTTCTTTCCAGTTTGCTTTTCAGCAACCTGTTTTCCTTTTAAAGTCTTGTTACTTTAAGTAGCAACAGCGGGCTTTATGGTCATAGGTACTTGATTGCATGTTTCAGCAACCTTAGTTTGACCAAACTGATAGATTACTGGAGGAGTACTATCAGTAGCACGTACAAAGGAGATAGGTGATTTATCTTTTCTAAAGATTTCTACGTTATCACCTTCACACGTTGCTCCTAAACCTTCTTTCTGAGATGGATCTCTCAAATAAGAGTTTAGTTCAGTCAGCGTATTACTTGCTTCCACGTAGGATTTGAAATTGACTTTCATCTTTTTCATTTCTTGGATTTCAGCAAGTAACTTTAGAATTGAGGACTGATACTCTTCCAATTCTAATGCCATTTGAGAATTTTTCTCTGCAGCCTCAGCAATCAACTTCTTAAGACGCCTTATTTCAGCATCTTTTTCTTCTGTCTCTTCCTTCAGCAAAAAGTACTTTTCAGTAGTCTGCTTGGTCAGAGTTTCAGCAAGTTGTAGTTTCTCTTACTGTTTGCTGAGAGTATTCTCAAATCTTTCGATTTCTCCTTGAATCTTGTCAAGGTCAATCTCGTCTTCACTTTCTGAGTCTGAGTCAGAGGTAGAGTTATTTACCTGACCGGCCATGAGGCAGAATTCGTAGTTAGACACATCTGGATAAGCTTCCATAGCTATTCCACAAACTTCCTTGCCAATCTCCACGTCTAAAGTGGCTTCTTCATCGTCGGTGTCTGAACTTTCATCCTCACTGTCTTCGGAGCTGGTATCAATGCACAATGCATCGATTTTTGCTTGAAGCTTCTTCTTTTCTTCAGCAATAAAAGCTCTTTTGAACTTCTTCTTCTTTTCAGCAGATTTGCCTTTCAGCAAAGGGCAATTAGCTTTGAAGTGTCCCGGCTTTTTGCAGTAAAAACATAGATCATTTCCAACTGTTGGCTCTTCTGATGAAGTAGCTTGCTGAGCTTGCTTGTTCAGCGAGCTAGTATCATTCTTGTACTTATGATGGTAGTTGTTACCAAGATGCTTTTTCAGCTTCTCTTTTGCTTTTCGCCTTTCAAGTTCCTTACTGATGAACTTCTTCATGTTTTTAACAACTAAAGCATTTTCATCAGCAGGCTCTTTATCATTCTTCTTTTCAGAAGATGACGGCTTTGCAGCAAGAGCAATGTTTTGCGATTTTTCAGCAAACACATTTTCTCTTTGCTTTGTCTCATAATTGACAGTAGCAAGATGAGAGAACAACTCTGTTGGTGTAATGTCTGGCATTCCTTGATTATAATAGAAATTCTGAGTGTGGATCCATTCTTGATTCAAACTTCTGATGATAGTTTTCACTTTCTCAGAATCTGAATAAAGGTTTCCAACACCCAGCGCTGCCATTTCACTAACAAGAGTTGTGAATCTGAAGTCCAAGTCTTCCAGTGACTCGTTAGCACCTTGCTTAAAGTTTTGAAACTTTACCTTAAGTACTTCAAGTTTGTTTTCCTTGGTCTTGTCAGATCCAGCACAAATATCTTGAACCATTTTCCAAGCCTCCTTAGCAGTCTTAGCACCCCACAGTTTGCACTGTATGGTATCTGGAGTTGATCTGATGATGATATTTCTTGCTTGGCCATCAAGACGGAATCTCTTAGCTTCGTCAGAAGTCCATTCCTCTCTTGGTTTTGGCACAACAGTATCTGATGGTTCGCCAATGATGGTTTCCTTCCCAGCTTCAGTGGTCTTGTGAGGGAAACTCCTTTCAATTTTAGTGATCTTGATAGGTCCATCATTAATGACGGTTACCATATCATCACTAATGGCCTCAAGATGTAGCATCATGTTGTTTCGCCATTTCTCGTAATTTTCCAGCTTCAGCAAGGGAGCATCTCCTAAAGACATCCTGTCAGCAAAGCACTACCAAATTGATCAAGTGAGAGTGATTTACGGAAAGCACTTAAGGGGATCTAGGTTCAGTGCAGAAGGCTAAAGAACCTCCTGCTCTGATACCACTTGTTGGTCCCTTTAAACAACAAGAAAAGACTAGAGGGGGGGGGGGTGAATAGTCTTTTCAAATTTTTGTCGTTTAAAACCTTCTCAGCAAGTACTTATTACTTTTCAGTAATGAGTTTGCTGATACTTAACTTTCTCAACAAGCGTAAGTTACTTTACAGTAGCTTGGTTTGCTGATACTTAAAATCAGAGAGCGGAAGTCTTTGAAACAATAAGTACTTTTTCAGTAATTAAAGGTTTCAGCAAGTGAGGTGAGTGACTGTGTACAGACAGATATAATTTACTAAAAGCTAAATACAGTAAGTAAATCACACAAACACTTTTATAGTGGTATCTGAGAGTGGCGTAATCTCTCAACTAATCCACTTTGTCCTTTCTAGGACTGAATCCACTAAGATATGATTGAGGTTCCTTACAATCTCCTATCTAAAACGATTCAACAGACACCAAAGCACACTTGCTTCGTATCCAACCTAAACTAGAGAACTCAACCTTGTTCTCCACCAAACTTGGTACTTTTAATCAGCAAAACTATGCTCGATTAAGTTCCCCCTGAATATCACGCCTGAAAGGGTGTATTTTCAGTTAGAGAGTTTTGGGGTGAGATGACTTAATTATAACTTATTCAGTTACAACAAGTAATCTAAGAAACACAACTTGGAATACTTTGCAGTAAACAAGTTTGATTGTTTCTGGTGTCAAGACTCGTTCTTGTTTGAAAGAAAGAACACTTAACTAATTTCTTAGCCGACTACTTCTTCACAAGTAGCTTTTTCAAGCTTTAAGTCTTGGAACGGATCAATGGCAGTAAGAGTGTTTGAAGGTTTGTGAGTTTTTAAGCACAAGTGAGAGTTTGATCACGTTGTTGACACACTTCAACTCTTTGCCGGATGACCTCTATTTATAGTGCAAGTAAGGAGCCGTTTGAATTTCAAATCCTAAGGCTTTTGTTCCTTAACATGTCACTATCTTGCTTTTTGTACTTTCAGCAGCAACTCTGTTTGTCTTCTAGTCTTCATGTCCTTCGTGTGTAAGCTTTGCATTAAATGCACATTTGAATAGAATTCAAACAGTAACAATCGAGCGCAAATTCACGTACATTCAGCAAGAGGTCACATATGTTCCATCAGCAAGTGGTCAGTCTCAGTTTCAGCAAGCACAACCTACTCTGTCTTTCAGATTTTCACTTATGCAATGCTGTTGCTGAAAATTCCACACTCTGAGCAACACGTGCCTTACCAGTCTTCAGCAATCTTCAAGTCTTCAAGTCTTCGATTTCTTCAAGTCTTCAGATTCTTCAAAAGTCTTCAAGATTCTGACCGGTTTCTTATTTGCTTCAATAATTTGTTTGTAATAAACAAAATATATCTTCAGCAAATGCTTCAATAGGTTATTTTCTTTTCAGAAAATAAGATACATTAAAGCTAAGCATCAATAAGATATTTTCTTTTCAGAAAATAAAATACATCATACGCAAAAGAAATAACTTATCTAACACCTAACTAAGTCATCAGCAAACGTTCCTCTTTTACAATGTCCTTCAAAATTCTAAAATCCTATGGACCTTAAGAGTACTAGTTACTGGACTTTCCTTAATTTAGCATGGTAAATTGCTCATCAAAATTACAAGTTTCCTAACAATCATGGTTACATGTGTTTCTTGTCCGACGAAATACCAAAAATATGAACCTTTAATTTCTAGTGAGTCATTTTTTTTAAAAAAGTCCTTGTGAGCACACCTTGCTTGAGTCAACAAGTTGCTGCCACACTAGATTGTTTATATAACCTCACTTGTGAAAACACAAAATATACACATCCCTCCAAACTGAAAATCACAAAACAGAAAACCAAGAACCTTACTTCAAAAATAGAATGGCTGCTCCTTGGGCTTCACAAGACGAAGATTGGTACGGTCCTGATGGAAAGGAAAAGAAGGGTCATGTTCAGCTCATTGCAAGGAAGTTGGAAAAAATGTGTGCAGCAGGAGATTGGCAGTGGCCAGGACTTGTCGACAAAGGCTACAAGGCTGTCGCTTCCTATTTGAAGTCCTATCTCAGCCTGACTTACTCAGATCTGGAGATTAAGGAGATTGTGACAATGCTTCACAAGCGTCACGTGCTTTTCACAAGACTGCTGGCTAAGACAGATCTCAAATGGAACCATGAGGAAAACAAGTTCGTTGCTGCCAAAGAAGATGTTTGGGAAAAGCTCATCAAGGTAATAATCAACTTGGATGATAAATGATTTCTATAAGCTGGAAGTTCACGAAATATTGGTTTACAATCTCTAACACTTTTCAACTATGATGGCAGGAGAATGAAAGCTATGCTTGGTACCACGACTATGGTGAGCCTCTTTGGGACAAGTTATCTTGCATCTTTGAAGGATGGGCATACTGGCAGGTGAGCATGCTGATGATGCCGACTGTGTGGCTGATGGATGGGGATCAGATTCATCAACTGATCCGCTGCTTGAGGGACTAATTGCAAAGGACTAGGAGGATGAAGATGAATGCAGTGGACAGACGGAGCACAGTGGAAACAGTACCAAAAGGCAGAAGTGTGCCAAGTTTCCAGGATCTTCATCACGAGTTGGTGGAATCTGATCACTCTGCTGTCCAGAGCCATAAGTGATACAGAGCTCCCCAAAATTCTGTGTTGATCTCCTAAACCACCCCACCCTGCATTTTGTTTTTTAAGTACGTCTAAGTATTTTGCTTTAGAACCTGTTAGAGCTTAGGTGCTCCTACGTTTCAGTTTAATTTGTTGTTGTTGTTGTCTTTAGTGATTTGATGTTTTAGTTCTTCTAGTTGGCATGTAAGATCTCAGTTTATGTTAATGAAAGGGGTGGTTATAATCAACAAAACTTAACCAAATTCCTATCTAAACTATAGTTAGAAATACATTTTGAAGGCAGGGACTTTTAAAAGAATGGTAAAGTCAATAACAAAGTTTGCTAAAAGATACAAATTAAACGACAGTATCAATACGAGTATAAGAGTCTAATTTCCATTTACTTGTCTTCTAATCAAGTTATCTACAACAAAAATCGCAAAACTGACACGTATAACACAACTAGTACTTGAGTGCTTGCAATTACAGTCGAGATGTCAAATTTTTAATATGTGTTACTTTATTAGTATGGCCAGTACTAATCAACTCTTCAATGTGATTGTTCCATATTATAAACACGAGTGCTTTTAAAACTAGCCAAACGTTATATGGTATCGAATACTATACAAATTGAAATGACAAATCATCCATTTGTTTGAGTTTCGTAGTCTTGTCCTATGTTCAATGGAGGTCGAATGTAAGGTATCGAAACACAACTAAAATTCTTGGAGGGATGATTGAAATTTTGGAGGGAAACTTGGTAGATAAATGGATGTAGAACATCCAACCATACAAGTGGCAGCACCCCACTTAGCCAACAAAGATATTATCTAATTTAGGGTTCCAACTCTTATTTATACCCCCAAATCAGATTGATACATTCACAATTCTGCCTCCCAAAAAACATACAAACTAAACACTGGAAAAGAAAAAATGGAGCCTCAAATGCCATGTCGAATTCACCACTGTCCCTTGGGGAAACTTTCTTTCACATCATGGACTAGAAAAAACCCGGGAAGACGATTTGAGCGGTGTGAGAGATACAAGGTAAGGAACTCATATTCCATCACATTTACATTACAGTTGTGCAAACTCTTCCACTGACATGGTTTTCTGTTTCATTTTCATGTATCAGCTGCCTGGTGGATGCAACTATTGGGAGTGGACTGACTGGAAGTTTACTCTCAGGTCAGTTGAGGTGATCAACAACTTTCGAGATGCAAATCGGGGGCTAGTAGAGGAGAATGATCAACTACGAGCTGAAAATCTCAGGTTGAAGAACGAGCTGGAGCTGAAGGAACAAATCTGTGCACAAACTCATGTCCCAATTCAGATTGCAGATGAGGATGAAGTCACAATTGGGAGCTGCGTTAACGAGGCTGATTCCTCCATTGCTGAGATGCCTGAACTTGTTGATTATGTCGATCCAGAGCCAACAAATGTAGGTAGTTTCAATCTGCCAGGGGCAGAGAAAAGTCTAGACCTCTATTTCATGACTGTTGCTGGTGCATTTGTTTGTGTTTTCATATGTTCTGCTGCAATATTCTGATGTCTGAAAGATTGGGATCGGGACTAAAAGTATCTTGGAAACACTGCCGCTACTATCTTCTGGATTATATTACACCATGATTAGAGCAATTGAAGCTCATGTTATCGAGAAACAAATTGATAGTACTTTCAAACTTTGGCATGACCGGTTGGGCCATCCAAGATCAACAATGATGCGTAAAATCATTGAAAATTCATGTGGTCATACTTTGCAAAACTAGAAGATTTTTCAAAGTAATGAATTTGTATGTGTTGCTTGATGTAAAGGCAAATTTATTATACGATCATCTCTAGAAAAGGTTGGATATGAAAGTCCTGCTTTCTTGGAAAGAATTCATGGAGATATATGTAGACCAATACAACCACCATGTGGACCTTTTATATATTTTATGGTTCTAATAGATGCATCCACAAAATGGTCACATGTGTGCTTATTGTCTACTTGTAATTTGGCATTTGCAAGGCTGCTTGCACAAATAATTCGTTTACGGGCACACTTTCCAGATTCTCCAATAAAGAATATCCGTCTTGATAATGCTGTCGAATTCTCATCACAAGCATTTAATGAGTACTGCATGTCTATTGGTATAAATATTGAACATCCGGTTGCACATGTTCATACACAAAATGGTATGGCCGAACCGTTTATTAAACAACTTCAGTTAATTGCAAGGTTGTTACTAATGAATACCAAACTCCCAGCATTTGCATGGGGGCATGCAATTTTACACACTTGTACGCATCAGGCCCACATGCTATCATAATTTATCTCCCATGCAAATATATGGTCATGAACCAAACATTTCTCATCTAAAAATATTTTGATGTGCGATCTATGTACCAACTTCTCCACCCCAACGCACAAAGATGGGACCTCAAAGAAGATTGGGAATATATGTTGGATACGAATCTACACAAATTATAAAATATTTAGAACCATCAACTGGAGATTTATTCACGGCAAGATTAGCATATTGCCATTTTGGGGAGAAAGTAAGCAGTTGAAAAAAAACGTATCTTCGAATGAATTATCACTATCTATTCATGATCCTCGTACAAGTCAATGTGAAAATGAAATTCATAAGATAATTCATTTGCAAAACGTAGCGAATGAATTGCCAAACGCATTCGCTGACCCACAAAGGGTTACAAAGTCTTATATCCCAGTTGCAAATGCTCCAATTAGAACTGAAATCCCCAAAGGACAAATTACAAATGGTAATGAGTCTAAGGCACGCATGAAGCGTGGATGACCAGTCGGTTTCAAAGATAAAATTCCTCGAAAAAGAAAAGGAGCAAAAGTTAATGATGGCCTGACCGAGGATGATAAATCTCATCAAGAGACTGATAAAACTCAAGACAAGTCACATGACACAACAAAAGAGACACAAGTACCTGTAATTGTTGAAAATGAAGAGATCTCGATAAATTATGTCATGACTGGAAATATATGGAATCGAAATGAAACAAACATTGATGAAATTTTTTCATATAATTTAGCGTGCGATATATGTGAAAAAAAATGAGGATCTTGAACCTACATTTATGGAAGAATGTAGACATCGAAATGATTGGCGAAAATGGAAAGATGCTATCAATGTAGAGTTAAACTCTCTAGGTAAACGTAAAGTCTTTGGACCTGTAGTCCGTACACCAAATGGTGTAAAAACCCGTTGGGTGTAAATGGGTATTTTTGCGGAAAAGAAATGAGAAAAATGAAGTTGTGAGATATAAAGCAAGACTCGTCGCACAAGGCTTTAACCAAAGACTGGGAATTGACTATGAAGAGACATATTCTTCGGCTACTACATTCCGTTACCTTATCAGTCTAACGATACAAGAAAATCTTGAGATGCGTCTCGTGGATGTAGTCACTGCCTATTTAAATAGGTCATTAGAAAAGGATATTTATATGAAATCCCTGAAGGATTCAAAATGGCTGAAGCACTACATCAAAATGCAAGAGAAATTTATTCGATCAAATTAAATGAAGCTTTATATGGACTAAACAAATTAGGACGAATGTGGTTCAATTGTTTAAGGACATACTTGTCAAAGGAAGGTTATAAAAATGATCCTATATGTCCATATGTTTTCATTAAGCGATCAGGATCGAATTTTGCTATTATCGCAGTTTATGTTGATGACTTGAATATTATTGGAACTCCGGAAGAGTTATCCAAATATGTTGATTGTTTGAAGAAAATTTTTGAAATGAAAGACCTTGAAAAAACAAAGTATTGTTTGGGTCTACAAATCGAGCACTTAGCAAATGGAACATTTGTGCATCAGTCAAATTATGTAGAAAAATTGTTGAAACAATTTTATATGGATAAGGCGCATCCACTTAGTACACCAATGGTTATAGGAAACTTAGATGTGAAAAAGGATCCTTTTAGATCTTGTGAAGAGAATGAAGAACTTCTTGGTCCTGAAAGTACCATATCTTAGTGCTATTGGTGCACTGATGTACCTTGCTAACTACACAATACCTGATATAGCTTTTTCCGTTAATTTACTAGCAAGACATAGTTCGTCTCCTACTCGAAGACATTGGGTTGGAATCAAACATGTTTTTCGATATCTTCGAGGTACAAGTGATATGGGTTTGCACTATTCGAACTCTGAAAAATCCGAGTTAATTGGATATGCGGGATGCGAGATATATGTCTGATCTACACAAAGGTCGATCTCAAACAGGTTATGTATTTACTTGCGGAGGTACGGCTATTTCATGGCATTCTGTTAAACAAGGCTGCTACTTCGTCTAACCATGCAGAATTGTTAGCAATCCATGAAGCGAGTCGTGATCAATGTGTTTGGTTGAGAGCTTTAACCGGACACATTTGCATTATGAGTGGTCTAACATAAAAAAAGAAGATCCGACGGTGCTATATGTAGATAACACGGCTTGTATTGTACAATTGAAGGGAGACTTTATCGAAGGAGACCGAACCAAACATATTTCACCAAATTTCGTTTTCACTCATGATCTACAAGAAGAAGGGGCTATTCAAATACAACAAATTCGTTCAATTAACAATTTGGCGGATTTATTCACCAAGGCACTACCAACATCTTCATTCGAGAAATTGGCCCGAAAGATTGGAATGCCACGGCTAAAAGATGTGAAATGATGCTTGAATCAGGGGAGTCGTATACGCACTGCACTCTTTTTTCCTTAGCTAAGTTTTTATCCCACTGGGTTTTTCTTCGCAAGATTTTTAACGAGGAAGTTTCACAAAGCGTATCGATTATTGCACATTCATGTCATTCAAGGGGAGTGTTACAAAATAATTGGTAAATGACCATGAATGTCCACATTATTAGAATAGATATGTAACTTATGTGGACCCATGAAATCCTCTATACACATTATTCTTATTCATTGTACAAAGTAAATGCTTGTATTTCAAACCTAGCTAGAAGGCTATCTAGAAGGCTATAAATAGGCATCTACTTATACATTGTAAGACATGTTAGGGTTGAAATATGTCCAGACCGCATGTACGAACTGGAGCGGTCTAAGAGCGCGACAAAGCATCATAGGCCGTCCCTCAAGGGGCACAACCACACCCAAGTATGTCACTAAGGTGTGGATCGACCAACATAGGGTCCGACCATCACTGGGAGGACAACCCTCAAAATAAGCTCCTCTCAAGGACAAAGCTGCCAGTGGGCTCGAGGAGCATCTCTCTCGGGCTCGAGGAGACCTTACGCCAAGGTAACGCTCCTTGACAGAAACTGAGCAGGACACTACTCGCATCACCCACGCACAAGGAAGGCACGAGGACCACAGAGCGACCAGCCATGGTTGCTCTCCTGGGCCAAGGCCCACGGACCTCCTTAATGGGCCTGGGCCGAGGAAGGCCTCAATCCTAGCCGTACACGTGGCGTGATCCTACATGACCGGAAGCTGAAGGGTCTCAAGTATAAAAGGCCCTCATTTACTCCTCAAACAGTAAGCATTAACTACGTCACCCGAGCACCACTTTCACTACTCTTACTAGGGAAGCCTCACAACTCCCTACTCGTAAAGTCGCCTCTCCGGTCTGATACCTTACAGACCGGGCAAGAGACACTAACCCCCCCCCCTCTAGTATATTTCAGGTACGAGGAAGCTACAAGAAGGCTCATTTCCTACCTTAAGGGAACACTACAAGAAGAAGAACTAGAATGACTTAGACTAGCGACTCATTGCGAACTTAGAAAGAGACACGAATTACCCCTCAACATTTGGCGCCGTCTGTGGGAACCGACACAAAAGGTCATTCCGTGCCCTACTGGTCGAGCCACTTTCCTCCTCGTGACACTTCACGAACATGCCTCCCAGAAGAAGCAACCATCTTGCTAATGCACCACCCGCAAATCCTCCTCGACCTAGAGGCCGTCCCTCTAATAACGGTCGCGGAGGAGGAACGGAGGGTGTTCCGAGGGAGCCAAGAAATAACAATGTTGCAAGGAACCGGGATTACACGGAGGGGGCATTTACTAATGTCACCCACTCCCAAAATGAGACATCCGGGGAAAATAACCCGCAAGGAGTCCCGGTAGGAAACGCCTATGGAGCTTTGAGAGTCGCGAACAACGCCGAGTCTAGGGGGCAGCCTCATCCGGTAGCAATTAACCAACCTCCCGTGGCAGTGAATCCTCCTCAACCGGCCGCATTGACCTTCACCCTTCCTGATGGACGTGTCGTCCGACCATCAGATTTCGGGATGGGCGAAGCTCAATACGGTCTATTCCTTCTTACTTTACAAGGATATGTCGGAGGTAATGAGGCTATTAGGGTTAATACCGAGATACAAGCTCCAGGAGAACCACAAGCACCGGTGCAAGAGCAACCTCGGGCCACCTTGGTCGCTCCTCGCCAATCCCAAGGAAGAGCACCTGTTGCACAAGATGAAGCACATTCGAGAGCCAACACCAGGCCGATCCAATCTCGACTTGGACCATCAAGGATCCAATCGAGGTTAGGACCACAAGGTGCCCCGGATGATTTGAGAGACCTGATTGATAGAAGAATAAGGGCATCATTGCAAAATGTAGCGCAACAAGAAAATAGAGCTCAGGTGGCCGCTACACCACCCGCTCTCCCCAATCAAGTTACCCCCAACCAGGTAACTCCTCAAAACCAACAAGAAGCGGTGGAAGAGAATCAAGCATTGAGAACAGTAGCTGAGGTAACCCCCCTGGTCGATCCAATCACGGGGAGGAGGCTCACTCTGGAGGAACTCAACGCGAGGAAATCCGCACTTGACGCTCAGATAGAAACTCTTCGTGGAACTGTCCAAGAGAGAGAGCAAGACCAAGATCCGAGCCCTTTGTGCGATGAGATCAGGAACCACCAAGCCAAAATTGAAAGAGGCTTTCCCACCTTCGAAAGCTATGATGGAACAAGTTGTCCGAAGGACTACTTGGTAAGATTTGGCACTAAAATGGATGCCTACGGTCATGACTCAAGGACTAAGGCACTCATCTTCCCGGCTAACCTTTCCGGAGAAGCCATGAAATGGTGGTCGCGCCTCCCTCACCGATCTATCAAATCATATAGAGATCTCTGTAAGGAGTTTTCTAAGCGTTTCGAGAAAGTGATGAACGCCAAGAGACGTGTGAGGTACTTGGCCGAAATTGTCCAGAGAAACAACGAAGACTTGAGGGACTTCATCAACCGCTTTCATGAAGCAGCCCTCCAAGTCGAGGATCACTCGATCAATGAGAGGAAGGAATACTTGTATGGTAACACTACCAACATCAGATTCCAAGATGTACTCTCAGCATCGTGTGTAGAAAATGAAGCACAACTTGCCAAAGTTTGCAAGGACTTCCTCGAAGCTGAGGAATTCCGAAGAACGGTCACGGTGAGAACCAATCTTCCCAAGGAAAAAGGGAAAGAAAAAGAAAAAGAGAAAGAGTACCCTCCTCGCCCCCAAAATCCCGGGAAGCAGAGGAAAGAGCAAAAATTTGGGTTGATCAAAGAGGGCAACTCAAGAAATGATTTCAGAGACAGGAGGTCTCCTCCCAGAAGATCACCTCCAAGACGATATAGCAACTACACAGACTTGAATAGGCCAAGATCCGACATCTTGAACTATATAGTCTCGAGGAAGCTAGACGTCTCGTGGCCACCCCCGATTAAAGAGAATCAGAGGAACAAGAACTCGGAAAAATTTTGCAAGTTTCACAAGGGGAAAGGGCACACCTCAGATGAGTGTGTCGAGCTCAAGAACGAAATTGAGAGGATGATACGTAACGGTCAATTGGTTAACTACATCGGGAAGGAGGAACCCCTGGCACTACTGCCCCCACCTCCTCAAAGTGGGAGCGAGCACCCTTACCAAGGAAACCCTCAGGACGACGACATTCATAATTACAACAATTATGAGAACCGCCCTGTAAATGGAAGCATCCGCACTCTCACAATTGCGGGAGGACCCGCAGGCGGCGACACTCGTAATCAAAGGGAGATTACTGCGGACAACCTCAGGGTCCGAGATGTGAAGTATGCTCAAGCCGCGAGACCGGGAACCAACGTTATCTCTTTCGATGATAGCGAGATACCTCTGAAGCATGCTGGAGGAGGCAACATCTATGATCCTTGCGTCCCACTTGTAGTGTCCTTGGATGTTCAATCCTACAAGTTGGGTAGAATCCTCGTCGATACTGGATGCTCGACAAATTTGATTTTCACCGGAACCTTGAAAAGGATGCACATGAACCCAAGGGAAGGGCTCAGAGAAGTGAGGAGCGCATTGGTAGGATTCGGAGGACAACCTATCATGCCGCTCGGAATGATCAACCTCACAGTGTCAATGGGTAGCGCTCCTAGACGGGTAACCCAACAGGTTCCTTTTGTGGTGGTCGATATGCCATTTGATTATTCGCAGTCCTAGGCCGACCCGCTCTCTCTCAATTCCGAGCCGTAGTGTCCACGGTCCACAACAAGCTGAAATTCCCACTCCTTTGGGAATCGGACAAGAAGTAGGAGACATACGAGAAGCATGGGAATGCTACACCTTGTCGGCCAAGTTCACTTCAAGGGTTGCCATTGGAGAACCCAACCTTGGGCAGCCATCCGAGGATACACCCCTTGTCCACAATGCGCCTTATCGTTTCTACACGGTTCGGCGAGTGAAGAGAAAATCAAAAAAGCCAAGTCCGTCACTTAGGCGAAGAAAAGCAATCATGAAGAAAGACAAAGATACTCTAGTAGGAGCTGTTAAGGAGCTCGAGGAGTATCAAGTGATTCCACCAGTCCCACCCTCTTCCAAAAAGAAGAAATTCTTTGAGGAAAACAAATTGAAGCAAGAGAAGCCCTAGAAGAAATCCAAATTGTCGAAGGAAGTGCCGACAAGGTCACAAAAATTGGCACAGAGATGGCCACTGAAGTCAGGATGAAACTGATCCAATGTTTGAAGGATAACAACGATGTATTCGCATGGAGTACCGAGGACCTGAAGGGGATCGACCCACGTGTCACCGTTCACCGTCTGAACGTAGACCCGTCGATTACCACATCAGAGAAAAAACGAAGAGACTTCAGTGCAAGATAATGCCATCATAAAGCGGAAGTGCAAAGGCTTCCTCAAAGCTGGCCACATCAAAGAAGTGAGATACTCAGACTGGGTATGCAACTGGTCCCTCGTGGAGAAGGTCCGGGAAATGGCGAATGTGTAACAATTCACAAGGCTCAACAATTTTTGCCCGAAGGATCCATACCCTCCCCCCCGGATCGACCAGCTTGTGTGATTCCACCGCTGGATGCGCCCTCCTGAGTTTCATGGACGCATACCAGGGCTCTCTACCAAGTCAAAATGGCCAAAGATGATGTGCCTAAACACCGCCTTCTTCGCTAACGGCAATGTGTATTGCTTAACGTGATGCCATTTGGTCTTAAGAACGCAGGAGCGACCTACCAAAGGTTGGTTAACAAAATGTTCAAGGATGAGCTTGGCAAAACAATGGAAGTGTATGTCGATGACATGCTCGTCAAGAGCAAACCGAGGAGCAACATGTAGGTTACCTGGCAAAGTGCTTCTCAATCTTGAGAAAGTATGGCATGAAGCTCACCCGGCGAAGTGTACCTTCGGAGTCAAAGGGGGGAAGTTCCTCGGTACATGGTGACAGAGAGAGGAATAGAAGCAAACCCCGAAAAGATAAAGGCCATACTCGATCTTCCCAACCTCAGTCCATCAATGAGGTGCAACAATTGGTCGGAAAATCAATTGCATTGAGCAGATTCATTCAAGGTCCGCCGAGAAAAATCTACCTTTTTCAAGATTGAGAAAGAGCAGCCACTTCGAGTGGACAAAGGAGTGCGAGGAAGCCTTCGAGAAGCTGAAAGAATACCTACTCGCTCCCTCCCTGTTGTCAAAAACCCGTGGACGGAGAGGTACTCTATTTGTACTTATCAGCAACCGGGGAAGCTATCAGCTCGGTCTTGTGCGAATCCAAGGGAACGGACCAATTGCCCATCTACTACTTGAGGCAGGGTACTTGCGAGGGGCTGAAACGCGGTACATGGATATCGAAGGCTTTCCTTTGCCCTCGTTATTATACGGCAAGGAGGTTAAACCTACTTCGGTGCTCACACGGGTTGTTGTTTTGACAAAGCAACCTCTCAAGCAATCCTTGGAAAGCCCGAAAATTCAAGAAGAATGCAAGGTGGCGATGAACTAAGTAGTACGAAAACATCGACTACCAAGCACCCGTAGTAGCCAAGGAAAGCACAGTCATAGCCGACTTCCTAGTGGAGTATCCCTAAAAAGAACTTCAGAGGAAAAAACTCTTCGGCAACAAGATTGCTATGATGATGGTCGATAGCAACCCCATCAAAACAACCAATGCAAGCTCTGGAGGATGATTAAAAGAGCTTAAGGCGATGTCCCAAACCAAAAGGAAAAGGCACAAGTGTTCCTGACAGAGAGAACCGACGAGCCAAAGGGTGGGCGGACCGTCTCTCCAAAACCAAAGAGCTAGTCGACCACGGAGCGTCTGGATTCTTCATGTTGATGGATCCTTATCAGGAAAAAAATGGCGGAAAGGAAATACTTCAAGAGTCCCGGAGGCTGAACTAGAGTACGCCGTTACTCTTAGTTCCCGGTCTCCAATAAGAAGCAGAATACGAAGCATCCTCATCGCTCTACGTATGGCAAGTCATTGGAAGTGAAGAAGCTACATCTCTTCAACGATTCTCAACTGGCCGAAAGCAAATCTCGGGGAAATTCAGAACCAAGAAAGACTCACTAGCTGAGTACAAAAAGCTATCACGGAAGAAATTCAAAAGTTTGAAGCTGTGAGATTGAAAGTTCTCAAAGGATCTCAATCAAAGGGCAGATGCCCTATCAAAGTATGCTTCACATCCGGAGGAGTTGATACCCGGAACGTGATACTCATGAGATCACGCATCATCCTTGGTGTCATCAAAGCCAAAAGTCTTGGCAATTGATGATCAACCGAATTGGATGCAAGAGATAACAACATATCTCAAAAATGGAAGCCTTTCCTCGTGACAAGGCGAAGCAAGGAGAATCAAGAAAAGGCCCCTCGGTACATCAGACAAGGAGGACTACCTTGTACAAGAGGTCTTTGGAGGAGCCTACTTGAGATGCGTCGCCGAGCATGAAGTTCAAAACTTCTTGGAGAGATGCTCGAGGAAGTTGCGCGACCATGCCGGAGGAAGAACCCTCGCGGCAAAAAGTCATTCGACAAGGTACTATGGCCCACTTTTCTCGAAGACGCTGCCAATTGTGAGAAAGTGGCGAGGAGTGTCAATTGCGCACGCAATTTGATCAACGTCCCGGCGAAACCCCCGCATTGCCCATCACCATCACTGTCCGTTCGACTATGGGGCATCGACATAGTCCGGTCCCTTTCCAAGAGGCACGGGTCAAAAGAAGTTCATCATCGTTGCGTCGAATACTTGAGCAAGTGGGCGGAAGTTGAGGCAGTATCTACCCCATCACAGAACAAAGAGTGATGAACTTCGTATGGAGGAACATCGTGTGTCGATTTGGCTTGCCAAGGGTCCCATCTCGGATAATGGTGCCCAATTTTGCGGCAAGATTCAATGAATGGTGCCAAGGAAATGGAAGATTGAGAGGAGGTATACCTCTGTAGGACAACCTCAATCCAATGGGCAAACAGAACCTCAACAAAATCCTCGTCAACAACATGCAGAAGAGGTTCGCTAACCAACAGGAAACTGGGTCGACGAGCTTGATGGGGTGTGGGCATACCGCACGATCTTCAAAAACAGCTACAAGAGAGACTCCCTTCTCGCTAGTTATGGTCCGATGCGGTCATACCAGCAGATGGCGGTGGAAAACCTAAATCCAAGGGTACCAACCCGAGCGAATCATACAGAGAACTCTTCGACCGAGAGACAATCAGTAATCGAGGACGCAAGCCTGGGCCAATAGCCTCAGGTTCAAGCATAACACTATCATCGCGAAGACCTACACAAAGAGGCGTGAGAGAAAGAGACTTC
>CM051455.1:61413663-61445921 GCA_028274465.1 Plantago ovata
AGACACGAATTACCCCTCAACAAGACACACTTGTGAAATAATAAGAATGCTATTCTCCCCTATTCTCTAATTCTCACTTTCAAATCCTTTATGAAATAAATGTAATACTATAATTAACATTTATCATAATTTAACAAAAGTATTGGACTGTTTTGCAAGTACACAATTTGCTGGAGTACTAATTCGGAGTGAAAAATTAGGTCAGAACTCTCTGTTATCATTACTCCATGATGGTGTCCTTGAGCTCGTGCTCTTCCATGGAAGCTTCATCCATTTCGTTAATCCACGGTCCACAACCCAAGTACACATTCTCAAGACTTAAAGAATCCATCTTCTCGATCTCAAGACTTATGAAACTTGAACAAGCTCCATTCTTCTTAAAAAATAGCGATTGCAATCGTTCTACATCTCTGTATTTGGTTTCTCTCTCTCTGATTTCTTAATCCTATTCACTTCGGTAGTTTTAATTTCTTCTTTACATCTACATCAGATCTGTTTGCCCATATCTGGTGAACTGTGCCTTTTTTTTTTGTTCAAGTTCTATTAATTTTTCCGAGTCAACCCGGTAAAACTCGGGTTTTGTCCATTTTTTAATGAGATTATCTTATTTCCGAGATCTCACTGATTTTTATATGTACCATCCCGCTCAAGGCACCGAGACTCGGTATACGCGGGTCGACCCATCGGGTTTCAAAACATAGGCTATGGTGCTCACAGTTGAAGCGAATTGTCTCCCAAGATACAACTGCAGGTGAGTCTCTCTACTAGTTCTTTCGAAATACTAGACTCTCTTCTCTTCGAATATAACAAAATGGGACGACAAACATTTCTTGGATTTAATGTTCAATTTCGAAATCTATGTTTTTAAATCCAAAGATGATGTTTTTGTTTATAGTTTTGAAATGTTGTAAATGAAATGTTACAACTCTTGGAGAAAGTAAGACTATGTTCTCTTCGTATAAAAATTGATTAGTTTAAGTTCAGTTGTTCAGATAAGTTCAGATGCATTAAGTTAAGTTCAGTTTAGACCAATTTAGATTTGCTTAATAGTATTTTATACTACAAATAAGTTCAGTTCAGCTCAGCTTCATTCAATTCAGTTCAAATCAATTCTGTTCAGTTCAATTTAGACGAAGAGAACATAACTTAACTTCTCCCTCCAAAATCTATCTATTTCTATTGCAACACAACCTATCACCAAAAGGTGCAATGATTTAGTGGTAACTCCTCCCTCCCATATCCGGAAGGTCATGAGTTTGACACCTATTGGTGTCAACTCTCTCCACTTATTATATTTATACATTTTCAACTATTCCGCCCTTTACCAAGAGTCTCATTCAAATAAACTCATAACAAAATATTATTTTTAATATTTTGCTCCTTCATTATTAATTTTAGCTACTTCCAGCTTTTAATCTTTCATAATTAGCACATCAACCAACACAGTTATAACATTAATTAATCTTTCACTATGTAATTTTAGTAACAAATGTTCGAGTGAATTCTACCATTTTAGTAGACAATTCACGTTCAAGAAAACTCCACTTCCAACGTGTGAGGCACCTCTCTTGGTTAACAGTACATTTATAGACAAACTAACCATGGTTTGGCTGAAATTTCAACAGATGGTAATTGCATGCTAACTCTCATAATCATTATTTATCTTTTTTCTTTATGTTCGATTAGTACATAGTTACTAACTCTCATAATCATTATTTATCGTTCTCTTCACTAATCAATAAGTAATAGCATTTGATTCAAGTACAATTGAAGGAATCATAATCTTCATGAAGAACAAGTGAAAGTATGTAATTCCTAGAGACAACCACATTAGGGACAGATGTACTTGATCACAATCAACTTCAATATATGTATGTTTGTTTTATTCATATTTATGTTTACTTATATATGTATATCATACTAGCAACTAGCATGTCATATATGCATCTGGTTGTTTGTATGGATATCAAACATGTCCCCAGTGGGTATTTGATTGTCACATAATAATTGGGAACTTATGTGACATATCATATATCCCAAAAGTCTCCCTAGTCGATGGTCATCCCGGATAGGGGTACGAATGACGGATTGAGACTAGCATGCGTTGAACTTTACACTTATTAGACCGCCTGCATCAGTAACGGAGGGCCGCGACCCTAGGGCAAAATGCGGCTAAGCTTAGCCGTATTTTCGGGCCACATCAGTGGCCCGAACCCGCGACTAAGCCGCATTTTACAACAAAAAGCAGCCCTCCGCGTTTAAGCTAAACACGAAGGTTTAATGTGGCGCTAGCCGACTAAATGTTTATTTGTTTTTCTATTTTTTTATTTTTTATCCGTTTAAATTTAAAACGGTCATAACTTTTAAAATAAAAAGGCTAAAAATAAATAAAAATTACCAACGGTCATAACTTTTCGAGATCTATAAATAGACACTAATCTTAGTTATGTTTGCTCACACCTTCTCCAACTCATTTTTCCTTCTTAATTAAACTCAAAACACTCTCAACACTCCAAAATCCTTTCCATTGCATTTTTTCCATCCACCAAAATGAATCCCGGGCAACAACGCCGTCTTTAATACTTGAGAATCCACAATCCTCAATGATACGACACTATCATGAATGACATGTTTGGTCCAACCCCCACCACCACCCCCACCTAACCGAGCTCTTTTTCAAAACCCATATGAAAATCCTTATGTTCCTTATTACAACAGTCCACCCTCACAAACACCCATGTTTTATGATTCTCAGTCGTACCCTGAGATTGTTCGTGAGACCCAGCCGGAGCCGCCCGTGGCAGAGGAAAGAACATCCGGCCGTGCCAAAGGAAAAGAGAAAGCCGTTAAAAACGTTGGTGGTGGTGGTTCGAAGAGAAACACCTTCAACATTAATGAGGACAGGGTCCTTTTGGGTTGTTACGTGAAGGTTTGCCAGTGCCCAATCGTCGGCACAAACCAAGAGGCTAAGGCGATCTTCAAGAAGGTATACGAGCTATATGAAAAAGCCTGTGAGGAATGGATGTATCTTGACCTAAATGTGCGCACCATGGACTCATTCCGGGGGAGATACCAGTTGTTGACGGATAAGATATCTGTGTGGGTTATCTGCCACGAAAAAGCAGATAAGTTCCTTGGTCAACGTAGTGGTAACTACAGCGAGCAACAGATACTCGATCTAGCTCAAGATTTCTACAAACAAAATAAAGGAGAGCCGTTCACATATTTGGAGCAATGGAAAGTCATGAAAGAGTACCCGGACTATGCAAGATACTTGAACTGGGAAGATCATGTGAAGGCGACGCGGGAGGCAGAGGTCGCTGCATATGCCGGTGGTGGTGGTGACATGGGAGAAGACGAGCCAATGGCATCTGCGGGGGTTGGTAGTAGTGGTGGGAGTAAACGTTTCATTGTCGTGACCTCCCCGAAGAAACGTCCCATGGGACGTAACGTGGCCAAGAGGTTGGCTAGAAAGGGAAATTCTAGCTCAAGCCAGATAAGTGAAGAAATGTCACGGTTCAACATGACTTATCCGACTTCAGTTGTTGACGAAAAAAAGTTGAGCTTGACGAAAAGAAGTTTCTCTATTACCAGAAGATGAGCGAGAAATTTCAAAAGATGTATACCAAACTTCTAGCAAAAATGGACGTACCTGATTTAACGTCTGATGAGCAGCTAGTGTTCAACACTCTTAAGATGGAGTTGTTTCCTCAACAGTAGGCAGAAATGGTAGTATGCTTTTATTTTACTTTAACGCATGTGTGCCTTGTTTGTATTTTAATTTACTGTTCAAGTGTGGTTTGATTGTGTTTCCTTTCCGTAAGAAATGTGGCGTGTTTTTATTTCCTCAAATGTCTGTTGTAATAAAATCAGTGTGTTGTTTGAAATTTGAAACTTGAATTTGAATTTGAATTTGTTAGGAATCTGATCTTTAATTTGAATTTGAATTTTTCAGGAATTTTATCTTTAATTTGAATTTGAATTTGTCGGAAATCTTAAATTTAATTTGAATTTGAATTTATCGGGAATGTTATCTTTAATTTGAAATTTATCGGGAATCTTATCTTTAATTTGAATTTGAATTTTCAATTTGCCATCTGACTTTCTCTATTTAGGACAACCACTGAACTTACAATTAGACACCCCAACCAACACAATTGCATCCACTACCACTTCCACTCTCAAAAGATAATCATGTATTCATCATCTTCATCATCATCGTCATCATCATCATCATCCACCAATAACTTCTTCAAAAACTTTACTGCAGAAATCTACCCACAATTCAATGACGGTGGTTCCTCCTCGAACTACAAAGTAATGGAAAAACGTATCATCCAAAACTTGCCAAGTATGATCGAACAATCCATGACGGTATGAAGAACAATAAAAAAAGCCACAAAAAGAAAAGAAGAAGCGTGCGTACATTGATAGGAGTAGAGTAGAATGGGGAGTGCAATTGTACGATGACTACTTTGCACCAACCGCGTGCTACGCAACCCCGTTCAGATGAAGATTCCGAATGAGGAGGGAATTGTTCGACAGAGTGATGGCCGGTGTGATGGAGACGGGCACCTACTTCCACAACAACGCCAATGCGGCTGGTAAGCCGAGTTTAACCCCTTACCAAAAGATGACCGCAATCATGAAAATGATAGCCTATGGGCTTTGCGCAGGCGCGGTTGATGAGTATTGCAGAATGGGTGAAAAGCACGGCTATTAAATGTCTTAATCATTTTTGTATCGCTGTCGGACAACGCTTTGGACCGGAGTCCATTCAGAAGACTACTGAAAATGATTTGAGAAGGCTTCTTGCAATCAACGAGAGGAGAGGTTTCCCTGGGATGATTGGAAGTGTTGATTGTATGCACTAGGAGTGGAAGAACTGTCCAAAGGCGTGGGCCGGTCGATTTCAAGGCAGGAGTGGAAAGCCCACTCTTGTTCTCGAAGCTGTTGTATCCCAAAGATACTTGGATCTGGCATTCATTCTTTGGCCTTTCTGGAAAATACAATGATAGGATGGTGCTCGAATGCTCACATTTGTTCGACGATCTCCTCAACGGTGTGTCACCTGAAGTACACTTTTAGATCAATGGCCGTAAGTATAACATGCCTTACTACCTAGTCGATGGCATCTACCCGAATTGGGCAACATTCGTACCTGTCGTGCCCAATCCTGTGACTCACATATAAAAGAAGTTCAACACGCGCCAGGAATCTTGCCGAAAAGATGTGGAACGTGCTTTTGGAGTTATTCAAGCTCGGTTTCAAATTATCAAGTATCCGACCCTTCCACATAGTAGGCTACAGCTCCAACAGATCATGGATTGTTCCATCGTACTTCGCAACATGATAGTCAAGGATGAGCGCGACAATTACTTAAACTACGACCAAGCAATCGAAGACTAGCTTACGGAGTACAACCAAGGCACAAGGGAGTACAACACGGACATCCTTAAGGACGTGACAATCACAACACGTCCATCTGTTCTGAATGATATTTTTTATTACACGAAAAATCAAAGGATGATGCAGAGTTACATCCAGCATGACGCACTCAATTATGACTTGGTTGAACACATTTAGAGGATCAAAGGATGAAGTTTTAGTTTCCATTAGAATGTTTTTTGCATTTTCAATTGTTTCAGATGTTTGTTTTCAGTTTCAATTGTTTGTTTCAATTAAGCAGAACTTGTTGTAATATTGTGTGTTACAAATTCGGTAAAACTTAATGTAATATATTCGTGATTTTCATCTATAAATTTGATTTTGTATGAAATTTTTCACAACAAATCTTCATTCTTCGTTACCAAAAAAAAAAAAAAGACGTGGCATGGCTTAGCCTCGCCTTAGCCGCGTTTAAGCAGTGACTGATGCGGACGAAAACTACTTAAACGCGGCTAAGGCCAGTTTAAGCCCTTTAGCCTTGGCCTTAGCCTCACAACAAATGCAGGTGGTCTTAGAGTAAGTTGTAAGATAACCCCTAGGGTTGCGTAGCGGAATTTCAAAATTTTCTTAACAAACATACTAATTGATTATCTATGCTACGTATATTGAAACACATCAGATTAACCAAACTTACTTGTATATATATATTTGTTCTGGTCGACTTCAAATTCCCGGAGATCTAGGAATTATCTTGACGATCCCTCTGGTCAGACTCTAATTCAACATGATCTCTAATATCTTAGGGTTCTTCTTAACCACGTGAGAGGACCCACCTGCTATGATGATTTAAAAACTTTCGATAAGGTATTGCACTCTACATTCAAAGATGCTTGCTTTGCGAGGGGATTAATAGATGACGTGAAGGTATACATTCTTCCTATTGAGGAAGCAAGTGTGTGGGCAACTAGAACTTACTTGAGGCGTCTACTCTGCACATTATTATTTTCCAAGAGCATGAAAATTCCAAAAAAAATATGGGAGAAGACTTGGAAGCATTTGTCAGATGACATTGTGCATACACAACGGAAAAACTCCAATAATCCAGGCAATACTTTCTCATACTTTAAAAATTAATTGATGTTCTTATATCTTTTCTTTTTCTTTTGAAATATATATCACCAAATATCAATGCTTTTTCCATGCGTTCTAAGACTATCTTGATATGTAACTTTGACAGATTTGCAACTGTCTGAGGAATAGGTGAAAATCTTGCATTGTTTGAAATGGAGACGATACATGCATTTAATGGCTATAGTCTTAAAAATTGGACGAAGATGCCTTTTCCGAATGAATTTGTGTTGTCAGGAATAGGAAACATGCTTATTCAGGATGAAACAATACATGCATACAAGATTGGAAATGAGAGTATGAGAATAGCGATACATTATTGAAATAAAAATTACTAACATATTGTATAGTAACAGTAGTAATATTAATATATAAACAAATCTTTTTAAAAAAATATAACTATACTAATAAGGCGGGTGGGTGGCCAGTTGTACCCGCGAAACCACCACCCACCCGCTTCTAGGCGGGTTACCAAAAGCTTAACCGCGATGGTTTTGCACAAAACTTTAAACCGTCGCGGGCGGGTGATCGGCAGGTAAAATGGCGGGCGAAACGGGCTTTTTTTTTTTTATGTACACCCCTACTAGTTACTACTTAGTGTTCAAGTTCTATAACTAGATAAGTTAAGTATAATCCTGATCAAATTGGTAAACGAAACTAGAGTTGTTGGTCCCTTTAAACAACAAGAAAAGACTAGGGGGATTCGACAGAAGCCAAAGCACACTTGCTTCGTTTCCAACCTAACTACAGAACGAAACCTTGTTCTCCACCAAACTTGGGACTTATTATCAGCAACACTATGCTTGATTAAGTTCCCCCTGAATTTCACGCCTGAAATGGTGTTTTTCAGTTAGAGAGGTTTGGGATGAGATAACTTGATTATAACTTATTCATCTACAACAAGTAATCTAAGAAACAAAACTTTGAATACTTTGCATTAAACAAGTTTGATTGTTTCTGGTGTCAAGACTTGTTCTTGTTCGAAAGAAAGAACACTTAACTAATTTCTTAGCCGTGAATGTTCTACTTCTTCACAGGTAGCTTTTTCAAGCTTTAAGTCTTGGAACGGATCAATGGCAGTAAAGAGTATTGAGGGGTATGAGTGTTTAAGCACAAGTGAGAGTTTGATCACGTTGTTGACTGTTAGGAAACTTGTAATTTTGATGAGAAATTAACCATGCTAAATTAAGGAAAGTCCAGTAACTAGTACTCTTAAGGTCCATAGGAATTTAGAATTTTAAGGACATTGTAAAAGAGGAACTTTTGCTTAAGACTTAGAATAGGTGCTAGATAGGTTGGTTTTAAAGCTTATGATGTATCTTGTTTTCTGAAAAGAACTACAACCTATTGAAGCATTTGCTGATGATGTACTTTGTTTTTACAAACAAACTATTGAAGCATTTAGAACCGCTCAGAATCTTGAAGATTTCGAAAACTGAAGACTAGAAGATTTCTGAAGACTGGTATCTACAAAGGCACATGTTGAGCAGAAAGTGGAAACTTCAGCAACAACATTGCATAAGTGAAAATCTATATGACAGAGTAGGTTGTGCTTGCTGAAACTGAGACTGACCACTTGTTGATGAACATTTGTGACCTCTTGCTGAAAGTACTTGTATTTGCGCTCCAATGTTACTGTTTGAATTCTATTCAAAAGAGCATTAAATGCAAAGGATGCACGCGAAGGAAAATTAAAACTAGAAGACAAACAAGGACGCTGCTGAAAGTACAAAAGCAAGATAGTGACATTTTAAGGAACAAAAGCCTTAGAATTTGAAATTCAAACGGCTCCTTATTTTCACTATAAATAGAGTTCATCCGACAAAGAGTTGAAGTGTGTCAACAACGTGATCATACTCTCACTTGTGCTTAAACTCACAAATCCTTTAATACTCTCTACTGCCATTGATCCTTTCCAAGACTTAAAGCTTGAAAAAGCTACTTGTGAAGAAGTAGAATTTACACAACTAAGAAATTAGTTAAGTGTTCTTTCTTTCTTTCGAACAAGAACAAGTCTTGACACCAGAAACAATCAAACTTGTTTACTGCAAAGTATTCAAAGTTTTGTTTCTTAGATTACTTGTTGTAACTGAATAAGTTATAATTAAGTTATCTCATCCCAAACCTTTCTAACTGAAAATACACCCTTTCAGGCGTGATATTCAGGGGGAACTTAATCGAGCATAGTTTTGTTGATTAAAAGTACCAAGTTTGGTGGAGAACAAGGTTGCGTTCTCTAGATTAGGTTGGAGACGAAGCAAGTGTGCTTTGGTTTCTGTTTGAATCGCTCTAGATAGGTGTTGTAAGGAACCTCAATCTTATTTTAGTGGATTCAGTCCTAGAAAGGACAAAGTGGATTAGTTGAGAGATTACACCACTCTCAGATACCACTATAAAAGTGTTTGTGTGATTTACTTACTGTACTTGGTTTTCAGCAAATCAAATCTATCTGTACACAGTCACTCACATCACTTGCTGAAACTTTCATTTACTGAAAGAGCACTTATTGTATCAAAGACTTCCGCTCTCTGATTTTAAGTATCAGCAAACCTAGTTACTGCAAAGTAACTTGCGCGTGCTGAGAAAGTTAAGTATCAGCAAACTCATTACTGAAAAGTAATAAGCACTTGCTGAGAAAGTTTTAAACGACGAAAGTTTGAAAAGACTATTCACCCCCCCTCTAGTCTTTTCTTGTTGTTTAAAGGGATCAACAAGTGGTATCAGAGCTGGAGGTTCTTTAACCTTCAGCACTGAACCTAGATCCCCTTAGGTGCTTTCCGTAAATCACTCTCACTTGATCAGTTTGGTAGTGCTTTGCTGACAGGATGTCTTTAGGAAACGCTCCCTTGCTGAAGCTGGAAAACTATGAAAAATGGCGAAACAACATGATGCTACATCTTGAGGCCATTAGTGATGAGATGGTCACTGTCATTAATGATGGACCTATCAAGATCACTAAGGTTGAAAGGAGTTTCCCTCACAAGACCACTGAAGCTGGAAAGGAAACTATCTTGGGCGAACCGGTTGATACCGTTGTGCCAAAACCAAGAGAGGAATGGACTTCCGACGAAGCCAAGAGATTCCGTCTTGATGGCCAATCAAGAAACATCATCATTCGATCAACTCCGGATACCATACAGTGCAAACTGTGGGGTGCTAAAACTGCTAAGGAAGCTTGGAAAATGGTTCAAGATATTTGTGCTGGATCTGACAAAACCAAGGAAAACAAACTTGAAGTACTTAAATTAAAGTTTCAAAACTTTAAACAAGGTACAAACGAGTCACTGGAAGACTTGGATTTCAGATTCACAACTCTTGTTAGTGAAATGGCAGCCTTGGATGTTGGAAATCTTTACTCAGATTCTGAGAAGGTGAAAACCATCATCAGAAGTCTGAATCAAGAATGGATCCACACTCATAATTTCTATTACAATCAAGGAATGTCAGATATTACACCAACAGAGTTGTTCTCTCATCTTGCTACTGTCAACTATGAGACAAAGCAAAGAGAAAATGTGTTTGCTGAAAAATCGCAAAACATTGCTCTTGCTGCAAAGCCGTCATCTTCTGAAAAGAAGAATGATAAAGAGCCTACTGATGAAAACTCTTTGGTTGTCAAAAACATGAAGAAATTCATCAGCAAGGAACTTGAAAGGCGAAAAGCAAAAGAGAAGCTGAAAAAGCATCTTGGTAACAACTACCATAAGTACAAGAATGAAACTAGCTCGCTGAACAAGCAAGCTCAGCAAGCAACTTCATTAGAAGAACCAACAGTTGGAAATGATCTCTGATTTTACTAGCTCGCTGAACAAGCAAGCTCAGCAAGCAACTTCATCAGAAGAACCAACAGTTGGAAATGATCTCTGATTTTACTGCAAAAAGCCTGGACACTTCAAAGCTAATTGCCCTTTGCTGATGTAAGAAAATATGGTCAGAGTTACCCCTAGGGTACGCAGCGGAATTTCAAAATTTTTCTTAACATACAGGTTAATTGATTATGTATATGCCGTATATATTTAAACACGTCAATTAGAAGACTAACCTTACTTCCAAAGCAGCTTCCAAGTCTTCGTAATAATCCGGTGTATCTTCTCCTTCGTCGAAGTCGAAGATATCTACAATACTTTGATTATCTGCAAGACAATAAAAGTTAGTTTCCAGCTCCTAGAACCTCAACCTTGGTATCCACGGATGAACAGCCTATCGGAAAGAATGCTAGGATATTCTTTGTGTGACCAAGAAGATGGGGCGGCGATTCCTCCGGTAGGTGGCGCGCGCGTGTGGCTTATAGAGGAGGGGAGAGCTTTTATTTTCTCTAAGAAAACTGGGTAGAATAATTCTCTAAGAATTTGATTCTTCAACTGTGTGAAAATCTATGTCTGAAACTGTGTATCAAAAGCTCTCTAATAGTCTACTATATATAGTAGTCTATAGAAGTCTAAAGCATAAGCAATTAGACTTCGTAAAGGAATAAGAATCTAATTCTTATCGCACTAGGAAACCATTATCAAGTCTAGATTCATTCCCGATCAAATTAAAACTCAATCAGGAAAATCTAACTTATCTCTTGGACTTCTAATAGAGGAAGGAGTCGAACTCCTTCCCCTATCTTGCATGCGCGCGCGCGCCCAGTCCTATGGGAGATAGGTGGGTCCCAATTTTGGGACCCACTTATAGTTCTAAGGCAATTCAAACTCCAAGTAGATTTTTCCATGTGCATATGTTAATTCTAAATTAACATATCCTTTCAAATCAAACCTCCATTATATTTCTAAAATATAATCTTTAATTGTATTTACATAAAATACAATTAATTAGCCAATTCAATTAATAATTCCAAATCATTAATTGAGCCACTAAATATTATAATTAATTCTAAATTAACTATAATCCATCAATCACAATTAATTCCAAATTAATTGCGATTCCATCTTCAAGGATATTCTGATAGGCTGAATCACCACATAGTGTGACCCATAGGGCCTCATCGTATTAAGCAAGTCCTAGACTAGGCAACATGGAATTCCTAGACGGTTCCATTTGCAATATTAATACATGAGGACGTTTGAGAGGTTTCTCAAAGCTAACCCTTTCGTTGCGAAGTCTGTTGCGCTCAACGCGGCGATAGTAACGTCCCTTCATCTGACTTGCTCGAATGTATCTAGGATCGATGAAGTGTATATCCCAATAATACATCCACGGGCGTCTTCAGTGAGTTGCATGGTGAATCCAGTATCTATTATGACCATCATAATAATATTGATACGCTGGCCAGCGGTTTTACCATCACAACTATGAGCAGTGCTCTCCTGTACTACACTTGAGAGATGAATCCTTCACAGAATCACTTATCATCCCCATTTGTATGTAGCCATAATCCTGGATCGTGTCTTAGGTCAACTGCTTATTCAGAGCTGACATCGACGGGTCCACCAAGGATATGGGGCAACAAATGTGATGATAAAGTCCTGTAAGTACAAAGGACGAATGGCATCACTTCGACAACTTACCGGTTCCCATAGACACTTCGGTGTAGAGTATACATCGATGGTAGTGTCCGGTGGGTACTTCCATTGTTCGATAAAGCTTCTTCGAACAACTATGCGCAGTTATGGAAACGTTTCTTGATTGTCCAACAATCCGTTCCGTGGCTGTGGGATCGGCTCACACTTGCTCCAACAGGTATAACCTCCACGCATACTAGTCTTGTCTGGTTCATTCAGACTCCTACATCCGAGATGAACCTCGACTAGGGAGAGTTTGGGATAGATGATAACTCACATAGCTCCCACTATCTGTGTGATCGGTCATCTATCCGAGGGGACATGTTTAATATCAATACAGACAGTAATAGAGATATGACATGCTGCATGCCCGGTGTAATATAAATATGAAAGCGATACTCAATAGTAAAATGCAACAAACATATATTATATTACGTTGACCTGTGTAATAGTACATATATGCCCTCTATAAGGGCACCATGCCGTTAGTAAGGACTGTTTCTAGGACATATACACTATCAGCTGAAAGGCAAATCTGCTGAAAAGAAGAAGAAGTTCAAAAGAGCTTTTATTGCTGAAGGAGAGAAGAAGCTTCAAGCGAAAATCGATGCATTATGCATTGATACTAGCTCCGAAGACAGTGAGGATGAAAGCTCAGACACTGACGATGAAGAAGCCACTATAGATGTGGAGATTGGCAAAAAAGTTTGTGGAATAGCTGTGGAATCTTATCCAGATGTGTCAAATTACGAGTTCTGCCTCATGGCCGGTCAGGTAAATAATCCTACCTCTGACTCAGACTCAGAAAGTGAAGACGAGATTGACCTTGACAAGATTCAAGGAGAAATCGAAAGATTTGAGAAAACTCTGAGCAGACAGCAAGAGAAACTACAGATTGCTGAAACTCTGGCCAAGCAGACTACTGAAAAGTATGTCTTGCTGAAGGAAGAGAGAGAAGAAAGGGATGCTGAAATAAGGCGTCTTAAGAAGTTGATTGCTGAAGCTACAGTGAAGAATTCTCAAATGGCATTAGAATTGGAAGAATATCAGTCCTCAATTCTAAAGTTACTTGCTGAAATCCAAGAAATGAAAAAGATGAAAATCAATTTCAAATCTTATGCTGACGCAAGTAATACGCTGACTGGACTAAACTCTTATTTGAGAGATCCATCTCAGAAAGAAGGTTTAGGTGCAACGTATGAAGGTGACGCAGAAATCTTGAGTAAAGATAAATCACCGATTTCCTTTGTACGTGCTACTGATAGTGGTCTACCAGAACTCTATCAGTTTGGTCAATCTAAGGTTGCTGAAACATGCAATCAAGTACCTACGATCATAAAGCCCGCTGTTGCTACTCAAAGTAACAAGACTTTAAAAGGAAAACAGGTTGCTGAGAAGCAAACTGTACAGAAGAAGGATGTTGTGAAGCATTCCGCCAAACAAGTTGCTGAAAAGAAAATTGTTAAGTAAAAAGGCAAGATTACTAAAAGTAATCAGAAGACCTTTGCTGACAAACCTGAATCAAGTAAGGTTGCTGACACAAAAGCTCAGCATTCTCCGAAAAGTGGACTCGGTTTCGAAACCAAGCAAAGTCAACTTTTTCACGAGTATAAGCAAAGTCAGCAAAGATACTTCAAAGAGATGAAGAAAATCAAGCCTAAGAGTTCTGAAAAGACTCTCAATGCTAGGGCTAGAAGGAACCTTTCTAGAAAAGAACTTACTGAAAAGTATGTTCAGCAAAAAGGTCAACCGAGCAAGACACCACATCAGAAAGTGGACTTGATCAGGACGAATCAAAAGTCTTTCAGCTCAAAACCTCCTAGTTCTTCAGCAAGTAGAAAACAAGTCAAAGTTGAAAAACTTAAGACTTGGGTTTCCACTGGACGCATTCTTGAACATGTTAATGGACATCCATTATTGAATAATTAATTTGTTTGCTCTTGATTGTGCAGACTTCAGCCACGAAGACAAACGATGCAATCTGGCACTTTGATAGTGATTGTGGAAAGCACATGACGGGCAACAAGAATAACCTTATAATCTATAGACGGTGGTCTAAAGGTCCAACAATAAGGTTTGCTGGTGGAGGCTCCGGTTCTACAAAAGGCTATGGTGACGTGAAGTTAGGATGCATAACCATTACTGGAGTTCTTTATGTCAAAAATCTTAAGTTTAACCTTTTCAGCATGAGTCAGTTTGCTGACAAAGGATACTTCATCAAAATCAAAAGTGATGAATGTAAACTGATAGATTTCGAGACTAAAAAGGTAATTATAATTGCAAGAAGATCAGGAGGCTTGTACACCGTAGATTGGTCTTCAGTAATCGTTGAAAAATGCCTTGTCTCAGATCACGATTGCCTTGCTGAAAAAACATGGTTATGGCATAAACGAACAAGTCATCTAAACTTCAAGACGCTAAATAAGCTGTCTAAAAAGGCACTTGTAGTTGGATTACCTAAGGTTACTTTTAAGAAGGATGGTGTTTGCAATGCATGTCAGCAAGGAAAGCAAACCAAATCCTCTTTCAAGAACAAGGCAGTACCGTCAACTACAAAACCTTTACAACTCTTGCACATGGACTTGTTTGAATCTTCTTCAACAAGCTATGCTGGTAAGAAGTATGGTCTGGTCGTGGTGGATGACTATTCAAGATTCACTTGGTTAGTATTCATCAAGCACAAATCTGAATCCAGGACTGAAATACCTAACTTGCTGAATAAGCTTGAAGTCATGAAAAATGACAAGGTAAAAGTCATAAGGACAGACCATGGTATTGAGTTTGTAAACCAGTACATAACTGAATATTGTACCTCAAAAGGTATACAACATCAGTTATCCTCACTAAGGACACCACAGCAAAACGGTGTTGCTGAACGGAAGAATCGTACCCTGAAAGAAGCCGCAAGAACAATGCTTGCTGACACTGAAATAAGTGAGGCTTACTGGGTTGAAGCGATTAATACCGCCTGTTACACTCAAAACAGATGTTTGATTACTAAGGAATACAACAAAACTCCTTATGAATTGTTTGTTGGAAGACCTCCTAATATCACTCATTTAAGAGTATTTGGTTGCAAGTGTTTCGTTCTCAATAATGGTAGAGAATACCTAAGAACATTTCAACCAAAGGCAGACGAAGCGATATTTCTCGGTTACTCCTTGCATAGTAAAGCTTATAGAGTTTACAACAAAAAGGCACAAAAGATCGAAGAATCAGTGCATGTTGTATTCTATGAAAAGACACAAGGAGTGCCTGCTGAAGAAGAAATATCAGAATGTATGAAAAAGTTAATCATACATGAGCAAAAAACTGAATCTAATGCTAGACAAATCAAGTCAATCGAACTAAATGATGATTCTGACAATGACTCTCCTCCCCCAAGTCATGACAAGATAAATATAGTTCACGACAAAGAATTTCCAGCAAAAGACGCAGTTGCTCCGGAAGTTGCTGAAACTACGCAACCTCCAGTGCCTGCTGATGAACTACCATAATCAAGCAATGCTGAACAAGCAGTTGCTGATGAACCAATCTCAGCAGAGACACAAAATCCCAATAGTACTGAACAAGTACATACTGAAGATTCACATGCTGATAAGCAAACATATCCTGATCCAACAAGCAGAAAACCTGTTAATAAATGGATTAGAGATCATCCCTCTACGGATATGATTGGCGATATTAATAAACGCCAAGTGACTAGATCCAAAGCTACTCATGAACTTGCTGAAGAAGCAACTATCGTAGAAGTAGAATCATTGTTCTCTTGCTTTGTTTCAGAAATTGAACCTAAAACCATAGAAGAAGCTTTAAAGCATTCTGAATAGATAAAGGTAATGCAAGAAGAACTGGATCAATTCGAAAGGAACAAAGTCTGGAAACTTGTACCACTTGCTGAAGGCAAGAAAGCTATTGGTACAAAGTGGGTGTTCAGAAACAAGCTGAGTGAGTCTGGTGAAGTAACAAGAAATAAAGCACGTTTAGTTGCTCAAGGTCAGACTGAAGGATTAGACTATGATGAGTCTTATGCACCAGTCGCAAGATTGGATGCAATTAGGCTTTTCTTGGCCTTTGCTGCTCACAATGACTTCATTGTTTACCAAATGGATGTTAAAAGTGCATTCTTGAATGGTGAACTTGCTGAAGAAGTCTACTTAGAACAACCCCCTGGCTTTGAACTTCCCTCAGAAATCAAGATGGTATACAAGCTTTAGAAAGCTGTATATGGTCTAAAGCAAGCACCAAGAGCATGGTATGATACCTTGGCTAAGTTCTTGCTAGAAAATGGTTTCACGAAAGGTGAAGTTGACAAAACCTTATTTACCATGAACCATGATGGTAAAATACTCTTAGTTCAAATTTATGTGGATGACATAATTTTTGGATCTAAGGACAAGCAACTTTGTGATGATTTTTCCAAACTCATGACAAACAAGTTTGAAATGAGTATGATGGGAAAATTGAATTATTTCCTAGGATTGCAAGTCAAGCAACTCAAAGATGGAATATTCATAAATCAAGCAAAGATGCGAAAGAAATGCTCATAAAGTTTAGGATCAAAGAGGAAGAGAAACCTGAAAAGATCCCTGTGAGTGTTGGTACCAAATTGGGCTATACTAAAGAAGATAAAAGTGTTGAAGAACACAAGTATAGGAAGCTCATTGGTTCCTTGTTGTACTTAACAGCAAGTAGACCTGACATTCAGTATGATGTTTGTGTGTGTGCAAGATTCCAATCTGATCCAAGAGAATCACACTACAAAAAGGCAATCAAGATACTGAAATATGTCAAAGGTACAGTCAATGTTGGATTATGGTATCCTAAAGATTCTGGACTAGAATTGGTTGGTTATTCTGATGCTGATCATGGAGGATCAACTCTTGATAGAAAAAGTACCTCTGGAACTTGTCAGTTTTTGGGTACTAGATTAATATCATGGTTCAGCAAGAAGCAAACCTGTGCTTCCAATTCATCCACTGAATCTGAATACATTGCAGCTGGTTGTTGCACAGCTCAAATCCTATGGATTCAGCAACAATTAAGAGATTATGGTATTTCTGCAAAGAAAACACCAATCTTTTGTGATAAAGCAAGTGCTATTGCTATCACGCAAAATCCTAAGTTTCACTCTAGGACTAAGCACATTGATATTAGACATCATTTTATTAGAGATCATGTGGAAAAAGGAGATATTGAGGTTGTGAAAGTAGGCACTGATGATCAGCTTGCTGACATCTTTACCAACCCCTACCAGATAATAGGTTCGCAATGCTAAGGTATAACCTTGGATTGATTGAACTACCTGAATAAAGGATACATTTGGCAGAATGCTGAAACAGGTATTCAGCAAGCCAAAGTATTCTTACCTAAAAGCTCCTTCCACTAATTTCTTCTAAGAAATGATAGGTCACTACATGTTTGCTGAAACAGGCATTCAACAAGTAATTCCTTCAAAACGGTATTTTTTAGGAAACTTGATCACTTGCTGAGACAGGCACTCAATAAGAGAAAAACCTTAAGGATTGCTGAAACAGGCATTCAGACAATCAAAGATACTGAAACAGGTATTCAAGTATCAAGAGAATATTCTGAGACGGGAACTCAGAAAAAGAGCAAAACTCATTTCTCAGATTTTACCAAAGGATATCTCAAGTACAAAAGAATTTACTGATACGGGAAATCAAAAATATCTTTTAAACTTAAGAAAATATGAGATATCTAAGTAAGGGGGAACTTTCAGCAAGTATCTAGGCTATTAATGCAAACTCGCTGAAAAGATTCTTGTCTATTTCAGCAAGCAATCTAATCCCTTAAAACTCGGTAAAATCCATTTGTGACGTTAATCGGGCACAGATAAACTCGTAATAATCATGACATGAAATACAATCGTGGCCATTGATTAAAAGGAGTTATTGATCTAACGGTTAATAAAACAAAGAGAGAGAATGCTCTGACGGTTTTAGTTAGTGGGCCACTACGCATTCAATGCAAAGGCTCCACTAATGCCTGTGTTTCTCTGTTTTACCCTTGCTCAGAGCTCAAATCGATTGAGTTTCTCACACATCAGAGACACTATATAAAGAAGGAGTTAGAGAAATGACAAAATTCTTTAACTCACATTTCCTTTCTCTGCAAATTTTAGCCTGAATCTACTGTACCTCCGGTCAAAAAGCAAACTATCTTTTTCGTACATTTTCTTCTCTATAAAAAGAAATGGCACCAAAGAGACAGTCCTCTAAGTCCTCCAAGTCGTCCAAGGTTGACAGTGCTGAGAAACGCACTACTCCGGCATCAAACACAACGAAAGTTGTGTTGAAAAACGATAAGATATCGGAAAAACCTATGCCTCCGTCATATCTTGACACTGCAAAGTGTGAGATGATGATGCAATGGGGTGGATTTGCAAAGGAGGAAGTACATTCGATACTTCTATGAACAAGAACTCGATGATGAAAATGAGGAGGCGCTTGAATTTATCAAGCAGCAAGGCCTTATGAATTTCATATTTGCTCGCACTTAGCAAGTGAGCATGCTGGACACAATGGAGTTCTACAATAATGCAGAAATCCAGTCCCTTACTGATAGTAAAGGAGTCACTGAAAAAGTGATCTTTACTACAGTTCAGAACACGCAAATCGTCCTGAAATGGACTGATTTAGCGGAAATCTTTCAGATTCCAACCATTGGAACTGAAGATGACGTCACTGCCACTGACGAAGAAATTGAAGCTTTCTACAGTGACGTCAAAAATGAGAAAATGAAGAAAGGAGAGATTGCTCCCGTGACTTGGACAAAGAACGTTAAGAGGAAGCATCTCTGCCATTCACTTGGTCTAGTAGCTCTGCTACTAATCAAAGTTTTGGACTCCCAAGTCGGAGGAATAGACCAAGTAGGCCTGAGAAGGTGGCCGCTGCTGATGCATATCCATGAAAATAAAACGGAACTTAACTGGGCTAAGTACATTTTCAACAGGCTTGTTGATTGTGTCACTAAGTTCAAGGTAAAGGTAGAAGACAACAAGGTCTCACCTTTCTTTCCAGTTATGTATGGAATAAAGATATGCTATATCCTTGAACATTTCAGGATTCAGCTGAGAAATCCATTGCCAATCAAGAAATCTGTATGCAATGTGGGAAGATCCTTCTACAAGCAGAATGTACCTAAGACTGCTGGCAAGAAACTCGAAAAATCAAAGAAGACAACAGCTGCAAATGTTGTCAGCACAAGCCAGCAAGAAATGTATACAACAGCTGCAGATGTCACCACTCAGCAACTTAGAGATGAAACTGTTGTAGATGGTGGTGACAAAGATGAAACTGCTGTAGATGATGATCAACAAGGTACGTGTACAACAGCCGTTGCTGAAAATGCAACTACTGACGCCTCTGGGTAACTGAAGAAATCTAACAAGAAAAAGAGGAAAGCTGATGATGACACTCAGACTGCAGCGTCATCAGCAAAGCCTGTACCAAAGAGGAAAACGACAAGTAACACAAGGAAGAAAACACTGGCTCGCAAGTCAGTTCCTATTGTCCATGACCTCTCAGACAATTCCCAGACAATTGCTGAAACGCAAGTTCCAGTAGATGTTGACAAGGTAGTTACTGAAGCCTATGTCAGCAACATTGAAGTGTTTGCGGAAGACTTCAATGATCGACTCAACGTTGATCCTTCTACTGAGAACATACCACAAGGCAGTGGAAATGAAATTCCTGCCCAAGTCCCAGATATCTACATCGTAGATAATCTAGATGATCAAACTCTAGAACCAGCAAGTGATATTGCTGCTGATCTGCAAACTTCGGCACTTGCTGATGCTGCCGAAAAGATGGTTGCTGAACAAGCAACTCATCAAGTTGCTGAAACCCCGGTTGCTGAACAACCAGTTGCTGAGACAGCAATGGTTCAAGTTCCAGAAGTTGCTGAAGAAACACAAGAAGCACTATTCAACGACGCATCTCGTGATGCTGAGAATACTGGCCCAAGTTCACCAAAGACATCAATTGACAAAGTCCAGCTTGTACTGGAAGCTATAAGCCAACAAATGGAGTTGGAGATTGAAGAATCATCCAACAAATCCATTGATGTATTCATGACAAGCAGTGAGCTTAAAGGTCAAGATGCTTCTGCTCAACTTGTCATTTCAGAGACAAGGGAGATTGCTGAAACAGCGCAGCTTTCTCAAACAGAGCAAGACAAGAAGTCTGCTGAAGAAACAGTCCCAGAAAATGAAGAAACTGTTAATGCTGAAAGGACTGAGCCACAACCTGTCCTTCTTCAGCAGGTAGATAATTCAACCATCAGTAAAACTTCAAATTCTGAAACTTATTCTTTTGCTAATATTATGTTATCTCTACAGACTTCTCAAGATGCAAGTCAGATGGTTGCTGAAGCCTCTGCACCAGAATCAACACTCCCTACTCAGCAGGTAGTTAACGTTTTTGATAATAAAACTAAGTTTGACAGCTTAGTACTTGTATCTAACTCAAATTTATTTCAGGATGAACAAATGGAGGATGCTACTCAAGCTCCTCAAGGAATGGAAATTGTACAACATGAGCTTGCTGAATCTCAGCAGGTAATTCATGTTTCAGCTTTGAACTCTAAAGCAATTATCCAAACCTATCCTGATCTAAATATCGTTCTTTTTCAGGCTCTAAAGGAGACCACTGAAGTGGTGCACATCACTGAAGATCAACAAGTTCTGAGGATCTGTACTTGAATTTCAAAAGAACCACTTTGTCAAGAGTTTCTAAGTCCGTCAGCAACTGGCAAAGGTACAGACGAATGGATTTCTCTGATCTCCATCTTCATCTATCTAATGAGAAATAGAGATCTTCTCTACTAAAGCTCGAGACATTCGTTCATTCCATACTTCCTGAAGAAATGTCATATTCTCAGCAAATGAGCTCAAATCTGAATGCTCAAATCAGAGAGAATATGACAAAATTCAAGAGTGCCTCTCCAACTGAACAAGATGTGATGCTCAAGGGTTCATTTGTACCCGTGGTGGCTGATCCCCACAAAATAAATGAGGAAGAGGAAGTAACAAGTGTTGCTTTGTACAAGCATCTCGAGCTCGTAATTCGGACTGATGATGATGAAGAGGAAGAAGATGAAAATATTCTGACTGATCCCAGTGATGATGAAGGGAAAGATTCAAAGGACAAGAAAGATGACGACGATGACAATCAAGGTCCAAGTCCTAATGTTGGTGGTTTAAAGATGACAGTTGCTGAAACTGAACCACAAGACAATCAGCAAGCTGATCAACCACAACCTCAGCATGAATCTCAACCTGCTCCTGCTGATGCTGAAAATCAAGCACCTGTACAAGGTGCTGATACTGAAGAAGAATATGCCAGAAAGCGAGCTGCCTTGAAACATGGGAAAAGCCAACTTTCTGAGGCCAAGGTCACTGATGCAAACCTTGATGATGAAGATGAATTGGATGAAGATTACCAACGCGCTCTACAGAACAGTCTCTTGATCCATGCAAGGCATACGCAGGATCTAGAAATTGGTCAATCTTCAGGAGTAAGACCAAAGGAAGTCCCCTCCCTTCCACTTACTGATGAATGTGAATTTTACACTTTCATTCAAGTCTTTTTCACCTATTTTAGCTATCATCTATGTTAATTTAGCTATATTTTAGTACATTTTATTAGAATAGTGTCACGTTTCCCTTTAGATTTTACTTTACAGGTTTTGGTTGAAATTCGGGGATTTCCGGGCAATTATATTGAAGTTGACAAGGAATTGGTATTCCAGAAGCCTATTTGGAGTATCTGAAGGTTTCCGGATAGGATTTGAAGTCTAGGGGCCGAATCTGGAGGTTAGAAGGCTACTAGAAGTCAGAAACCGAGTCCGAAAAGGTGAAGAAATCCAAAAACGCGTCGAAAACGCGGAAATTCCGCGAAAAAGCCGTGGGGCGAACCGCCCCGGAGTTTTTTCGGGCCTATATATAGTGCTCAGTTTTCTCTCCGAAAATCATATCTTTCCAGACCTACTTTCTCACCTCTCTCTATAGTTTTAGGTAGGAACTTCCCGGGGCCTGTCCGGGGAGTTCCGTAGCTTAGGGGATACTTTTTCATAGCAGTTTGGAGCTCGTAGGACCGCAATCATCCGGAGATTGACAACCTTCGGTAACTTTGTATCTTACAGTTTTATTCTACTTATTTTATATTCTTTCAACATGTTTTCTTCTTTGATTTCTGTTGATTGCATGCCTATTATGAGTAGCTAAACTTATCATTGGTGGTAGTATGTGAATTCTTAGCGAGGGAAGATAATCATGCTAATGGCTATATCGTGCATTATACTCCGTGTCATTGCTTTATTTCGTTGATCAGTTGTAACCAAAATTCTCGTATGTTGTATTGATTATTATGCACAATTGGACACTAGTCGACCATCAGACCAATTATCCTCGTAGTGTTGAATAATTACGGAACACATTAGGACAACCGTGATTGACTAGTCAGACCAGATTATCTTCGTAGTGCTTAATACTTGCAACAGGACACTAGATTGATTCAAAGATCTCTATGCAAGACCGAGGAATTTATGCATGATTATCGACCCATTATGCTAAGAAGGACCATACTATCACCAATCTCCATTATCTGCTAGAAACCCCCTATTGCTATCTGTCTTCTGTTTTATATTCTCTTGTTAAATAGATAAAGCTAGTTATAGTCCTGAGAGAACGACACTCGAGTCATTCTGCTGCTACACTACGGTTTCGTTATAGTTGTGGATTCCCTTTGGCTAATTACAAATTTATTTGATTGACCTTGACACGTTCATCAAATTGGCGCCGTTGCCGGGGACTATGCTCCTTTTTTCTATTTAATTTGTTCATATTTACAGCTTTAGATTCCTAATTCTACTAGTTTTAGTTTTCCTTTTTAATCTCTCTCTAATACTGCATTCCTAGTCTGTTTCTAATCACCTTTCCTAGTCTGTTTCTCATCACCTTTCCTAGTCTGTTACAGATTGTGTATGCCGCATACACGTTCTGCAGGAACACCGCTTGCTGATTCAATTGCTGAGATAGACAGAGTCTACCACCAAAGAAGGCGACTACTTGAAAGGCGCGCACTAGAGGAAATAGAGGAAACCGATTTCTCTGAATCTCTACTTAGTCTCTTCAAGGAAATCGACGGAATGGCAGAAGCTAGACCACTGAAGGCATGGGTACAACCCACCAAGGATCGTATGAGGGGACCGGTGATAATTCTTTCGTCTGCAACCCGAGATCTGGAGATCAAGAACCACGCATTCCAACAACTTCCGAGGTTCTATGGCTTATCAAGGGAAGATGTGATGGGGTACTTGCACGATATCGATGATTTCGTCAACCAACTCCCACGACCCGGAGCTGACATAACAACGGATGAGTTGAGGATGAAGGCTTTTGCTATGGGACTTGACGACAGAGCCAAGTCATGGCTGAGTTCTCTACCAGCCGGCTCGATGGACACTTGGGAAAAGGTTTTTTCAGCTTTCATGGAGAAATACTTCCCTCACACCTTGTCTACCGCGCTAAAGGCGCAAATCACTGGATTCAAGCAGCACTATGATGAGACCATCTACACCGCATTCGAGAGGTTCCAAGATCTCACGAACAAGTGTCCTCACCATGGTTTTGAACTTTCTGACCTAGTCCAACACTTCTACAATGTACTAACCTTCGAGAACCAACAAGTGGTGGATTTCCAATGCCGAGGCAATATTTGGGAGGAAACCACAGAAGCCGTCTGGGCTGTTTTCGAAAGGCTTGCTAAGGGTTCGCAGTTCAAGGACCCAAGAGCAATGGTTAGGAGACGTGGACCTGAAGCTCCACCAACTCAAGAAGCCCCTATGTACACGGGGAATGAGGATCAATTCGAGTGCTTTACCAACGAATTGAAGCAAGTCCTCAAGAGCGCCACCGGAACAACTGTTTCGAACGAAGTATGCCGAATATGCAAGAACTATGGGCATGGGGCTCATATGTGTAGATCGGAGCTGGCGTACGATGATGGCAACTGGGCTCGAGGAGGCGAAGAAGAAGCCTTTGCTACGGAGTTTGGTACTCAAGAAGTTAGCTACGGACAAGACGGTAGGAATCCTCGAGGGGGATTCTGGAGAAGAGGATACCGTAACAATCAAGGATATGCACCAGCTAACCAAACTTATGGACCTAACCAAGACCGTAGTAGGCTAAACTATGGTAATAATCACTGCGAAAACCCCGCTCCGAAAGAGCCACCGAAGTCGAAGTCGGCTCAACTGATGGAGAACTTGCAGAAGATGGTCGATCACACACAAAGTTTTCTCAAACGTTATGAAGAAGATTCTGAGAATACTAGGGCAAGGCTTGATAGGTTGGAAGAGAGCACCAGGCTTGCCCATCAAAAGATGCAAGAGTTGATCGACCGAGGAGCAAGTAGGGAGCAAGGTAAACTATCTAGCAACACTGTGAAGACGAATGCCATTACATTGGCTGGTGATGTACCTGACGGAATCACCATCAAGAAGGTTGTTAGATGCGAGTGTTGCATGAAGGAAGAACTTCTACACGATGAGGAAGAAGAGAAGGACCTTGGATCTGACACAAGTGATGAGGAACAAGAGGATCCCGAACCACTCCCTAAAAGTTTCGATGTTAAGGTAGGGATTGGTGAGCTTGAAGATGTCCGTGCCACACTAGATACGGGATCCTACTCAAACATAATTCCTTTGAATGTGTTTGAAAAGAGTAACCTTGGAAAACTGTCTGAGGAAAGGGCTATTGTGCGACTGGCGGATGGATCATTTATGAGACCCGAAGGAGTTTTGAAAAATGTGTTGGTCAAGATTGGTGAAGCATCTGTTTACACCAATTTTGTAGTTATGCCGGCATCTGCACCTGGAACGGGGGATGTCATACTCTTAGGGCAACCATTCTTGACTAAACTATTGATGAATGTGTATTTTACACTTTCATTCGAGTCTTTTTCACCAATTTTAGCTATCCTCTATGCTAATTTAGCTATATTTTAGTACATTTCATTAGAATAGTGTCACGTTTCCCTTTAGATTTTATTTTACAGGTTTTGGTTGAAATTCAGGGATTTCCGGGCAATTATATTGAAGTTGACGAGGAATTGGTGTTCCAGAAGCCTATTTGGAGTATCTGAAGGTTTCCGGATAGGATTTGAAGTCTAGGGGCCGAATTTGGAGGTTAGAAGGCTACTAGAAGTCAGAAACCGAGTCCGAAAAGGTGAAGAAATCCAAAAACGCGGAAATTCCGCGAGAAAACTCTGGGGCGAACCGCCGCACAGTGGGGCGAACCGCCCGTAGTTTTTCGGGGCCTATATATAGTGCTCAGTTTTTCTCCGAAAATTATATCTTTCCAGACCTTCTCTCTCACCTCTCTCTATAGTTTTAGGTAGGAACTTCCCGGGGCCTGTCCTGGGAGTTCTGTAGCTTAGGGGATACTTTTTCATAGCAGTTTGGAGCTCGTAGGACTGCAATCATCCGAAGATTGACAACCTTCGGTAACTTTGTATCTTACAGTTTTATTCTACTTATTTTATATTCTTTCAACATGTTTTCTTCTATGATTTATGTTGATTGCATGCTTATTATGAGTAGCTAAACTTATCGTTGGTGGTAGTATGTGAATTCTTAGCGAAGGGAAGATAATCATGCTAATGGCTATATCGCGCATTATACTCCGTGTCATTGCTTTATTTCGTTGATCAGTTGTAACCAAAATTCTCGTATGTTGTATTGATTATTATGCACAATTGGACACTAGTCGACCATCAGACCAATTATCTTTGTAATGTTGAATAATTACGGAACACATTAGGACAATCGTGATTGACTAGTCAGACCAAATTATCTTCGTAGTGCTTAATACTTACAACAGGACACTAGATTGATTCAAAGATCTCTATGCAAGACCGAGGAATTTATGCATGATTATCGACCCGTTATGTTAAGAAGGACCATACTATCACCAATCTCCATTATCTGCTAGAAACCCCATATTGCTATCTGTCTGCTGTTTTATATTCTCTTGTTAAATAGATAAAGCTAGTTATAGTCCTGAGAGAACGACACTCGAGTCATTCTACTGCTACACTACGGTTTTTGTTGTAGTTGTGGATTGCCTTTGGCTAAATACAAATTTATTTGACTGAATCCGGAGCACGACATCCGCGTTCATCAAATTGGCGCCGTTGCCGGGGACTATACTCCTTTTTTCTATTTAATTTGTTTATATTTACAGCTTTAGATTCCTAATTCTATTAGTTTTAGTTTTCCTTTTTAATCTCTCTCTGATACTGCTTTCCTAGTCTGTTTCTAATCACCTTTCCTAGTCTGTTACAGATAGTGTATGCCGCATACACGTTCTGCAGGTACACCGCTTGCTGATTCAATTGCTGAGATCGACAGAGTCTACCACCAAAGAAGGCGACTACTTGAAAGGCGCGCACTAGAGGAAATAGAGGAAACCGATTTCTCTGAATCTCTACTTAGTCTCTTCAAGGAAATCGACGGAATAGCAAAAGCTAGACCACTGAAGGCATGGTACAACCCACCAAAGATCGTATGAGGGGACCGACGATTGTTCTTTCGTCTGCAACCCGAGATCTGGATATCAAGAACCACGCATTCCAACAACTTCCGAGGTTCTATGGCTTATCAAGGGAAGATGTGATGGGGTACTTGCACGATATCGATGATTTCGTCAACCAACTCCCACGACCCAGAGCTGACATAACAACGGATGAGTTGAGGATGAAGGTTTTTCTATGGGACTTGGCGACAGAGCCAAGTCATGGCTGAGTTCTCTACCAGCCGGCTCGCTGGACACTTGGGAAAAGGTTTTTTCAGCTTTCATGGAGAAATACTTCCCTCACACCTTGACTACCACGCTAAAGGCGCAAATCACTGGATTCAAGCAGGACTATGATGAGACCATCTACACCGCGTTTGAGAGGTTCCAAGATCTCACGAACAAGTGCCCTCACCATGGTTTTGAACTTTCCGACCTAGTCCAAACACTTCTACAATGGACTAACCTTCGAGAACCAACAAGTGGTGGATTTCCAATGCCGAGGCAATATTTGGGAAGAAACCGCAGAAGCCGTCTGGGCTGTTTTCTAAAGGCTTGCTAAGGGTTCGCAGTTCAAGGACCCAAGAGCAATGGTTAGGAGACGTGGACCTGAAGTTCCACCGTTTCAAGAAGCCCCTATGTACAGGGGGAATGGGGATCAGTTCGAGTGCTTTACCAACGAATTAAAGCAAGTCCTTAAGAGCGCCACCGAAACAACTGTTTCGAACGAAGTATGCCGAATATGCAAGAACTATGGGCATGGGGCTCATATGTGTAGATCGGAGCTGGCATATGATGATGGCAACTGGGTTCGAGGAGGCGAAGAAGAAGCCTTTGCTATGGAGTTTGGTACTCAAGAAGTTAGCTACAGACAAGACGGTAGGAACCCTCGAGGTGGTTTTTGGAAAAGGGGATTCCGAAACAATCAAGGATATGCACCGGATAACCAAACTTATGGACCTAACCAAGACCGTAGTAGGCTGAACTATGGTAATGATCACTACGAAAACCCCGCTCCGAAAGAGCCACCGAAGTCAAAGACGGATCAACTGATGGAGAACTTGCAAAAGATGGTTGATCACACACAAAGTTTTCTCAAACGTTATGAAGAAGATTCCGAGAAGACCAGAGCAAGGCTCGATAGGTTGGAAGAGAGCACTAGGCTTGCCCATCAAAAGATGCAAGAGTTGATCGACCGAGGAGCAAGTAGGGAACAAGGCAAACTGCCTACCAACACTGTGAAGTCGAAATTGGATGGTGATGTACCTGACGAAATCACCATCAGGAAGGTCGTTAGGTGCGAGTGTTGCATGAAGGAAGAACTTCTACAGGCTGAGGAAGAAGAGAAGGACCTTGGTTCTGACGCAAGTGATGAGGAGCAAGAGGATCCCGAACCACTCCCTAAAAGTTTCGATGTTAAGGTAGGGATTGGTGAGCTTGAGGATGTCCGTGCCACACTAGACACGGGATCCTACTCAAACATAATCCCTTTGAACGTGTTTGAAAAGAGCAACCTTGGAAAACTATCTGAGCAAAGGGCTATTGTGCGTCTGGCGGATGGATCCTTTATGAGACCCGAGGGCGTTGTGAAAAACGTGTTGGTCAAGATTGGTGAAGCATCTATATACACCAATTTCGTAGTTATGCCGGCATCTGCACTTGGGACGGGGGATGTCATACTCTTAGGGCAAACATTCTTGACTAAACTATGCTCCGTGATGGACATCTACCAGAGAACTTGCACTATTGAAGTAAATGGCAAGCAACACGTGTTGAAAGCCTTACCTGATCCACCTGAACCGCCTGATATTACTACTCACTACTGTGGTCTTGCAGCCTATATTCTTTCTTATTCACAGGTTCGTGGCATGGAAAGGAGATCGATGAAGGGGAAGTCTAGTACCCGCAAAAAGAAGAGATAGACGCAGACAGGAGTCGAGTCAAAGACTTTAAACAATGACGCTATCCGGGAGGCAACCCAGAGATTTTATCGCTTTCTTTACCGCTTTAAATTTTATCTCACGAGTTTGATTGAGTATTATAGGTCACTTATACAAGCATTAGCTCTCACCTTGGATCCACTTTCGACGTTCGGGACGAGCGACGACGTTCAGGTTTGGGGAGGAGGATATCGCTGGTTATCACTATACTTATCTTGCTTATGATAAACTCGTGAAGTTTTTTTGCATTTGCACGTATACTGCTTTCCTAGGATAGTTTTACATGTTTTATATGGAGTTTATTGCCGAATTTTTTAAACTTTTTTATTGGGTAGATCAACTAACTATGCCATTAATCGTATGCTTCATCTCTATGAATTTGTTTGAGGTTTTTCTCTCTTGGCTTGTCACATTTATGTATCGCACTTAGTTAAGCATGGTAGTCTCGACATCACTTAGTGGTGTTTTCTCTACTGCGGTTCACGAAGGCCTTTATAATAGGATGATGCATGTTAGGGTCTTATGGCTGTTTTCCCGAGTAATTATGTACCTAAGAGGCAACAAGTCTTCACCATGCTTTGAGATTGCTAAATGCCTAGGAAGGAGGTAGTGTGATCCTTTGTTTATAACCTATTCTTTCGAATAGGTTTGGGGAGGGGGTTACACCATCGTTAGACTTGTTTCTGTTTTTCATTTTCGTATCGTGAGTTTACTTTCCTTTTCCGTAAATTTTGTACTTCAACCTATTCTTTCGAATAGGTTTGGGGAGGTCGTGTGAGTCTTTTGTTTCTCTCTTTCTTATGCTACTGCTGGCTAAAAAAAATCGAAAAAAAAAAAGAAAAAAATTCCAGAAAAAAAAGAAAAAGATAAAAGAATCTGGAAGGAAAAAAAAAAGTAAAAAAAGAGAAGACCCCAAAAAAGGAAAGAAGGGTCCAAAAAAGAGAGCCAAATAGCAGATTAGCAAAGTGTTGAGTCTTATTTTCCATTTTTGTAATGTTCGTAATCGTGTTTTTATCTTTTATCTTTGTTTCTTGAGTGTCATCCGTTCTATACCACCCTCGTCCTGCCATTCAGAAAGTGTTGAATAGCTTAAGACTTTACTTGAGAGATGGATAGAATAGGGGAGAGTTATCTTTTATAGGAAACCCTCCTTCGTTTGATGAGAGCCAGTACTGGTTCGACCTCTGTTGAGGGAAAGTCTTAACATGGTGGAACAGCAGTAAGTCCTCAGTTTCATAGGCACGGGGCAACCATTCGTATCTTAGCATGCATCATTACGTCGTGACTGACTAGGTCCAGGTAGAGAATGTTACGAGAGACTATCTTGTCTTGACATAAGTGCTTATGTGGATGTGTATAAGTCAATCGAGGTATTCTTCAACCTATATTCATGCTTTGATTTATATGGTTTTCGTTCATATGTTATTTGATAGATTCAGTAGAATAGTTCATTTTATTTGGCATAAAACTCCATTTTGTGTCTTGCATGTTTTTTGTATTAGAGTCTAGCTTAGTTGCTTGAGGACAAGCAAAGGTTCGGTTTGGGGAGTTTGATGAATGTGTATTTTACACTTTCATTCGAGTCTTTTTCACCTATTTTACCTACCCTCTATGTTAATTTAGCTATATTTTAGTACATTTTATTAGAATAGTGTCACGTTTCCCTTTAGATTTTATTTTACAGGTTTTGGTTGAAATTCGGGTATTTCCGGGCAATTATATTGAAGTTGACAAGGAATTGGTGTTCCAGAAGTCTATTTGGAGTATCTGAAGGTTTCCGGATAGGATTTGAAGTCTAGGGGCCGAATCTGGAGGTTAGAAGGCTACTAGAAGTCAGAAACCGAGTCCGAAAAGGTGAAGAAATCCAAAAACGCGTCGAAAATGCGGAAATTCCGCGAGAAAACTCTGGGGCGAACCGCAGCACAGTGGGGCGAACCGCCCCGTAGTTCTTCGGGGCCTATATATAATGCTCAATTTTTCTCCGAAAATCATATCTTTCCAGACCTTCTCTCTCACCTCTCAATATAGTTTTAGGTAGGAACTTCCCGGGGCCTGTCCTGGGAGTTCTGTAGCTTAGGGGATACTTTTTCATAGCAGTTTGGAGCTCGTAGGACCACAATCATCCGGAGATTGACAACCTTCGCTAACTTTGTATCTTCTAGTTTTATTCTACTTATTTTATATTCTTTCAACATGTTTTCTTCTATGATTTATGTTGATTGCATGCCTATTATGAGTAGCTAAACTTATCGTTGGTGTTAGTATGTGAATTCTTAGCGAAGGGAAGATAATCATGCTAATGGCTATATCGCGCATTATACTCCGTGTCATTGCTTTATTTCGTTGATCAGGCACAACCTAAATTCTCGTATGTTGTATTAATTATTATGCACAATTGGACACTTGTCGACCATCAGACCAATTATCTTCGTAGTGTTGAATAATTACGGAACACATTAGAACAATAGTGATTGACTTGTCAAACCAATTATCTTCGTAGTGCTTAATATTTGCAACAGGACACTAGATCTCCATGCAAGACCGAGGAATTATCCCCGTTATGTTAAGAAGGACCATACTATCACCAATCTCCATTATCTGCTAGAAACCCCATATTGCTATCTGTCTGCTGTTTTATATTCTCTTGTTAAATAGATAAAGCTAGTTATAGTCCTGAGAGAACGACACTCGAGTCATTCTACTGCTACACTACGGTTTTCGTTGTAGTTGTGGATTGCCTTTGGCTAATTACAAATTTATTTGCGTGAACTCGGAGCACGACATCCGCACGTTCATCAAATTGGCGCCGTTGCCGGGGACTATACTCCTTTTTTCTGTTTAATTTGTTTATATTTCAGCTTTAGATTCCTAATTCTACTAGTTTTAGTTCTTCTTTTTAATCTCTCTCTCTGATACTGGTTTCTAATCACCTTTCCTAGTCTGTTACAGATAGTGTATGCCTCATACACGTTCTGCAAGAACACCGCTTGCTGATTCAATTGCTGAGATCGACAGAGTCTACCACCAAAGAAGGCGACTACTTGGAAGGCGCGCACTAGAGGAAATAGAGGATACCGATTTCTCTGAATCTCTACTCAGTCTCTTCAAGGAAATCGACGGAATGGCAGAAGCTAGACCACTGAAGGCATGGGTTCAACCCACCAAGGATCGTATGAGGGGACCGGCGATTGTTATTTCATCTGCAACCCGAGATCTGGAAATCAAGAACCATGCATTCCAACAACTTCCGAGGTTCTGTGGCTTATCAAGGGAAGATGTGATGGGGTACTTGCACGATATCGATGATTCCGTCAACCAACTCCCACGACCCAGAGCTGACATAACAACGGATGAGTTGAGGATGAAGGTTTTTTCTATGGGACTTGGCGACAGAGCCATGTCATGGCGGAGTTCTCTACCAGCAGGCTCGTTGGACACTTTGGAGAAGGTGTTTTCAGCTTTCATGGAGAAATACTTCCCTCACACCTTGACCAACCGCGCTAAAAGCGCAAATCACTGGATTCAAGCAGGACTGGATGAGACCATCTACACTGCGGAGAGAGGTTCCAAGATCTCACAAACAAGTGCCTCACCATGGTTTTGAACTTTCCGACCTAGTCCCAACTTCTACAATGGACTACCTTCGAGAACCAACAAGTGGTGGATTTCCAATGCAGAGGCAATATATGGGAGGAACCG
>CM051455.1:61446021-61484606 GCA_028274465.1 Plantago ovata
GCGGGGGGTTATCCTTTCTTCGTTACCTTTACTGACGATTTCTCAAGGTATGGATATATTTATCTTATGAAGAATAAATCCGAGACCTTTGGGAAATTCAAGGAGTTTAGGAATGAAGTCGAGAATGAATTGAACCTAAGGATAGTCACTCTTCGATCAGATCGAGGAGGTGAATACCTTAGTGAAGAATTTATCGACTACTTGAAGGAAATGAAATTTAATCGCAATGGACTCCTCCTGGAACACCACAGTTAAATGGTGTGTCTGAGAGGAGGAATCGAACCCTGTTAGACATGGTAAGATCAATGATTGGATTCTCGACTCTTCCAAAGTATCTATGGGGATATGCACTACAAACTGCAATCTACATTCTGAACCGTGTACCATGTAAATCAGTGGAGAAAACTCCTTATGAGTTATGGAAGGGAAAGAAGCCCTCACTGGGCTATCTTTGACCTTGGGGCTGTCCTGCGATAGTCAAACTGATGCTCACTGATAAGTTAGATGCCAAGGGTGTCAAAATATATTTCATAGGCTATCCTCGTCAGACGAGAGGCTATGAATTCTATCATGCTGAAGATCACAAGGTGATCGTATCTAGAAACGCCAAGTTTTTAGAAGCTGAATACCTCGAAGAAGAGAGGTTAGATGACATGATAGAACTTGAAGAAATTCAAGACTTTGACACGCGCGAACATGAGGTCTCTAAATCTTCTGATTTGGACTCAAGTTCAGTGGGAGCTTTCGAAGCAGACAAGGGTGATGATATGACACTTGCTAGGCATGTCATAGTCAGTGGGAGTCCTGTGATTAGATCAACAGTTGAAACCACACCAATAGAACTCGTTGTCAACCAACCTGTGCAACAGTTGCACAAGAGCAGCCTCCCGCAAGGGAACAGAGTCGCGCCCCGCAACCAGCTGCATCAGTGCCCACTGATAATGTTCGTGTACACGAAGCCAGAAAAGAAAAGCACCAGAACAAGTCGAGCTCCGTAGGTCGAAGAGGATCCTAAAAGGACCTCAGAAGCAAAGCCTTATGATAGAAGACATCAGTGAACTTGATGTCGGCTTATCAAATCGGGAAGATCCCGAGACCTACAAAGAGGCAATAATTGATATTGGCTCAGACAAATGGCAAGAGGCCATGGAATTAGAAATGGATTCAATGTACCAGAACCAAGTTTGGAACTTGGTAGACTTGCCCCAAGGGGTTAGACCTATTTGGTGCAAATGGGTATTTAAACGAAAGACAGATGCCGATGGCAAGGTACAAACGCACAAAGCTAGGCTTGTGGCGAAAGGCTACACGCAAAGGTATGGCATCGATTACGATGAAACCTTTTCACCGGTAGCAAAATTGAAGTCCATTCGAATTCTGCTTGCGATAGCTGCCTACTATGGTTATGAAATCTGGCAGATGGATGTAAAGACTGCCTTCCTCAATGGCAACCTTGAGGAAGAGGTCTATATGGTACAGCCGGAAGGTTTTATTAATAAAACCAGGCCAACTGCTGTATGCAAATTACAAAGATCCATCTATGGGCTAAAGCAAGCGTCAAGGAGCTGGAATATCCGCTTTGATGAAGCTGTCAAATCGTTTGACTTCATCAGAAGCATGGAAGATCCCTGTGTCTACGCTAGACACAGCGACAAGGGAGTCATTTTCATGATCATTTATGTAGATGACATTTTGATCATGGGAAACAATGTCTCTATGCTAGAAGAGACTAAAGTTTGGTTATCAAGTACCTTCTCGCTGAAGGACTTGGGTGAAGCGAACTACATCCTAGGGATCAAGATCTTTAGAGATAGATCCAAGAGGATGTTAGGAATGACACAGTCCACCTACATCGACAAAATACTGAAGCGTTATAAGATGGACGACTCAAAGAGAGGCTTTCTCCCAGCTAGGCATGGGATTGTCTTATCAGTTAAGGATGGTCCTAAAACTGATGAAGAAAGAAATGCAATGAGTCGTGTGCCCTATGCTTCGTCAGTAGGGTCTATAATGTATGCAATGAATTGCACAAGGCCCGATGTGGCATATGCGCTTAGTGTCACTTGTCGACACCAACAGAATCCAGGAGTACCTCACTGGACTGCTGTAAAGAACATTCTTAAGTACCTTCGACGGACTAAAGAGATGTTCTTGGTGCTTGATGGAGAACCAGAATTAAAGATGTCTGGGTATGTCGACGCTGGATTTGAATCAGATCCTGATGACTTTAAGTCACAGACAGGATACGTATTCAATTGAACGGAGGAGTTGTCTGTTGGAAGAGTTCTAAGCAAACCACGGTTGCTGACTCATCCACAAAAGCCGAGTACATTGATGCATCAGAAGCATCGAAAGAAGCTGTCTAGATTTCAGAGTTCTTGAAGGAATTGAGGGTTGTTCCTGCTCCTAGTCCAATAACGATTTATTGTGACAATACGGGCGCCGTCGCTCAAGCTAGGGAGCCTAGATCTACAAACAAGAACAAACATGTATTTAAGAAATATCACGTTATACGTGAGATTATATATAGAGGAGAAGTTAGTATAGAACGTGTCTCTACCACGGACAACGTGGTAGATCCTTTCACCAAGGTCTTATCAGTGGAAGTCCACTTAAGACATTATGCTAATCTGGGTATTAGGCATAAAGGTGACTGGCTCTAGTCCAAGTGGGAGATTGATAGTGTATATGTCCTAGAGACAGTCCTTACTAAGGGCATAGTGCCCTTATAGAGGGCATATAGATACTATTACACAGGTCAACGTAATATAATATATGTTTGTTGCTTTTACTATTGAGTATCGCTTTCATATTTATGTTACACCAGGCATGCAGCATGTCATATCTCTATTACTGTCTGTATTGATATTAAACATGTCCCCTCGGATAGATGACCGATCATACAGATAGTGAGAGCTATGTGAGTTATCATCTATCCCAAACTCTCCCTAGTCGAGGTTCATCTCGGATGTAGGGGTCTGAATGAACCAGACGAGACTAGTATGCGTGGAGGTTATACTTGTTGGAGAGAGTGTGAGCCGATCCCACGGCCACGGAACGGATTGTTGGACAATCGAGAAACGTTCCCATAACTGCGCATAGTTGTTCGAAGAAGGATTATCGAGCAATGGAAGTACCCGCCGGACACTCCCATCGATGTATACTCTACACCGAAGTGTCTATGGGAACCGGTAAATTGTCGAAGTGATGCCAGTCGTCCTTTGTACTTACAGGACTTTATCATCACATTTGGTTGCCCCATATCCTTGGTGGACCCGTCGATGTCAGCTCTGAATAAGCAGCTGACCTAAGACACGATCCGGGATTATGGCTACATACAAATGGGGATGATAACTGATTCTGTGAAAGATTCATCTCTCAAGTGTAGCACAGGAGAGTACTGCTCATAGTCTGCATAGTTATGTTGGTAAAGTCACTGGCCAGTGCAAATGATATATTATGATGGTCATAAGTATATCTTGACCAAGCAACTTCCTGAGACGCCCGTGGATGTATTATTGGGATAGACACTTCATCGATCCTAGATACATTCGAGCAAGTCAGATGAAGGGACATTACCATCGCCGTGTTGAGCGCAACAGACTTCGCAACGAAAGGGTTAGCTTTGACAAACCTCTCAAACGTCCTCATGTATTAATATTGCAAATGGAACCGTCTAGGAATTCCATGTTGCCTAGTCTAGGACTTGCTTAATACGATGAGGCCCTATGGGTCACACTATGTGGTGATTCAGTTTATCAGAATATCCTTGAAGATGGAATCGCAATTAATTTGGAATTAATTGTGATTGATGGATTATAATTAATTTGGAATTAATTATAATAATTGGTGGCTCAATTAATGATTTGGAATTATTAATTGAATTGGCTAATTAATTGTATTTTATGTAAATACAATTAAAGATTATATTTTGGAAATATAATAGATGTTTGATTTGAAAGGATATGTTAATTTAGAATTAACATATGCACTTGGGCAAAATCTACTTGGAGTTTGAATTGCCTTAGAACTATAAGTGGGTCCCAAAATTGGGACCCACCTACTGTCCCTGGGAGAGCGCGCGCGCATAGATGAGTAGGGGAAGGAGTTCGACTCCTTCCTCTATTAGAAGTCCAAGGGATGAGTTAGATTTTCCTGGTTGAGTTTTAATTTGATTGGGAATGAATCTAGACTTGATATTGGTTTACTAGTGCGATAAGAATTAGATTCTTATTCCTTTACGAAGTCTAATTGCTTATGCTTTAGGCTTCTATTGACTACTATACATAGTAGACTATTAGAGAGCTTTTGACATAGACTTTCATAGTTATTCTACCCAGTTTTCTTAGAGAAAATAAAAAGCTCTCCCCTCCTCTATAAGCCTCCACGCGCGCGCCACCTCTGTCGGAGGAATCGCCGCCCCGTCTTCTTGGTCACACAAAGAATATCCTAGCATTCTTCCGATAGGTTGTTCATACGTGGATACCAAGGTTGAGGTTCTAGGAGCTGGAAACTGACTCTTATTGTCTTGCAGATAATCAGAGTATTGCAGATATCTTCTACTTCGGCGAAGGAGAAGATACATCGGATTATTACGAAGACTTGGAAGCTGCTTTGGAATTAAGGTTAGTCTTCTAATTGACGTGTTTATATATATATGACATATACATAATCAATTAACCCTTATGTTAAGAAATTTTTTGAAATTCCACTGCGTACCCTAGGGGTAACTCTGACCATATTTTCTTACATCAGCAACTACTCAATTAAAACTAACTACTGGCGAAACTCCAGTAATTGAGTCTCAAATGTTGCCCTCAGCAACTACTCAATTAAAACTAACTACTGGTGAAACTCCAGTTGTTGAGTTTGAAGTGTTGCCATCAGCAACCACTCAACCAAAAGGAAATGAAGCTGCTGACTTAGGTTCCAAGGTTGCTGACCTTGATGAATCTAAGTATGACTATGATTTATCAGCAAATGAGGATGAACAATCCAAAAGAGACCCCAAAGTGGTTCAAATTCCTCCTCCTGACTACATAAATGATATAGACGATGATCTGAGAAGAGAATTGCTGATGAAGGATGATCAGTTTGCTTCAGAACTGAAAGTTCATTCCTTGACCCCAAACCTAGTGCCGTTCCCAAGAGTTGAGGAGTTTACTCCTAGAATTTTGGCACTGAAGAAAGTCCATGATGCCTGCAAAGCAGAAGATGAGGCATTGCTTGCTGAGAGCCCGCTTGACATTGGGAAAATTTTGGCTACAGTGCTGAGACGCACTACTACTCTTACGATAGCTCAAAAAGACATCAGTCTTTATCACAAGAGCAATGAAGAAAATGTAAGTCAAGCACTCATGCTCGCAAAGACCGCTCTAGTGAAGGCTCAGACTTTCATGGATGATAATGCCGCAACAGAGAAAAGACATGAAGAGAACATGGTGAGTATTCAAAAGGAGTTGTCAAAAATGACTTCTGATCAGCAACAAATCATCATGACGTATAATAGCCTAAGTAATCTTGCTGAAAACTGTAATGAGTTCTATTCTTTGCACATCACTCCGATGTTGCAATCCATGTCTAAGGGGGAAAAGAGAAATACAAGAAAAAGAACCCAAACCCCTCCTACTGTTGATGAGCCACTTCCCATAGAACCTCTTGCTGAAAGAGAGCAAAGTTCTAAAAGGCAAGCAGAATCTGAGTTAAATTCAGCAAGTCCCAAAAAGAGAAAAACTGCTGCTGAAACTCAAGGTTATTGCCATACTGAAAGTCATCAAGATCTGAATGAAGATGATGATGATGATGATGACAATCAGACAATAGCTCAAGCCATAAGAACTAGACCTTTAACAGCCTTAACTCCGTCTGGCCAATCAAAGCATTTCTCTTCTGACTCAAGATCTTCAGCAAGAGATCAAGACAATGCTAAGTCATGAAGAAGAAGGCAAAGACAGGAAGAAAAGAGGCTGGCCAGCATTGCTATTGGCTCCGGCATCGAGTATACAAAGACCAGCAATGATGAAACCACTCAGAATGTGATCAAAAACATTCATGGTTGCTGGATCTTAAAGCTGGAAGACTTGCTGGTGAATGAGCTCTTTCCTACAGCCATTCTGAACCAAATGTTCACATGGATTGAACTCAAAGTAAAAAGGAAACAAAGGGAAGAATCCCTCCCAAGAAATATTGTTGGGAGATGGTTGAATCTTGAGGTCTCAGTAAGAAGAACTGCAATTGGTAAGACTTATAGACAAGAACCTGATTTGATAAAACCACCAGGCATTGCTTATTACTCTGACCCAGTAACCAAGAAAACAAAGAAGAGACTTGGATTGATTCCTTATGAGTATTTCTATCTCACTGCTAAGGATCAAGAAGAAGATCTTCTCTGGCTAAGAAAGATTCATCCTAAAAGCATTTCAGATACACAGCTTCTCCATGCAGGCAATTGGGGCATGCATTTGTGGGTAACTCACTACATGGAAATGAATGCTGAAAAGCATCATCATACTGCCTGCAAAAATGCAAGAATTCTTCAACTACAAGTCCGTAGGCTACTTAAGAACTACGAAAAGGACTGTGTTGAATTTACTACACTTGTTGAGAAGAGTGTAAGAGAGATTTTGAGAAAATCTTCAGGAAGAGCTTAATCTCTGTAATAGTTTTTGTTAAAGTTTTGTTTGCTGATTTTGTTTAGTTATCTCTGCTACTTCTTGTAAATTTCTAAAAGATAACTATCAGCAATGAAGCTTTTGACTCTTATTGGTTTTTGATTATGCAATTTACTTATGCTTACTGTTTAATTATTCAAGTATGCTTGCATTAATCAACTGATTTATTCAACATCAGAAACCTCTAAAAGGATAACAATTAATTTAGCCATGGATTGCTAACATCAAAAAGGGGGGAATTTGTTAGGAAACTTGTAATTTTGATGAGCAATTAACCATGCTAAATTAAGGAAAGTCCAGTAACTAGTACTCTTAAGGTCCATATGAATTTAGAATTTTAAGGACATTGTAAAAGAGGAACTTTTGCTGAAGACTTAGAATAGGTGCTAGATAGGTTGGTTTTAAAGCTTATGATGTATCTTGTTTTCTGAAAAGAACTACAACCTATTGAAGCATTTGCTGATGATGTACTTTGTTTTTACAAACAAACTATTGAAGCATTTAGAACCGCTCAGAATCTTGAAGATTTCGAAGATTGAAGACTAGAAGATTTCTGAAGACTAGTATCTACAAAGGCACATGTTGCTCAGAAAGTGGAAACTTCAGCAACAACATTGCATAAGTGAAAATCTATATGGCAGAGTAGGTTGTGCTTGCTGAAACTGAGACTGACCACTTGCTGATGAACATTTGTGACCTCTTGCTGAAAGTACTTGTATTTGCGCTCCAATGTTACTGTTTGAATTCTATTCAAAAGAGCATTAAATGCAAAACATGCACGCGAAGGACATGAAGACTAGAAGACAAACAAGGACGCTGCTGAAAGTACAAAAGCAAGATAGTGACATTTTAAGGAACAAAAGCCTTAGAATTTGAAATTCAAACGGCTCCTTATTTTCACTATAAATAGAGGTCATCCGGCAAAGAGTTGAAGTGTGTCAACAACGTGATCATACTCTCACTTGTGCTTAAACTCACAAACCCTTCAATACTCTCTAGTGCCATTGATCTGTTCCAATACTTAAAGCTTGAAAAAGCTACTTGTGAAGAAGTAGAATTTACACAACTAAGAAATTAGTTAAGTGTTCTTTCTTTCTTTCGAACAAGAACAAGTCTTGACACCAGAAACAATCAAACTTATTTACTGCAAAGTATTCAAAGTTTTGTTTCTTAGATTACTTGTTGTAACTGAATAAGTTATAATTAAGTTATCTCACCCCAAAACTCTCTAACTGAAAATACACCCTTTCAGGCGTGATATTCAGGGGGGACTTAATCGAGCATAGTTTTATTGATTAAAAGTACCAAGTTTGGTGGAGAACAAGGTTGCGTTCTCTAGATTAGGTTGGAGACGAAGCAAGTGTGCTTTGGTTTCTGTTTCAATCGCTCTAGATAGGTGTTGTAAGGAACCTCAATCTTATCTTAGTGGATTCAGTCCTAGAAAGGACAAAGTGGATTAGTTGAGAGATTACGCCACTCTCAGATACCACTATAAAAGTGTTTGTGTGATTTACTTACTGTACTTGGTTTTCAGCAAATCATATCTAATCTGTACACAGTCACTCACATCACTTGTTGAAACCTTCATTTACTGAAAGAACACTTATTGTATCAAAGACTTTCGTTCTCTGATTTTAAGAATCAGCAAACCTAGTTACTGCAAAGTAACTTGCGCGTGCTGAGAAAGTTAAGTATCAGCAAACTCATTACTGAAAAGTAATAAGCACTTGCTGAGAAAGTTTTAAACGACCAAAGTTTGAAAAGACTATTCACCCCCCCCCCACCTCTAGTCTTTTCTTGTTGTTTAAAGGGACCAACATTGACACACTTCAACTCTTTGCCAGATGACCTCTATTTATAGTGAATCAAGGGAGCCGTTTGAATTTCGAATTCTAAGGCCTTGTTCCTTAAGATGTCACTATCTTGCTTTTGTACTTTCAGCAGCGTCCTTTATTTTTCTTCTAGTCTTCATGTTCTTCGCATGCTTACTTTGCATTTAATGTTCATTTGAATGGAATTCAAATATGAACGTTGGAGCGCAAATGCAAGTACTTTCAGCAAGGAGGTCACATATGTATTTCAGCAAGTGGTCAGTCTCAGTTTCAGCAAGTACAACCTACTCTGTCATTTAGATTTTCACTTATGCAAGCTGTTGTTGAAGTTTCAACTTTCTGAGCAACATGTGCCTTTGTAGATACCATCTTCAGAAATCTTCTTTAGTCTTCAGTCTTCGAATTCTTCAAGTTTCTGAACGGTTCTAATGCTTCAATAGTTTGTTTGTGTAAACAAAGTACATCATCAGCAAATGCTTCAATTTTTTTTAATAATCGAACCATTACAATTTCACAAGTAGTATTACAAAGCTAGTAATAAATTATAAATAATCCCGCACTTTGCGAGAATTGAACCTATGACCTCTAGTGTCATGACACCTCAGTCTAACCAATTGAGCTAGACCTCATTGGTCAACAAATGCTTCAATAGGTTGTTTTTCTTTTCAGAAAACAAGATACATCATAAGCGGTTTAAAGCACCTATCTAGCACCTACACTAAGTCTTCAGCAAACGTTCCTCTTTTACAATGTCCTTAAAATTCTAAATTCCTATGGACCTTAAGAGTACTAGTTACTGGACTTTCCTTAATTTAGCATGGTTAATTGCTCATCAAAATTACAAGTTTCCTAACAAGAGTACTTGTGCACAAGTGGATCGCGACCGTCGAACATGGAACGTCAACCGAACCAAGGTTTTGCTGGTTCAACTTCTAAAGACCTTCTAGAAGAATGTTGACTCATGTTGCCATTTGTAACTTATGGGAGTTACAAATATTTAACATAACATTTGTTGTCATTCAACATGATATTTGTTGTCATCCATAAGTTACAAATATTTTGTAATGAAGGACACTTATGATGACATGAAATGCACTTATGGACATGGAGTTACATACTCAATCCTCACTTATAAACAGAGTCTCCAACTCTAGAAGAAGAGACACCAAAAACTATCTGAGAAACATCTTCTTCTACATCCTCCTAATCCATAACTAAGCGCTCGTTCTTGTTCGTAGTGGGTTGCTAGCTTGTGCGGCTAGTAATCTTGGGAATCGTTGTATCCTGGGAGTAGACGCCAATGTCTCCAACACCTTGGGTGAGAGGGCGTATTTTACTTTAAGGAAACATCCTCGATCCACCTTTGTCTCTACAGATTGAACAAAGAAGAAGAAAGAATCACAATCTGCTGAACAGCTCAGAAGCGTCCCGCTTCCCCCTGCCAAGCGGCCCGCTTCATCCTCGCATAAACTGGGCGCCTTCTCAAGCGGCCCGCTTCGGCTGCTGTCTTGAAGACAGTTTTACGTTTATCCATTTCTTTTGTATTTCCTATTTTGTACAAGTTATTTATATCTATTTTCGATCATTATATGCATCAGAACTTTTGCAACAGACAAGACTCATCATATGGGGTAAAGCACCAATGACTAACAAATTCTGCTTTGAAGCACTTGATAGAAGTTTGAAAGACATTATGCAATCACCGAATGGACAACCATCTCAATTTCCATTTGGCGGGTTAGTTGTGTTTTATGGAGCGGAGCTGATTCCGCCAAATTCTGCCAGTTGTACCAACGGGAAGTAGATATGACATTGTGTATGCATCACAAAGTTTATATTTTATGTCATCGCATATGACATTGTGCATGCATCTATTACCTCATCAAAATTGTGGGAGTCATGTGAAGTCCTCCAACTGACAAAGAACATGCGTTTACAAGTTGGTTATGAATTTAAGTGTGTTTTCTTTGGAAATAAAACATTGCAACCATTGTTATGTTTTTTTATGAAATTTGATGTGCATATAATATTTTACTATTTTATTTATATCTCAGGGAGGATCATCTGAATCTGAAGTGGAGGAGATTAGAACTTTTGCTGATTGGTTATTGGGGGTTGGTAATGGTACCGCTGGTAATGAAAATGATGGCGAGGCATACAAAAAGTTACCATGTGACATTCTCATAAAAAATGCAACAGATGCCATCGCAACAATTGTTGAGACCACTTATCTATCGATATTGACGAATATGAAGAACAAGAATTTCTTTCAGGAAAGAGCAATACTCGCAGTGACAAATGAGATGGTAGAGAAGATAAATGATTACATATTGTCTTTGATGCGCAAGGTGAAGAGGTTGAATACTTGAGTTCTGATTGCATAAGTAAGGAGGAAGGTAAGGTGAATGATCATGAATATATATATTCTGTTGAGTTTCTTAATACTATCAGGTGTTCAGGTTTGCCAACTCATTCTTTGGAGCTAAAAGTTGGGCGCATGGTGGTGCTACTGAGAAACATAGACCAAGGTGCAGAGTTGTGTAATGGTACACATATTATGGTGACAAGACTCGGTAAGCATGAGAAGAACACGGGTGATGGGGTTCTCATTCCAAGAACAATTATGAGTCCATCTGATTTTAGCAAATTCCTAGTTAGATTCCAACGCAGGAAATTCTCTCTTACCGTTTGCTTCTCTATGACCATAAATAAGAGCCAGGGACAATCCCTTTCGAATGTTGGACTATATCTTTCCAAACCTGTGTTTAGTCATGGTCAGTTGTACGTCGCCTTCTCTAGAGTAACTACAAGGAAGGTTATTGATATATGATGAAGACGACAATGTATCTGATACAACAACCAATGTCGTCTACAAGGAGATATTCAACAGCTTATAAGGTAATACAAATATCTTACTTCATTTTAGCATCTGTAGTATATCACGTGTATTCTATTATATATGTTGTCCTACTTTAACTTTTTTAATTTGATCTTCCTATTTTCTATTTGCAGGTCATGTTCCATCTTTCATAGGATGTGAACACATATCGAATAATATAAGTTTGCTTCCTTTCTCTTTTTCTTTTTTTAATTTTCCCCCCGTTTTGTATGCTTTTCATGAAATTAGCAGAATTGACTGAAATAATAAATATTACAGTTCTTCTTTTGTCAATATTTTTTATAATGTTGCACAAATAATATATTTATGTTTACAATCATGCAATTCTGCCCGGGCGCTACTCCGTTATGCTTAAGTGGCTTCTATTTAGTGAGTAGCTTAGTTTTTTGGTTGTACTACCCACATTGGTGACGAGCATTCCTGAGACTCCCTTGCCTCCTGTTAATGTTAAATATAATTGCTTTTGCTGATTCCAAAAAAAAAAAAAAATGCATTTAAATGGATTATGCCCTTAAATTGACTATGCCATACGACGGGTTAGTTAACTAGTCCATTGTATAACGCGCACATAATTTTTCGGCAATCCTCACTTCTACTATAGTCCTATTGTTCTGGAAAACCACCTCTTTAGTTCAATTCAATTTAAATCAATTAAGTTTAGATTTATTTAGGTTTTGTTTTTCTTATTTGTAAAATAATTTTGTACAATCCTGTTTATTAGGTTTTCTTTAGTTGTTCAATTTTATTTTATTTTGAGAAAAAAAATTTCCGAAGCACAACCAAAAGCATTGCATTAAACCAGAGGAGTTACAACAACTTGGCCATCCCTATATACAGAGATTTTAGGATGCCAATCAAACAACTCATGATGCAGAAAAGATCCTAACCAAACAGGACAACTGTACAAACCATATTACTACCCATACAAGGAATAGAACATGGCACGATAGCCTGTTGTTGATCATTTGCTAAACAGAGAACAACACTTCCCAGCTTAGCCAAAACGTCTGCAGTTTTATTACACTCCCTAACGACAAAAGGAACCTGATAATTCTCCAGTACATTCAATCGACTTCTAATGAGATCCAGCAGAGTGCGATGCTTCCATGTTGCCTCCATTGTCCTGTTCAAACAAGAAAAAAATAAAGTGAATCAGATTGTATTTCAAGCGATTTAATACCAAGTTGTATAGCCACATACAATCCATGATATACACCATACAACTCGGCACTGTTATTATCTGTATAGCCACCAAATTGTGAGTAACAGCTAACAAAAAAACCAATCCGCTTTCGGATTATTCCTCCACAGCCAGCCATACCAGAAACTGATGATGCAGAACCATCACAGTTCAAAATCCATTGCTTATTAGTACAAGGTTGCCCCTCATAAAACATTGTAGTAAACTTATGAGGTAACTTAGGTGGCCAACACAACACTGACTGCCTTTTATAATGTAAAATCATAAAATATATACTCCTGCAGTCTAGAGATTTATTCCTAAAGATAGCATCATTTCTGGCTAACCAAACACAATATGCCATAATACACAAATTAAGCTGACTCTCAGAGTTCAGCTTCAAATTATGCAACACAACACAAGGATGAGAAACTGACCAATCCCATCTTGGATGGGTAAACAACATTCTAAGTTCTTGAAACACTGGGCAGTAATTAAACAAATGTTGAAAAGTCTCATCAGCTTGATGACACATCTGACACACGGATGAAATTGGAACATGCTTCATTTGCAACCAAACAGTAGTAGGTAAACAGTCATGCAAAACAGACCACCAAAACAACTGAATTCTAGGTAAAGGTCTTAGTTGCCATACTTTGTTTCATAACCAAACTGGTCTGTGGACTTCATATTCTAACAACTTATTATAAGCTCATTTAATTGAAAAAATGCCACTAGGATCAAATGGCCAAACAAGAGTATCCTGCAACTCCCCATTTACTGGAATAGTCATTATTTCTAAACTATTTGTTCTGGCAAAACAAGTAATAACTTGGAAACATCCCATCCATTATTACAAATATAATTAGATACTTTCTCACCAGGATCATAATCATGGTTAGTATAGTGAAACAAAGCATGAGAATTCAACCAAATATCACTCCAAAACAAAATGGAATGACCATTACCAACCTGCCAGTGACAAAGTGATTTAAATAGATCCCTGTGTCTAATTAAGTTCTTCCAAAACAAACTATGATGCTTGATGCAACCAAGTTCGTCAGACTCAATTAATCAAATAAATTTGTTATTTAGCCAAATGCAATTCACAACTACAACGAAAACCGTAGTGTAGCAGTAGAATGACCTCGAGTGTCGTCTCTAAGGACTATAACTAGCTTTATCAAATCTAATTTAGAATATAAAAACAGCAGACGGTATAGCAAAGGTTTTTCTAACAGATAATGGAGATTGGTGATAGTATGGTCCTTCAAAGCATAACGGGTTAATAATCATGCGTAAATTCCTCGGTTTTGCATGGAGATCTTTGATCAATAAATTGTCCTGTTGCAATTATCACACACTACGAAGATATAGATTCTGATAAGTCAAAACTATTGTTCAATTGTGTTCCGTAATTATTCAACACTACGAAGATATAGATATGCATAGGTCGACTAGGGTCCAATTGTGCGCAATAATTAATCAACATACGAAGATATAGGTTCCGCTAGATCAAAGAAATAAAGCAATAACACGGAGTATAATGCGTGATATAGCCATTAGCATAATTATCAAACCCTTCGCTAAGAATTCACATACTATCACCAACGATAAGTTTAGCTACTCATAGTTGTCATGCAACCAACAGAAATCATAGAAGAAAACATGTTGAAAGATATATAAAAATAAGTAGAATAAACTGTAAGATACAATGTTACCGAAGGTTGTCAGTCTCCGAAGAATCGCGATCTTACAAGCTCCAAACTGCTATAAAAAAGTGTCTCCTAAGCTACGAACCCCCAGAACAGGCTCTGGGAAGTTCCTACCTAAAACTACAGAGAAAGGTGAGAGAATAGGTCTGGAAAAGTATGAATTTCGAAGAAAAACTGAGAAACTATATATAGGCCTCGAATTTGTGTGGGGCGAAGGGCCCCACACACCGGGCGATTCGCCTGGTGTGGGCGGGGCGATTCGCCCGGGAGTAAAATTTCGGAATTTCTGCGTTTTCGACGCGTTTTTGGATTTCTTCCCCTTTTCGGACTTGGTTTCTGACTTCTAGTGGCCTTCTAATCTCCAGATTCAACCCCTAGACTCCAAATCCTATCCGGAAACCTTCAGATACTCCAAATAGGCTTCTGGAACACCAATTCCTTGTCAACTTCAATATAATTGCCCTGAAATCCTCGTTTTTCAACCAAAACCTGTAAAATAAAAACTAAAGGGAAACGTGACACTATTCTAATAAAATGCACTAAAATATAGCTTAATTATCATAGAGGATAGCTAAATTAGGTGAAAAAGACTCAAATGAAAGTGTAAAATACACATTCATCAAACTCTCCAAACCGAACCTTTGCTTGCCCTCAAGCAACTAAGCTAGACTCTAATGCAAAAAACAATGCAAGACACAAAATGGAGTCTCATGCCAAATAAAATGAACTAATCTACTGAATCTATCAAAAAACATATGAACAAAAACCATATAAATCAAAGCATGAATATCGGTTGAAGAATACCTCGATTGACTTATACACATCCACATAAGCACTTATGTCAAGACAAGATAGTCTCTCGTAACATTCTCTACCTGGACCTAGTCAGTGACGACGTAATGAAGCATGCTAAGATACGAATGGTTGTCCCGTGCCTATGAGACTGAGGACTTACTGTTGTTCCACCATGTTAAGACTTTTCCTCAAAGAGGTCGAACCAGTACTGGCTCTCATCAAACGAAGGATGGTTCCCTATAAAAGATAACACTCCCCTATTCTACCCATCTCTCAAGTAAAGTCTTAAGCTATTCACCACTTCCTGAATGGCAGGACGAGAGTGGTCTAGAACAGATGACACTCAAAGACAAAAAATAGAAAATTACAGCACGATTACGAACATTACAAAAATTGGAAAATGAGATACAACACTTTGCTAAACTGCTATTTGGCTTTCTTTTTTGGACCCTTCTTTGCTTTTTTGGGGTCTTTTCTTTTTTTTCTTTTTTTTCTTTCCAGTTTATTTTTTCTTTTTTTTTTTTTCCTGGAATTTTTCTTTCTTTTTTTTCGATTCTTTTAGCCAGCAGTAGCATAACAAAAAAAAGAAACAAAATGACTCACAATGACTTCCCCAAACCTATTCGAAAGAATAGGTTGGAGTACAAAATTTACGGAAAAGGAAAAATAAACTCACAATACGGAAATGAAAAACGAAAAACAAGTCTAATGACGGTGTAACCCCCTCCCCAAACCTATTCGGAAGAATAGGTTATAAACAAAGGATCACACAACCTCACACTACCTCCTTCCTAGGCATTTAGCAATCTCAAAGCATGGTGAAGACTTGTTGCCTCTTAGGTACATAATTACCCGGGAAAACAACCATAAGACCCTAACATGCATCATCCTATTATAAAGGCCTTCGTGAACCGCAGTAGAGAAAACACCACTAAGTGATGTCGAGACTACCAAGCTTAACTAAATGCAATACATAAATGTGACAAGCCAAGCGAGAAAAACCTCAAACAAATTCATAGAGATGAAGCATACGATTAATGGCATAGTTAGTTGATCTACCCAATGAAAAAGTTCAAAAAATTCGGCAATAAACTCCATATAAAACATGCAAGACTATCCTAGGATGAATGCAGTGAATGCAACCTAAAAAACTAAGAAAGCAGTAAACGTGCAAATGCAAATGCAGACGGATAAAACATGCAAGGTACTATACTCATCCTACCAATGTCAAGCTCCAAACTAACAATACTAGATCACTTAAATCCCATCCCCCCTCATGAAATTAACGCTAGTCCCTAGCAGTAAGAAAATGAGGAAATAAGATGTGATACTAGATGTTACCCCATGGTTTGGCCTCGGTCGGCTGAGTATGCTGCTTGTGAGTTATTGGGACTGCTCTGGGAGCCTCATAGGGTGTTATCAGGTCTTCTGGTAGGTGCGGTAGTTCCAGTTACAGGCCGGATAGGAACAACTCCTCCATTAGTATCATCATTGCCCGTATGGCCTTCATTGTCACTACTGTCACACACATCCTCACCAGTAGAGTTGCAGTGTCGAGTAGAATCCTCAAGATTAGCCGCCGCTGTTATGGAATCCTCCATCCTGTAGCCCTCCAATAGGTTGTGAACTGTTGAAGGGGAAAGAGCAGTGGTATCAGGACCTCCCCCTCCAGCGTTTTACACCCCTAGGAGGTTACAGTAAGCTGCTCGGATACTCAGAAGTCTTCTACCATTTTTTCCAATGTCGACCACATTCTCTACGGTTGATCCGACCGATGTCTATATGATGCTCCCTTTAGAGGCAGTCAAGGGGTACCCCTAAGAGGGGTCGGGCACCCATGTCATTATGTTTTGGAACCAAGCTAGCGCTTCGGAACCTTCTAGCAACTGCGAACTCAAGATTGAATCCGTCGCGGCAAGATTGTCCCGGTGCCTTCCTGTTCACTCGAACTTTGCAGTCCTTGTGATGGATTGCTGACGTAATAATGGTTTCTGTCCCTTCGGTGGTGCATGAATAGGCATAGGAGTCCTTACTCCAGGTGTACTCTAGCTCCTCCTCTTGGATAATCCACGACGTTGTTGCAAGACCCCATGGCTCGAACGCACATCTAACGAGGTCACTCTTCTTGACATGGTTGTAATCGATCCCCCTCCAATACTTCATAGTAATCATACGGGAATGCTCCTCTCCCTTGGCATTGTTCCTACAAACAACAGTTAGTACCTCGCATGACACAAAACTGACTCATGCATATGCTAGTGTAAGAACGAAACACACAAGTGATAAAATCAACAATCGAGCTCCCCAAATCCTTTATGTCTAGCCTAGCTTCTTCAACATGCAACATACCAATGTAACTACTACATGAAATACATCGCATTATGCTCTTGCTAGACAACTAATAACCAAGATAACAAGGCTCAATTCATACCATAGTAGCGAAAAATTCTAGCATCATAAATCCTCATAATCAACAATTAAGCATTCTATCATCAAATCCACCATCATTACACCAATAAACACAATCATATGCAAGAAATCAAAGATAAAGACATATTGCATAACAAGATATAACATCTAGTAGAAAAATCCCCAAATCAACAATCCAAGCATAATTGAGCATGCAATTGATAGTAAATAACGCTTCTAATCACACAAACAACCTACCCATGCATCAAATAAGCATAATTGAAGCTCAAATTAGAAAACCCCCAAATTTTGAAAATTAGGGTTCATAAGATGATACCTCAGATCTGAAAATCTAATGCACTTCGGATGAAAAGATAGATCACGTAATAGGCTTCGATTGAAGCTATAGAACACTAAATTTGGTGAAGAAATGAAGAAGTTATGAGGTTTTGAAGGTAAAATCGCAATTTCCGGTTTTTGGGGAGGAAGAATGATGAAAATATGAAGAAATGAGGAGAAGGGGAAGAATCTCGCGATTTTAATCTACTGGGACCGTGGGGCGAGTCGCCCCCGGTGCGGGGCGAGTCGCCCCATTCGGGGCGATTCGCCCCCCGCTCCCTGATGTGGGGAGACAGTCATTTCGACAAAAAATGCGGTTTTTAATCCGCGAAACCAATTTTTTCATAAAACCACTCGAAAAATCTCACTCAAACATAAGCACATACGACACAGAGATGAACAAATTCACATATGAGAAGCAAATTGTTCAAGTATGAATGCATGCAAAAAAGCAGTAAAGAAAGTGATAAAAACCCCGGGTTGCCTCCCGGATAGCGCCATTGTTTAAAGTCTTTGACTCGACTCCTGTCTGTGCCTAGCTCTTCTTCTTGAGGGTACTAGACTTCCCCTTCACGGATCTCCTCCTCATGCCTTGAACCTGTGAATAAGAATGAACATAGACATTAAGACCACTGTAGTCAATAGTGTGACAAGTATCAGGTGGATCAGATATGGCTCGCAACACATGTTGCTTGCCATCCACTTTAATAGTGCAAGTCCTTCGGTAGATATCCATTACGGAGCGTAGTTTAGTCAAGAACGTTCGCCCCAAGAGAATGACATCCCCCGTCCCAGGTGTAGACGCCTGCATAACTACAAAATCGGTGTATACAGAAGCTTCACCAATCTGGACCAGTACATTCTTCACAACGCCTTCGGGTCTCACAAAGGATCCATCCGGCAGTTGCACAATAGGCTTATGCACAAATAGTTTCCCAAGGTTACTCTTCTCGAACACATTCAAAGGGAGCACATTAGAGAAGGATCCCGTGTCTAGTGTGGCACGGACATCTTCAAGTTCCCCAATCCCGACCTTAATATCGAAACTTTGAGGGAGTGGCTCGGATCCTCTTGCTCCTCTTCGTTACCACCAAGGTCCTTCTCTTCTTCCTCAGACTGTGGGGGCACTTCCCCCTCGCAACTCTCGCACTTAGCAACCTTCTTGATGATGATTTCAACAGGTAGATCACCCACCAAGGTAATGGACATCGACTTCTCAGTGTTGCTAGGCAGCTTGCCTTGCTCCCTACTTGCTCCTCGGTCGATTAACTCTTGCATCTTTTGATGGGCAAGCCTAGTGCTCTCTTCCAACCTATCAAGTCTCGCTCTAGTCTTCTCAGAATCTTCTTCATAACGTTTGAGAAAACTTTGTGTGTGATTGATGAATGTGTATTTTACACTTTTATTCGAGTCTTTTTCACCTATTTTAGCTATCCTCTATGTTAATTTAGCTATATTTTAGTGCATTTTATTAAAATAGTGTCACGTTTCCGTTTAGATTTTATTTTACAGGTTTTGGTTGAAATTCGAAGATTTCCGGGCAATTATATTGAAGTTGACAAGGAATTGGTGTTCCAGAAGCCTATTTGGGGTATCTGAAGGTTTCCGGATAGGATTTGGAGTCTAGGGGTCGAATCTGGAGGTTAGAAGGCCACTAGAAGTTAGAAACCGAGTCCGGAAAGGGGAAGAAATCCAAAACCGCGTCGAAAACGCGGAATTCCGCGAAAAAACCGTCGGGCGAACCGCCGCAGAGCTGGGGCGAACCACCCCACACCAGGCGAACCGCCGGGCGTGTGGGGCGAACCGCCCCACAGTAATTCGAAGCCTATATATAGTTGCTCAGTTTTCTCCGAAAATCATATCTTTCCAGACCTACTTTCTCACCTCTCTCGGTAGTTTTAGGTAGGGACTTCCCAGAGCCTGTTCTGGGGGTCCGTAGCTTAGGGGACTCTTTTCATAACAGTTTGGAGCTCGTAGGATCGCTATCATCCGGAGATTGACAACCTTCGGTAACTTTGTATCTTACAGTCTTATTCTACTTATTTTATTATATTCTTTCAACATGTTTTCTTCTATGATTTCTGTTGATTGCATGCCTATTATGAGTAACTAAACTTATCGTTGGTGGTAGTATGTGAATTCTTAGCGAAGGGAAGATAATCATGCTAATGGCTATATCGCGCATTATACTCCGTGTCATTGCTTTATTTCGTTGATCAGGCACAGCCTAAATTCTCGTATGTTGTATTAATTATTATGCACAATTGGACCCTCGTCGAACTGTGCGCGAGTTTATCTTCGTAGTGTTGAATAATTACGGAACACATTAGGACAATAGTGATTGACTTGTCAGACCAGTTATCTTCGTAGTGCTTAATAATTGCAACAGGACAATAGATTGATTCAAAGATCTCTATGCAAGACCGAGGAATTTATGCGTGATTATCGACCCGTTATGTTAAGAAAGATCATACTATCACCAATCTCCATTATCTGCTCGAAACCCCTTTGCTATCTGTTTGTTGTTTTTATATTCTAAATTAGATTTGATAAAGCTAGTTATAGTCCTGAGAGAACGACACTCGAGTCATTCTACTGCTACACTACGGTTTTCGTTGTAGTTGTGGATTGTCTTTGGCAAAATACAAATATTATTTGACTGAACTCGGAACCGACAAATCCGCGTTCATCAAATTGGCGTCGTTGCCGAAGACTATACTCCTTTTTTCTGTTTAATTTGTTTATATTTTCAGCTTTAGATTCCTAATTCTACTAGTTTTAGTTTTCCTTTTTAATCTCTCTCTGATACTGCTTTCCTAGTCTGTTACATATAGTGTATGCCGCATACACGTTCTGTAGGAACACCGCTTGCTAATTCAATTGCTGAGATCGACAGAGTCTACCACCAAAGAAGGCGACTACTTGAAAGGCGCGCACTAGAGGAAATAGAGGATACCGATTTCTCTGAATCTCTACTCAATCTTTTCAAGGAAATCGACGGAATGGCAGAAGTTAGACCACTGAAGGCATGGGTTCAACCCACCAAGGATCGTATGAGGGGACCGGCGATTGTTCTTTCGTCTGCAACCCGAGATCTGGAGATCAAGAACCACGTATTCCAACAACTTTCGATGTTCTATGGCTTATCAAGGGAAGATGTGATGGGGTACTTGCACGATATCGATGATTTCGTCAACCAACTCCCACGATCCGGAGCTGACATAACAACGGACGAGCTAAGGATGAAGGTTTTTGCTATGGGACTTGGCGACAGAGCCAAGTCATGGTTAAGTTCTCTACCAGCAGGCTCGCTGGACACTTGGGAAAAGGTTTTTTCAGCTTTCATGGAGAAATACTTCCCCCACACCTTGACTACCGCGCTAAAGGCGCAAATCACTGGATTCAAGCAGGACTATGATGAGACCATCTACACCGCGTTTGAGAGATTCCAAGATCTCACAAACAAGTACCCTCACCATGGTTTTGAACTTTCCGACCTTGTCCAACACTTCTACAATGGACTAACCTTCGAGAACCAACAAGTGGTGGATTTCCAATGCCGGGGCAATATTTGGGAGGAAACCGCAGAAGCCGTCTGGGCAGTTTTTGAAAGGCTTGCTAAGGGGTCGCAGTTCAAGGACCCAAGAGCAATGGTTAGGAGACGTGGACCTGAAACTCCACCGACTCAAGAAGCCCCTATGTACAGGGGGGATGGGGATCAATTCGAATGCTTTACCAACGAATTCAAGCAAGTCCTCAAGAGCGCCACCGGAACAACTGTTTCGAACGAAGTATGCCGAATATGCAAGAACTATGGGCATGGTGCTCATATGTGTAGATCGGAGCTGGCATACGATGATGGCAACTGGGCTCGAGGAGGAGAAGAAGAAGCCTTTGCTACGGAGTTTGGTACTCAAGAAGTTAGCTACGGACAAGACGGTAGGAATCCTCGAGGTGGATTTTGGAGAAGAGGATACCGTAACAATCAAGGATATGCACCAGCTAACCAAACTTATGGACCTAACCAAGACCGTGGTAGGCTAAACTATGGTAATGATCACTGCGAAAACCCCGCTCCGAAAGAGCCACCGAAGTCGAAGTCGGCTCAACTGATGGAGAACTTGCAAAAGATGGTCGATCACACACAAAGTTTTCTCAAACGTTATGACGAAGATTCCGAGAAGACTAGGGCAAGGCTCGATAGGTTGAAAGAGAGCACTAGGCTTGCCCATCAAAAGATGCAAGAATTGATCGACCGAGAAGCAAGTAGGGAACCAGGCAAACTGCCTAGCAACACTGTGAAGTGGAATGCCATTACATTGGCTGGTGATGTACCTGACGAAATCACCATCAAGAAGGTTGTTAAGTGCAAGTGTTGCATGAAGGAAGAACTTCTGCAGGCTGAGGAAGAAGAGAAGGACCTTGGTTCTGACGCAAGTGATGAGGAGCAAGAGGATCCCGAGCCACTCCCTAAAAGTTTCGATGTTAAGGTAGGGATTGGTGAGCTTGAAGATGCCCGTGCCACACTAGACACGGGATCCAACTCAAACATAATCCCTTTGAATGTGTTTGAAAAGAGCAACCTTGGAAAAATGTCTGAGCAAAGGGATATTGTGCAACTGGCGGATGGATCCTTTATGAGACCCGAGGGCGTTGTGAAAAATGTGTTGGTCAAGATTGGTGAAGCATCTATATACACCAATTTTGTAGTTATGTCGGCATCTGCACCTGGGACGGGGGATGTCATACTCTTAGGACAAACATTCTTGACTAAACTACGCTCAGTGATGGACATATACCAAAGAACTTGCACTATTGAAGTAGATGGCAAGCAACACGTGTTGAAAGCCATATCTGATCCACCTGATCCGCCTGATATTTCTTTCACTACTCACTACTGTGGTCTTGCAGCCTATATTCTTTCTTATTCACAGGTTCGTGGCATGGAGAGGAGATCAATGAAGGGGAAGCCTAGTACCCGCAAAAAGAAGAAATAGGCGCAGACAGGAGTCGAGTCAAAGACTTTAAACAATGACGCTATCCGGGAGGCAACCCGGAATTTTATCGCTTTCTTTACTGCTTTTCTGCATGCATTCATTCTTGAACTATTTGCTTCTCGTATGCGAATTTGTTCATGTCTGTGTCGTATATGCTTATGTTTGAGTGAGATTTTTCGAGTGGTTTTTGAAAAAAATTGGTTTCGGGGATTAAAACCACATTTTCTGACGACAGGAACCGTCTCCCCGCATCGGGGAGCACGGGGCGAACCGCCCCACGTGGGTGGCGAACCGCCCCGTATGGAGCGAACCGCCCCACAGTTCCAGAAACTCAAAAATGCGGAATTCCTCCCCTTTTCCTCATTTTCTTCTTATTTCATCATTCCTCCTCCCAAAAAACCCGAAAATCGCGATTTCATCTTCAAATCTTCATAACTTCTTCATTTCTTGACCAAATTTAGTGTTCTTTAGCTGAAATCGAAGCCTATTACATGATCTATCATCCCATCCGATCAGATTTTGTCCGAATGCGTTAGATTTTCAGATCTGAGGTATCATCCTTAGAACCCTAATTTTTGAATTTGGGGATTTTCTAATTTGAGCTTCAATTATGCTTATTTGATGCATGGGTATGTTATTTGTGTAATTAGACATGTTATTTACTATCAATTGGATGCTCAATTTTGCTCGGATTGTTGATTTGGGTATTTTGCTACTAGATGATATATCTTGTTATGCAATATGTCTTTATCTTTGATTTCTAACATATGGTTGTGTTTATTGATGTAATGTTGGTAGATTTGACGATAGAATGCTTAATTGTTGAGTATGAGGATTTATGATGGTAGAATTTTTCACTACTATAGTATGAATTGAGCCTTGTTATCAAGGATATTGGTTGTCTAGAAAGAGCATAATGTGATGTATTGCATGTAGTAGTTACATTGGTATGTTGCATGATGAAGAAGCTAGGCTAGACATTACGGTTTGGGGAGCTCGATTGATGATTTTATCACTCGTGTGTTTCGCTCTTACACTAGCATATGCATGAGTCAGTTTTGTGTCATACGAGGTACTAACTGCTGTTTGTAGGAACCATACCAAGGGAAGGGAGCATTCCCGTATGATCGCTGTGAAAACCATGTCAAGGAAGGTGACCTCGCTAGATGTGCGTTCGAGCCAAGGGGTTCTGCAACAACGTCGTGGATTATCCAAGAGGAGGAGCTAGAGTACACCTGGAGTAAGGACTCCTATGCCTATTCATGCACCACCGAAGGGACAGAAACCATTATTACGTCAGCAATCCATCACAAGGACTGCAAAGTTCGAGTGAACTGGAAGGCACCGGGACATTCTCGCCGCGACGGATTCAATCATGAGTTCGCAGTTGCTAGAAGGTTCCGAAGCGCTAGCTTGGTTCCAATACATAATGACATGGGTACCCAGCATCTTGTTGGGGTGCCCCTTGCCTGCCTCTAAAGGGAGCATCATATAGACATCGGTCGCATCAACCGTAGAGAATGTGGTCGACATTGGAAAAAATGGTAGAAGACTTATGAGTATCCGAGCAGCTTACTGTAACCTCCTCGGGGTGTGAAACGCTGGAGGGGGAGGTCCTGATACCACTGCTCTTTCCCCTTCAACAGTTCACAACCTATTGGAGGGCTACAGGATGGAGGATTCCATAACAGCGGCGGCTAATCTTGAGGATTCTACTCGACAATGCAACTCTACTGGCGATGATGATGGTGACAGTAGTGACAATGAAGGCCATACGGGCAATGATGATTCCAATTGAGGAGTTGTTCCTGTTCGGCCTAAAAATGGAACTACCGAACCTACCAGAAGACCTGATGACCACCTATAAAGCTCCCAGAGCAGGCCCAATAACTCACAAGCAGCATACTCAGCCGACCGAGGCCAAACCATGGGGTAACATCTAGTATCACATCTTATTTCCTCATTTTCTTACTGCTAGGGACTAGCGTTAATTTCATGAGGGGGGATGGGATTTAAGTGATCTGATGTTGTTAGTTTGGAGCTTGGTATTGGTAGGATGAGTATAGTACCTCGCATGCTTTATCCATCCACATTTGCATTTGCACGTTTTCTGCTTTCTTAGATTTTTTAGGTTGCATTTCACTACATTCATCCTAGGATAGTCTTGCATGTTTTATATGGAGTTTATTGCCGAATTGTTTGAACTTTTTTATTGGGTATATCAACTAGCTATGCCGTTAATCGTATGCTTCATCTCTATGAATTTGTTTGAGATTTTTCTCGCTTGGCTTGTCACATTTATGTATTGGAAACTTAGTTAAGCTTGGTAATCTCAACATCACTTAGTGGTGTTTTCTCTACTGCGGTTCACGAAGGCCTTTATAATAGGATGATGCATGTTAGGGTCTTATGGTTGTTTTCTGATGAATGTGTATTTTACACTTTCATACGAGTCTTTTTCACCTATTTTAGCTATCTTCTATGTTAATTTAGCTATATTTTAATACATTTTATTAGAATAGTGTCACGTTTCCCTTTAGAATTTATTTTACAGGTTTTGGTTGAAATTCGAAGATTTCCGGGCAATTAAATTAAAGTTGACAAGGAATTGGTGTTCCAGAAGCCTATTTGGAGTATCTGAAGGTTTCCGGATAGGATTTGGAGTCTAGGGGCCGAATCTGGAGGTTAGAGGCTACTAGAAGTCAGAAACCGAGTCCGAAAAGGGGAAGAAATCCAAAAAACGCGTCGAAAACGCGGAATTCCGCGAGAAATTCTCTGGGGCAAACCGCCCCAGAGGTGGGCAAACCGCCCCACAGTATTTCGGGGCCTATATATAGTTGCTCAGTTTTCTCCGAAAATGATATCTTTCCAGACCTACTTTCTCACCTCTCTCTATAGTTTTAGGTAGGAACTTCTCGGGGCCTGTCCTGGGAGTTCCGTAGCTTAGGGGATACTTTTTCATAGCAGTTGGAGCTCGTAGGATCGCAATCATCCGGAGATTGACAACCTTCTGTAACTTTGTATCTTATAGTTTTATTCTACTTATTTTATTATATTCTTTCAACATGTTTTCTTCTTTGATTTCTATTGATTGCATGCCTTTTATGAGTAGCTAAACTTATCGTTGGTGGTAGTATGTGAATTCTTAGCGAAGGGAAGATAATCATGCTAATGGCTATATCGCGCATTATACTCCGTGTCATTGCTTTATTTCGTTGATCAGGCACAGCCTAAATTCTCGTATGTTGTATTAATTATTATGCACAATTGGACACTTGTCGACCATCAGACCAATTATCTTCGTAGTGTTGAATAATTACGGAACACATTAGGACAATATGATTGATTTGTCAGACCAATTATCTTCGTAGTGCTTAATATTTACAACAGGACACTAGATTGATTCAAAGATCTCTATGCAAGACCGAGGAATTTATGCATGATTATCGACCCGTTATGTTAAGAAGGACCATACTATCACCAATCTCCATTATCTGCTAGAAAACCCCCTTTTGCTATCTGACTGATGTGTTATATTTTCTTGTTAAATAGATAAAGCTAGTTATAGTCCTGAGAGAACGACACTCGAGTCATTCTACTGCTACACTACGGTTTTCGTTGTAGTTGTGGATTGCCTTTGGCTTAATTACAAATATATTTGCGTGAACTCGGAGCACGACATCCGCGGTTCATCAAATTGGCGCCGTTGTCGGGGACTATACTCCTTTTTCTATTTAATTTTGTTTATATTTACAGCTTTAGATTCCTAATTCTACTAGTTTTAGTTTTCCTTTTTAATCTTTCTCTGATACTGCTTTCCGAGTCTGTTTCTAATCACCTTTCCTAGTCTGTTAATGATAGTGTATGCCGCATACACGTTCTGCAGGAACACCGCTTGCTGATTCAATTGCTGAGATCGAAAGATTCTACCACCAAAGAAGGCGACTACTTGAAAGGCGCGCACTAGAGGAAATAGAGGATACCGATTTCTCTGAATCTCTACTCAGTCTCTTCAAGGAAATCAACGGAATGGCAGAACCTAGACCACTGATGGCATGGGTTCAACCCACCAAGGATCGTATGAGAGGACCGGCGATTGTTCTTTCGTCTGCAACCCGAGATCTGGAAATCAAGAACCACGCATTCCAACAACTTCCGAGGTTCTATGGCTTATCAAGGGAAGATGTGATGGGGTACTTGCACTATATCGATGATTTCGTCAACCAACTCCCACGATCCGGAGCTGACATAACAACGGATGAGTTGAGGATGAAGGTTTTTGCTATGGGACTTGGCGACAGAGCCAAGTCATGACTGAGTTCTCTACCAGCAGGCTCGCTGGACACTTGGGAGAACGTTTTTTCAGCTTTCATGGAGAAATACTTCCCTCACACCTTGACTACCGCGCTTAAGGCGCAGATCACTGGATTCAAGCAGGACTATGATGAGACCATCTACACTGCGTTTGAGAGGTTCCAAGATCTCACGAACAAGTGCCCTCACCATGGTTTTGAACTTTCCGACCTTGTCCAACACTTCTACAATGGACTAACCTTCGAGAACCAACAAGTGGTGGATTTCCAATGCCGAGGCAATATTTGGGAGGAAACCGCAGAAGCCGTCTGGGCAGCTTTTGAAAGGCTTGCTAAGGGTTCGCAGTTCAAGGACCCAAGAGCAATGGTTAGGAGACGTGGACCTGAAGCTCCACCAACTCAAGAAGCCCCTATGTACAGGGGGAATGGGGATCAATTCGAGTGCTTTACCAACGAATTGAAGCAAGTCCTCAAGAGCGCCACCGGAACAACTGTTTCGAACGAAGTATGCCGAATATGCAAGAACTATGGGCATGGGGCTCATCTGTGTAGATCGGAGCTGGCATACGATGATGGCAACTGGGCTCGAGGAGGCGAAGAAGAAGCCTTTGCTACGGAGTATGGGACTCAAGAAGTTAGCTACGGACAAGACGGTAGGAATCCTCGAGGTGGATTTTGGAGAAGAGGATACCGTAACAATCAAGGATATGCACCGGCTAACCAAACTTATGGACCTAAACAAGACCGTAGTAGGCTAAACTCCGGTAATGACCACTGCGAAAACCCCGCTCCGAAAGAGCCACCGAAGTCGAAGTCGGCTCAACTGATGGAGAACTTGCAAAAGATGGTTGATCACACACAAAGTTTTCTCAAACGTTATGAAGAAGATTCTGAGAAGACTAGAGCAAGGCTCGATAGGTTGGAAGAAAGCACTAGGTTTGCCCATCAAAAGATGCAAGAGTTGATCGACCGAGGAGCAAGTAGGGAGTAAGGCAAACTGCCTAGCAACACTGTGAAGTCGAATGCCATTACGTTGGCTGGTGATGTACCTGACGAAATCACCATCAAGAAGGTTGTTAGGTGCGAGTGTTGCATGAAGGAAGAACTTCTACAGGCTGAGGAAGAAGAGAAGGACCTTGGTTCTGACGCAAGTGATGAGGAGCAAGAGGATCCCGAACCACTCCCTAAAAGTTTCGATGTTAAGGTAGGGATTGGTGAGCTTGAAGATGTCCGTGCCACACTAAATACGGGATCCTACTCAAACATAATTCCTTTGAATGTGTTTCAAAAGAGCAACCTTGGAAAACTATCTGAGCAAAGGGCTATTGTGCAACTGGCGGATGGATCCTTTATTAGACCCGAGGGTGTTGTGAAAAATGTGTTGGTCAAGATCGGTGAAGCATCTATATACACCAATTTCGTAGTTCTGCCGGCATCTGCACCTGGGACGGGGGATGTCATACTCTTAGGGCAAACATTCTTGACCAAGCTACGCTCCGTGATGGACATCTACCAAAGAACTTGCACCATCGAAGTGGATGGCAAGCAACACGTATTGCAAGCCATACCTGATCCACCGGAACCGCCTGATATTACTACTCACTACTGTGGTCTTGCAGCCTATATTCTTTCTTATTCACAGGTTCGTGGCATGGAGAGGAGATCAATGAAGGGGAAGCCTAGTACCCGCAAAAAGAAGAGATAGGCACAGACAGGAGTCGAGTCAAAGACTTTAAAGAATGACGCTATCCGGGAGGCAATCCGGAATTTTATCGCTTTCTTTACTGCTTTTCTGCATGCATTCATTCTTGAACTATTTGCTTCTCGTATGCGAATTTGTTCATGTCTGTGTCGTATGTGCTTATGTTTGAGTGAGACTTTTCGAGTGGTTTTTTAAAAAAAAATTGATTTCGGGGATTAAAACCGTATTTTCAAACGTCGGGAACCGTCTCCCCGCATTGGGGAGCACGGGGCGAACCGCCCCACATGGGGGGCGAACCGCCCCGCACGTGGGGCGAACCGCCCCACATTTCCAGATCTTCAAAAACGCGGATTTCTTCCCCAAAACCTCATTTTCTTCATTCTTCTTCATTCCTCCTCCCAAAAAACCCGAATTTCGCGATTTCAACTTATAACTTCTTCAATTCTTGACCAAATTTAGTGTTCTTTAACTTAAATCGAAACCTATTATTTGATTTTTCATCCCATCCGAACAGATTTCATCCTTATGCGTTAGATTTTCAGATATGAGGTATCATCCTTAGAACCCTAATTTTCGAATTTGGGGATTTTCTTATTTGAGCTTCAATTATGCTTATTTGATGCATGGGTATGTTGTTTGTATGATTAGACATGTTATTTACTATCAATTGCATGCTCACTTTTGCTTAGATTGTTGATTTGGGTATTTTGCTGCTAGATGATATATCTTGTTATGCAATATGTCTTTATCTTTGATTTCTTGCATATGATTGTGTTTATTGATGTAATGTTGGTGGATTTGACGTTAGAATACTTAATTGTTGAGTATGAGGATTTATGCTGGTAGAATTTTCGCTGCTATGGTATGAATTGAGCCTTGTTATCAAGGATATTGGTTGTCTAGTAAGAGCATAATGTGATGTATTGCATGTAGTAGTTACATTAGTATGTTGCATGATGAAGTAGCTAGGCTAGACATTACGGTTTGGGGAGCTCGATTGTTGATTTTACCACTTGTGTGTTTCGCTTTTACACTAGCATATATTTGAGTCAGTTTTGTGTCATACGAGGTACTAACTGCTATTTGTAGGAACCATACCATGGGAAAGGAGCATTCCCGTATGATTGTTGTGAAGAACCATGTCAAGGAAGGTGACCTCGCTAGATGTGCGTTCGAGCCAAGGGGTTTTGCAACAACGTCGTGGATTATCCAAGAGGAGGAGTGATGACACGTTGTCAAGGTCAATCAAATAAATTTGTATTTAGCCAAAGGCAATCCACAACTACAACGAAAACCGTAGTGTAGTAGTAGAATGACTCGAGTGTCGTTCTCTCAGGACTATAACTAGTTTTATCAAATCTAATTTAGAATATAAAAACAGCAGACAGATAGCAATAGGGGGTTTCTAGCAGATAATGGAGACGGGTGATAGTATGATCCTTCTTAGCATAATGGGTCGATAATCATGCATAAATTCCTCGGTCTTGCATAGAGATCTTTGAATCAATCTAGTGTCTTGTTGCAAGCATTAAGCACTACGAAGATAATCTGGTCTGACTAGTCAATCACGGTTGTCCTAATGTGTTCCGTAATTATTCAACACTACGAAGATAATTGGTCTGATGGTCGACTAGTGTCCAATTGTGCATAATGATCAATACAACATACGAGAATTTTGGTTACAACTGATCAACGAAATAAAGCAATGACACGGAGTATAATGCGCGATATAGCCATTAGCATGATTATCTTCCCTCGCTAAGAATTCACATAATACCACCAATGATAAGTTTAGCTACTCATAATATGCATGCAATCAACAGAAATCATAGAAGAAAACATATTGAAAGATAAATAAAATAAGTAGGTAAAACTGTAAGATACAAAGTTACCGAAGGTTGTCAATCTTCGGATGATTGCGATCCTACAAGCTCCAATCTGCTATGAAAAAGTATCCCCTAAGCTACGGAACTCCCAGGACAGGCCCCAGGAAGTTCCTACCTAAAACTATAGAGAGAGGTGAGAAAGTAGGTCTGGAAAGATATGATTTTCGGAGAGAAAACTGAGCACTATATATAGGCCCCGAATAATCACGGGGCGGTTCGCCCCACAATGCGACGGTTCGCCCCAGAGGATTTTCGCGGAATTTTCGCGTTTTCGACGCGTTTTTGGATTTCTTCACCTTTTCGAACTCGGTTTCTGACTTCTAGTAGCCTTCTAACCTCCAGATTCGGCCCCTAGACTTCAAATCCTATCCGGAAACCTTCAGATACTCCAAATAGGCTTCTGGAACACCAATTCCTTGTAAACTTCAATATAATTGCTCAGAAATCTTCGAATTTCAACCAAAACCTGTAAAATAAAATCTAAAGGGAAACGTGACACTATTCTAATAAAATGTACTAAAATATAGCTAAATTAACATAGAGGATAGCTAAAATAGGTGAAAAAGACTCGAATGAAAGTGTAAAATACACATTCATCAAACTCCCCAAACCGAACCTTTGCTTGTCCTCAAGCAACTAAGGTAGACTCTAATACAAAAAACATGCAAGACACAAAATGGAGTTTTATGCAAAATGAAATGAACTAATCTACTGAATCTACCAAAAAACATATGAACAAAAACCATATAAATCAAAGCATGAATATAGGTTGAAGAATACCTCGATTGACTTATACACATCCACATAAGCACTTATGTCAAGACAAGATAGTCTCTCGTAACATTCTCTACCTGGACCTAGTCAGTGACGACGTAATGATGCATGCTAAGATACGAATGGTTGCCCCGTGCCTATGAAACTGAGGACTTACTGCTGTTCCACCATGTTAAGACTTTTCCTCAAAAGAGGCCGAACCAGTACTGGATCTCATCAAACGAAGGAGGGTTCCCTATAAAAGATAACACTCCCCTATTCTACCCATCTCTCAAGTAAAGTCTTAAGCTATTCACCACTTCCTAAATGGCAGGACGAGGGTGGTCTAGAACAGATGACTCTCAAGACAAAAAGATAAAAAATAAAAATAGAAAATTACAACACGAACAATTCGAAAAATGGAAAAGACTCAAACTTTGCTAAACTGCTTTTGGCTTTTCTCTTTTTTTTTTGGACCCTTCTTTGCTTTTTTGGGGTCTTTTTTCTTTTTTTCCTTTCCAGATTCTTTTTTCCTTTTTCTTTTTTCCTGGAAGTTTTCTTCTTTTTTTTCGATTTTTTTTCTAGCCAGCAGTAGCATAAGAAAGAGAAACAAAAAATGACTCACACGACTTCCCCAAACCTATTCGAAAGAATAGGTTGGAGTACAAAATTTACGGAAAAAGGAAAATAAACTCACGATACGAAAATGAAAAACAGAAACAAGTCTACGATGGTGTAACCCCCTCCCCAAACCTATTCGGAAGAATAGGTTATAAACAAAGGATCACAAAACCTCACACTACCTCCTTCCTATGCATTTAGCAATCTCAAAGCATGGTGAAGACTTGTTGCCTCTTAGGTACATAATTACTCGGGAAAACAACCATAAGACCCTAACATGCATCATCCTATTATAAAGGCCTTCGTGAACCGCATTAGAGAAAACACCACTAAGTGATGTCGAGACTACCTAGCTCAACTAAGTGCAATACATAAATGTGACAAGCCAAGCGAGAAAAACCTCAAATAAATTCATAGAGATGAAGCATACGATTAATGGCATAGCTAGTTGATCTACCCAATACAAAAGTTCGAAAATTCGGCAATAAACTCCATATAAAACATGCAAAACTATCCTAGGATGAATGTAGTGAATGCAACCTAAAATCTAAGAAAGCAGTAAACGTGCAAATGCAAATGCAAACAAAGGACAAGATACTAACCGACACAAAGCCAAACAATACTTAACATCATGGTTCACATCCCATCCCCCTTACGATTCTTAAGCTAGCCCCTAACAAAAGAGAATGAGTAATAAGAAGTGATACTAGATGTTACCGAAGGGTTTGGCCTCTGTCGGCTGAGAGTGACATGTGGAAGGACTAATCATCGTTATGGTAGTCCCCATAAAAGTCACTCCACATGTCATTCATGAGCTCATTGGACTGTCGTAGAGCTTCCTGCTGTTGCTGGATGAGCTGTTGCTGCTCCCACATGTGCTGCCTATCCTCTCGGCGATGCTCCTCGAATATCTCCCAATCGCGGTTGTGTTGCACAATGTGACTGTCGATGTCCTGTCTCATGGCCGCGTTGTTGGCATCAATTCTGTCGAAACGGCTGTCGAGGTAGGTACGGAATTCGGAGAAGTCAAATCCTCCAGACCCCTGTGGTGCTCCAGCTGGTGCATGCGGTGCATGATGGACAAAAGGAATATCTGGAATAGGGGCTTCGCCAACATCGGCCTCCATAGCATCCTCATGATCGGAATCATTTGGCTGGAATGGTGCTCCTACATCAGCGGCGGCTGCTGTGGGGTTCCTCAACTGATACCTGTTGAGCTGTACCTCAATGGTCGAGGGTGAAAGGGCAGCGACCTCGCAATCCCCCTCCTCAATATCATCGACCCCATGATATATGCAGTAGGCTGTGATGAAGCTCGGGAAGATGAAAGGCTTCCTCTTCTTTTCCCAGTGGCGCTCGTACTCCTCGTACATAATGTGCCCAATATCAATCTGATGTCCGTCTATGAGGCAGTAGAGGAGCTCGGCGTAATAGGGATGAACCCATGTGTCATTCTTCCTCGGGATCAAGTCGGAGATGCAAAATTTCATCATCACCTTAGCTTCGATGCTAAGGTCTCTATAACTGATCCGTCCAGGTGCTTCCCCAACTTTCGGATATCGGTATTCCCTGTTGCAGATCACGTCGGTGATGTGTCTCCCTATCCCCCTAGTGATCCTCAAATACGAGTAGGCGTGGTCGCTCTCTGTGAATTCCAGGTTCCCGAAATGGATGAAGGAAGAAATGTGCTCTGGGTCCCATGGTATAATCAGGCCTCGGACTAGCACCCCATTCTTCTCGTCGAGATCCGTGTATCCAGTGTAGAAATCTCGGAGGAGGCTCTCGTCGTACCCTTTGAACCTGTTGGAACTGTACCATGCCCAATTCCTTTGTGTCCCCAAACGTGACAGCGTCCTATATCCTGCTCTATCCGCCGCGGACTCAGGAATTTCAATCCTCCTATCTGGGATGATCGACCTCCCTCCGTCTATCTCCGCCTCTAGCCTTTGTCGTACCTCTATCGCAGCGGCAGACAACTCGTACAAATCGTGAGATGGTTGGGAGCTTGATGCCACTCCCTTCCCCTTTTTGCTAGAGTCGGCTCTCCTTTTCCTCGGTGCCATGATTCCTACAAACAGCAATTAGTATCTTGTACGATGCAAAACAGACCTATGCATATGTGAATATACGAGTGAACAAACGAGTAAAATTCTCAAAATTCCAACTCCTCATAAACCCAAAGCCTAGTCTAGCTAATTCATTACGCAACATATCAATGTAACTACTACAATAACATATCACATTATGCTCTTGCTAACAACAAGTGCCTTGAATCACAAGGTCCAATCCATACCATAAAAATCAAAATCTAGCATAAATCCTCAATCTCATCAATCATGCATTCTACCAATTCATCCATCAAATTCATATCAATAATCACATGTTTAAACAAGAAATGAAAGTAAGAGAGACATCTCCTAGCAAGACATATATCATCCAATTAGCAAAAATCTCGAATCATCAAACCAAGCCTAATTGAACATGTAATTGACAATGAAATACCAATCTAATCACATAAATCATCAACCCATACATCATACAAGCCTAATTGAAGCATAAATCAAAAAAATCCCCAAATTATAAAAATTAGGGTTCAAGTGATAATACCTCAAATCCGGAAATTGAATAAGCTAGGAAGAAATTTGTTCGGATAGAATGATAGAGCACGTAACGGGCTTCGAATGAAGCTAAAGAACACACAAAATGATGGAGAGATGAAGAAGTTATGAAGATTTGAAGTTATTTTGAAAATGGAGGAAATTTTAAAGTTTGGAAGATGAAAATGGAGGAAAATGGGGGTTTGGGGAAGAAACCCCCGTTTTTACAATCTGATGGTGTGGGGCGGTTCGCCCCACACCTGGGGCGGACCGCCCCGCGCGCCAAGAGCGCGCGCGCGCGCTCTGTTCGTGGGGCGATTCGCCCCCCACTTTAAGGTGGGAGACGAACGTTTTTTGAAATAAAAATGCGGTTTTTAGTCCCCGAAAAAGTTTTTAGTCCCTGAAAAATCATTTTCCTCAAAAAATCACTCGAAAAGTCGCACTCGAACACAACATAAGCACATACGACACAGAACTGAACAAATTCACATATGAAAAGCAATTGTTCAAGTATGAATGCATGCAATAAAGCGGTAAAGAAAGCGATAAAAACCCCGGGTTGCCTCCCGGATAGCGCCATTGTTTAAAGTCTCTGACTCGACTCCTGTCTTCGCCTATCTTTTCCTTTGAGGGTACTAGACTTCCACTTCATGAGTCTCCTTCCCGTGCTTTGATCATGTGAATAAGAGTGAACATAGATGTTAAGACCACTGTAATCAATAGTGTTAGAAGTATCGGGTGGATCAGGTGGATCAGATATGGCTTGCAACACATGTTGCTTGCCATCCACTTCGATAGTGCAAGTCCTTTGGTAGATGTCCATTACGGAGCGTAGCTTAGTCAAGAATGTTCGTCCTAAGAGTATGACATCCCCCGTTCCTGGTGCTGATGCTGGCATAATTACAAAATCGGTGTAGACAGAGGCTTCACCAATTTTGACTAATACATTCTTCACAACGCCTTTGGGTTTCACAAGGGATCCATCCGCCAGTTGCACAATAGCCTTATGCACAGTTAGTTCTCCAAGGTTACTCTTCTCGAAAACATTCAAAGGGAGCACATTAGAGTAGGATCTTGTGTCCAGTGTGGCTCGGACATCTTCAAGCTCCCCAATCCCGACCTTAACATCGAAACTTTGAGGGAGTGGATCGGGATCCTCTTGCTCCTCTTCACTCTTGTTAGTACCAAGGTCCTTTTCTTCTTCTTCGGCTTGTGGGGGCAGTTCCCTCTTGCAACTCTCGCATTTAGCAACCTTTTTTATGGTGATTTCAACAGGTAGATCACCCACTAGTCTTTGGTGGTAGACTCTATCGATCTCAGCGATTGAATCAGCAAGCGGTGTTCCTGCAGAACGTGTATGCGGCATACACAATCTATAACAGACTAGGAAAGGTGATTAGAAACAGACTAGGAAAGCAGTATCAGAGAGAGATTAAAAAGGAAAACTAAAACTAATAGAATTAGGAATCTAAAGCTGAAAATATAAACAAATTAAAAAGAAAAAAGGAGTATAGTCCCCGGCAGCGGCGCCAATTTGATGACACATTGTCAAGGTCAATCAAATAAATTTGTATTTAGCCAAAGGCAATCCACAACTACAACGAAAACCGTAGTGTAGTAGTAGAATGACTCGAGTGTCGTTCTCTCAGGACTATAACTAGCTTTATCAAATCTAATTTAGAATATAAAAACAGGAGACAGATAGCAATAGGGGGTTTCTAGGAGATAATGGAGATTGGTGATAGTATGGTCCTTCTTAGCATAATGGGATGATAATCATGCATAAATTCCTCGGTCTTGCATAGAGATCTTTGAATCAATCTAGTGTCATGTTGCAAGCATTAAGCACTACGAAGATAATCTGGTCTGACTAGTCAATCACGGTTGTCCTAATGTGTTCCGTAATTATTCAACACTACGAAGATAATTGGTCTGATGGTCGACTAGTGTCCAATTGTGCATAATGATCAATACAACATACGAGAATTTTGGTTACAACTGATCAACGAAATAAAGCAATGACACGGAGTATAATGCGCGATATAGCCATTAGCATGATTATCTTCCCTCGCTAAGAATTCACATACTACCACCAATGATAAGTTTAGCTACTCATAATATGCATGAAATCAACAGAAATCATAGAAAAAAACATATTGAAAGATAAATAAAATAAGTAGATAAAACTGTAAAATACAAAGTTACCGAAGGTTGTCAATCTCCGGATGATTGCGATCCTACAAGCTCCAATCTGCTATGAAAAAGTATCCCCTAAGCTACGGAACTCCCAGGACAGGCCCCGGGAAGTTCCTACCTAAAACTATAGAGAGAGGTGAGAAAGTAGGTCTGGAAAGATATGATTTTCGGAGAGAAAACTGAGCACTATATATAGGCCCCGAATAATCACGGGGCGGTTCGCCCCACAATGCGACAGTTCGCCCCAGAGGATTTTCGCGGATTCGACGCGTTTTTGAATTTCTTCACCTTTTCGGACTCGGTTTCTGACTTCTAGTAGCCTTCTAACCTCCAGATTCGGCCCCTAGACTTCAAATCCTATCCGGAAACCTTCAGATACTCCAAATAGGCTTCTGGAACATCAATTCCTTGTAAACTTCAATATAATTGCTCAGAAATCTTCGAATTTCAACCAAAACCTGTAAAATAAAATCTAAAGGGAAACGTGACACTATTCTAATAAAATGTACTAAAATATAGCTAAATTAACATAGAGGATAGCTAAAATAGGTGAAAAAGACTCGAATGAAAGTCTAAAATACACATTCATCAAGGAGCTAGAGTACACCTGGAGTAAGGACTCCTATGCCTATTCATGCACCACCGAAGGGACAGAAACCATTATTACGTCATCACTCCATCACGAGGACTGCAGAATTCGAGTGAACAGGAAGGCACCGGGACATTCTCGCCGCGACGGATTCAATCTTGAGTTCGCAGTTGCTTTAAGGTTCCGAAGCGCTAGCTTGGTTCCAAAACATAATGACATGGGTGCCCAGCACCTTGTTGGGGTACCCCTTGACTGCCTCTAAAGTGAGCATCATATAGACATCGGTCGGATCCACCGTAGAGAATGTGGTCGAAATTGGAGAAAAAGGTAGAAGACTTCTGAGTATCCGAGCAGCTTACTGAAACCTTCTCGTGGTGTAAAACGTTGGAGGGGGAGGTCCTGACACCACTGCCCTTTCCCCTTCAACAGTTCACATCCTATTGGAGGGCTTCAGGATGGAGGATTCCATAACAGCGGCGGCTAATCTTAAGAATTCTACCTGACACTACAACTCTACTGGTGGGGATGTGCGTGAAAGTAGTGACAATGAAGGCCATACGGGCAATGATGATACTAATGTAGGAGTTGTTCTGTTCCGACCTATGATTGAAACTAAAACCCTACCTGAAGACCTGATGATACCTATAAAGCTTCCAGAGGAGCCCAATAAATCACGCAGCATACTCAGCCGACCGAGGCCAAACCATGGGGTAACATCTAGTATCACATCTTAATTCCTCATTTTCTTACTGCTAGGGACTAGCGTTAATATCATGAGGGGGGATGGGATTTAAGTGATCTGATGTTGTTAGTTTGGAGCTTGGTATTGTAGGATGAGTATAGTACATCGCATGCTTTATCTGTCTGCATTTGCATTTGCACTTTTATTGCGTTCTTAGATTTTTTAGGTTGCATTCATACATTCATCTTAGGATAGTCTTGCATGTTTTATATGGAGTTTATTGCGAATTTTTTGAACTTTTTTAATTGGATAGATCAACCAACTATGCCATTAATCGTATGCTTCATCTCTATGAATTTGTTTGAGGTTTTCTCGCTTGGCTTGTCACTTTATGTATTGCACTTAGTTG
>CM051455.1:61484706-61528911 GCA_028274465.1 Plantago ovata
AATAAGTCAATCGAGGTATTCTTCACCTATATTCATGCTTTGATTTATATTGTTTTGTTCATTATGTATTGATCGATTAGTAGATTAGTTCATTTTATTTGGCATGAGACTCCCATTTTGTGTATTGCATGTTTTTTGCATTAGAGTCTAGCTTAGTGCTTGAGGACAAGCAAAAGGTTCGGTTTGGGGAGTTTGATGAATGTGTATTTTACACTTTCATTCGAGTCTTTTTCACCTATTTTAGCTATCCTCTATGTTAATTAGCTATATTATTGCATTTTATTAGAATAGTGTCACGTTTCCCTTTAGATTTTATTTTACAGGTTTTGGTGAATTCGAAGATTTCCGGGCAATATATTGAAGTTGACAAGGAATTGGTGTTCCAGCGCCTATTTGGAGTATCTGAAGGTTTCCGGATAGGATTTGGAGTCTAGGGGTCGAATCTGGAGGTTAGAAGGCCACTAGAAGTCAGAAACCGAGTCCGAAAAGGGGAAGAAATCCAAAACCGCGTCGAAAACGCGGAATTCCGCGAAAAAACCTCCGGGCGAACCGCCCCACACCGAGCGAACCGTCGGGCGTGTGGGGCGAACCGCCCCACAGTAATTCGAAGCCTATATATAGTTGCTCAGTTTTCTCCGAAAATCATATCTTTCCAGACCTACTTTCTCACCTCTCTCTGTAGTTTTAGGTAGGGACTTCCGAGAGCCTGTTCTGGGGGTCCGTAGCTTAGGGGACTCTTTTTCATAGCAGTTTGGAGCTCGTAGGATCGCTATCATCCGGAGATTGACAACCTTCGGTAACTTTGTATCTTACTGTTTTATTCTACTTATTTATTATATTCTTTCAACATGTTTTCTTTTATGATTTCTGTTGATTGCATGCCTATTATGAGTAGCTAAACTTATCGTTGGTGGTAGTATGTGAATTCTTAGCGAAGGGAAGATAATCATGCTAATGGCTATATCGCGCATTATACTCCGTGTCATTGCTTTATTTCGTTGATCAGGCACAGCCTAAATTCTTGTATATTGTATTAATTATTATGCACAATTGGACCCTCGTCGACCTGTGCGCGAGTTTATCTTCTTAGTGTTGAATAATTACGGAACACATTAGGACAATAGTGATTGACTTGTCAGACCAGTTATCTTCGTAGTGCTTAATAATTGCAACAGGACACTAGATTGATTCAAAGATCTCTATGCAGGACCGAGGAATTTATGCATGATTATCGACCCGTTATGTTAAGAAGGATCATACTATCACCAATCTCCATTATCTGCTAGAAATCCCTTTGCTATCTGTTTGCTGTTTTTATATTCTAAAATAGATTTGATAAAGCTAGTTATAGTCCTGAGAGAACGACACTCGAGTCATTCTACTGCTACACTACGGTTTTCGTTGTAGTTGTGGATTGCCTTTGGCTAAATACAAATATTATTTGACTGAACTCGGAACCGACAAATCCGTGTTCATCAGTGATCAACCATCTTTTGCAAGTTCTCCATCAGTTGAGCCGACTTCGACTTCGGTGGATCTTTCGGTGCGGGGTTTTCGCAGCGATCATTACCATAGTTTAGCCTTCTACGGTCTTGGTTAGGGCCATAAGTTTGGCTAGCCGGTGCATATCCTTGATTGTTTCGGAACCCTCTTCTCCAAAATCCACCTAGAGGATTCCTACCGTCTTGTCCGTAGCTAGCTTCTTGAGTACCAAACTCCGTAGCAAAGGCTTCCTCTTCGCCTCCTCGAGCCCAGTTGCCATCATCATACGCAAGCTCCGATCTACACATATGAGCCCCATGCCCATAGTTCTTGCATATTCGGCATACTTCGTTCGAAACAGTTGTTCCAGTGGCGCTCTTGAGGACTTGCTTCAATTCGTTGGTAAAGCACTCGAATTGATCCCCATTCCCCCTATACATAGGGGCTTCTTGAGTCGGTGGAGCTTCAGGTCTACGTCTCCTAACCATCGCCCTTGGGTCCTTGAACTGCGAACCCTTAGCAAGCCTTTCGAAAACTGCGCAGACGGCTTCTGCGGTTTCCTCCCAAATATTGCCTCGGCATTGGAAATCCACCACTTGTTGGTTCTCGAAGGTTAGTCCATTGTAGAAGTGTTGGACTAGGTCAGAAAGTTCAAAACCATGGTGAGGGCACTTGTTCGTGAGGTCTTGGGACCTCTCAAACGCGGTGTAGATGGTCTCATCATAGTCCTGCTTGAATCCAGTGATTTGCGCCTTTAGTGAGGTAGTCAAGGTGTGAGGGAAGTATTTTTCCATGAAAGCTGAAAAAACCTTCTCCCAAGTGTCCAGCGAGCCTGCTGGTAGAGAACTCAACCATGACTTGGCTCTGTCGCCAAGCCCCATAGCAAAAACCTTCATCCGCAACTCGTCCGTTGTTATCTCAGCTCTGGGTCGTGGGAGTTGGTTGACGAAATCATCGATATCGTGCAAGTACCCCATCACATCTTCCCTTGATAAGCCATAGAACCTCGGAAGTTGTTGGAATGCGTGGTTCTTGATTTCCAGATCTCGAGTTGCAGACGAAAGAACAATCACCGGTCCCCTCATACGATCCTTGGAGGGTTGAACCCATGCTTTCAGTGGTCTAGCTTCTGCCATTCCGTCGATTTCCTTGAAAAGACTGTGTAGAGATTCAGAGAAATCGGTATCCTCTATTTCCTCTAGCTCACGCCTTTGAAGTAGGCGCCTTCTCTGGTGGTAGACTCTGTCGATCTCAGCAATTGAATCAGCAAGCGGTGTTCCCCTAGATCGTGTATGTGGCATACACTATCTGTAACAGACTAGGAAAGCAGTATCAGAGAAAGATTAAAAAGGAAAACTAAAACTAATAGAATTAGGAATTGAATGCTGAAAATATAAACAAATTAAACAGAAAAAAGGAGTATAGTCCCCGGCAGCGGCGCCAATTTGATGCAACCAAGTTCGTCAGACTCAATTAATCAAATAAATTTGTTATTTAGCCAAAGGCAATTCACAACTACAACGAAAACCTTAGTGTAGCAGTAGAATGACCTCGAGTGTCGTTCTCTAAGGACTATAACTAGCTTTATCAAATCTAATTTCGAATATAAAAACAGCAGACGGTATAGCAAAGATTTTTCAAACAGATAATGGAGATTGGTGATAGTATGGTCCTTCAAAGCATAACGGGTTAATAATCATGCGTAAATTCCTCGATTTTGCATGGAGATCTTTGATCAATAAATTGTCCTGTTGCAATTATCACACACTACGAAGATATAGATTCTGATAAGTCAAAACTATTGTCCAATTGTGTTCCGTAATTATTCAACACTACGAAGATATAGATATGCATAGGTCGACTAGGGTCCAATTGTGCGCAATAATTAATCAACATACGAAGATATAGGTTCCGCTAGATCAAAGAAATAAAGCAATAACACGGAGTATAATGCCCGATATAGCCATTAGCATAATTATCAACCCTTCGCTAAGAATTCACATACTATCACCAACGATAAGTTTAGCTACTCATAGTTGTCATGCAATCAACAGAAATCATAGAAGAAAACATGTTGAAAGATATATAAAAATAAGTAGAATAAACTGTAAGATACAATGTTAACGAAGGTTGTCAGTCTCCGAAGAATCGCGATCTTACAAGCTCCAAACTGCTATGAAAAAGTGTCTCCTAAGCTAAGAACCCCCAGAACAGGCTCTGGGAACTTCCTACCTAAAACTACAGAGAAAGGTGAGAGAATAGGTCTGGAAAAGTATGAATTTCGGAGAAAACCTGAGCAACTATATATAGGCCTCGAATTTGTGTGGGGCGAAGGGCCCCACACACCGGGCGATTTGCTTGGTGTGGGGAGATTCGCCCCACGTCCCGGGCGATTCGCCTGGGAGTAAAATTTCGGAATTTCCGCGTTTTCGACGCGTTTTTTGATTTCTTCCCCTTTTTGGACTCGGTTTCTGACTTCTAATGGCCTTCTAATCTCCAGATTCGACCCCTAGACTCCAAATCCTATCCGGAAACCTTCAGATACTCCAAATAGGCTTCTGGAACACCAATTCCTTGTCAACTTCAATATGATTGCCCTGAAATCCTCGTTTTTCAACCAAAACCTGTAAAATAAAAACTAAAGGGAAACGTGACACTATTCTAATAAAATGCACTAAAATATAGCTAAATTATCATAGAGGATAGCTAAATTAGGTGAAAAAGACTCAAATAAAAGTGTAAAATACACATTCATCAAAGCTATGCAGCAGAAGAATCCCGAAAGGATGTTAAAGGAAAGTACTTTTCCTTGTATGTTTGAGCCCACAGTGAATTTGGTTCATGAAAAAGCTTCCAAACTAACTTGAGTTGGTAAGCTTGACTCATATACTTTAAATGTCGAATCCCTAAACCTCCAAACCATTTAGGTAGACAAACTGAAATCCACTTAACTCTAGCCCTCTTTTGAGTCTGTCTTGAAGCATTCCATAGAAAAGATTTATTTATCTTATCAAGAGACTGAATAACAGATCGATGGAGATATTTTAGTGACATTCAAGGTATAAGCAGGTAGAGAACTTGTAACTGACTACACTAAAGTAACTCTACCTGCCATTGAAAGGAATCTATTATACCACTGATCAATCTTTTGAATTGTCTTTTCTACTATATGCTGAAAAAGATCTCTGTTTTTGTAAGAAAATATGGTCAGAGTTACCCCTACGGTACGCAGCGGAATTTCAAAATTTTTCTTAACATGCAGGTTAATTGATCATGTATATAACGTATTTAATAAACACATTAATCAGAAGACTTATAATACTCCAAAAGCAAGAATAGGTATTGAATCGATATGCCAATCGATGAAGTCTTCGTAATAGTTCGGTGAATCTTCTCCTTCGTCGAAGTCGAAGATATCTGCAATACTTTGATAATATGCAAGACAATAAAAGTTAGTTTCCAGCTCTTTGAACCTCAACCTTGGTATCCACGGATGAACAGCTTATCGGAAAGAATGCTAGGATATTTTTTATGTGGCCAAGAAGATGGGGCGGCGATTTTCCTCCGGTGAAGAGTGGCGCGCGCGGCTAGGGTATAGAGGTAGGGGAGAGCTTTTTATTTTCTCTAATAAATGTAGAATAATGCTCTAAGAATTCGGTGTTGAAAAAGCTCTCTAATGACCTACTTATATAGTAGTCAATAGAAGCCTAAAGAAGATTCTTTTAGACTTCAAAGGAATAAGAACTCTAATTCTTATTGCACAAGGAAACCAATTTAAGTCTAGATTCATTCCCAATTAAGTTAGAACTCAATTAGGAAAATCTAACTTAACCCTTGACTTCTAATATGGGAGGAGTCGAAACTCCCTCCCATACTACTATTACACGCGGCCGGCCAAGGGGGGTATGTGGGTCCCAATTTTGGGACCCACTTATAATTCGAAGCCAATTCAAACTCTAAGTAGATTTTGCTCATGTGCATATATTAATTCTAAATTAATATATCCTTTCAAATCAGACCTCTATTATATTTCTAAAATATAATCTTTAATTGTATTTACATAATATACAATTAATCAATCAATTCAATTAATAATTCCAAATTATTAATTGAGCCACAAATAATTATAATTAATTCCAAATCAATTATAATTCATCAATCACAATTAATTCTATATTAATTCTAATTCCATCTTCAAGGATATTCGGATAAGCTGAATCACCACATAGTGTGACCCATAGGGCCTCATTGTATTAAGCAAGTGCTACACTAGGCAACATGGAATTCCTAGACGGTTCCATTTGCAATATTAATACATGAGGACGTTTGAAAGGTTTCTCAAAGCAAACCCTTTCGTTGTGAAGTCTGTTGCGCTCAACGTGGCGATGGTAACGTCCCTTCATCTGACTGACTCGAATGCATCTAGGATCGATGATGTGTCTATCCCAATAATACATCCACGGGCGTCTTCAGTGAGTTTCTTGGTGAATCCAATATCTATTATGACTATCATAATAATATTGATACGCTGGCCAGCGGTTTAACCAATCACAACTATGAACGACTATGAGCAGTGCTCTCCTGTGCTACACGTGAGAGATGAATCCTTCACAGAATCACTTATCACCCCCATTTGTATGTAGCCATAATCCTGGATCGTGTCTTGGGTCAACTGTTTATTCAGAGCTGACATCGACGGGTCCACCAAGGATATGGGGCAACAAATATGATGATAAAGTCCTGTAAGTCCAAAGGACGACTGGTATCACTTCGACAACTTTTCGGTTCCCATAGACACTTCGATGTAGAGTATACATCGATGGGAGTTTCCGGTGGGTACTTCCATTGTTCGGTAATCACCCTTCGAACAAGTATGTGGAGTTATGGGAACGTTTCTAGATTGTCTAACAATGCGTTCCGTGGTCGTGGGATCGGCTCACACTTGCTCTAACAAGTATAACCTCCACGCATACTAGTCTCACCTGGTTCATTCAGACCCCTACATCCGAGATGAACCTCGACTAGGGAGAGTTTGGGATAGATGATAACTCACATAGCTCCCACTATCTGTGTGATCGGTCATCTATCCGAGGGGACATGTTTGATATCAATACAGACAGGAATAGAGATATGACATGATGTATGCCTGGTGTAATATAAATATGAAAGTGATACTCAATAGTCAAACAAACAAACATATATTATATTACGTTGACCTGTGTAATAGTACATATATGCCCTTAATAAAGACTATCTCTAGGACATATACACTATCACTTTTGTCTCCCTAATAAAAATGGGATTCTAAGATACTTATCAGTTCTGTTATTTGATACACCTAGTAAATTCTTAATATAAAATCTAAGACCTACTGGACAATTAGGTGAGAAAACAGCTCTAGATTTAGCCCAACACACAGACTGCCCAGAAGCTCTTTTATAATCATAAAAAAGTGTTTGGAAAGTTGTTAAAGATTTAGTATGAGCTTTAAGAAACACTAGACAATCATCTACAAAACAGATGATTGGTAAAGGAGAGATGTGTCTTGCAGGTTTTAAACTCTCTAACTGGCCTGACTGAACATTGGAAACTAGCTTAGCAACCATTAATTCTTGACATAAAATAAACAGATAGGGGGACAAAGGATCCCCCTGTCTTATACTCCTTGACGGAGTCCAACTTTGTCAAGTAACCCCATTAACTTTAACTACAAAAGTAGCAGAAGATAAACAATACAAAATTCTGTCAATAGTAATATGGTGAAAATTAAAGGATTGCAAAGCTAACTTAAGAAAAGACCACTCCATTCTGTCATAAGCCTTTTCTATATCAATTTTTAAAGCCACATAATGACCCCTTTGTTCTTCTTTTAGTTCCCATAGAGTGCAACATTTCATGTGCCAACATGTAGGCATCACCTGCACTCCTTCCAGGACTAAAAGCATTCTGTTAGGGAGAAGTAATTTTCTGCATTAAAGTCCTTATTCTAGTGACTAAATTTTTTGAAATGATTTTAAATCCCACATTATATAGACTAATTGGTCTATACTTCAACACTGTTTTTGCATTTTCACCTTTAGAAATTAAAACAATTTGAGTTTTATTTAAATTTTCATCCAGCTGACCTTCGGAGAAAAAATTAAAACATAATGATACACTTGATCCCCAATAACATCCCAATGCTTCTAGAAAAACTTGCATTTAATCCATCAGGCCTAGGTGCCTTTTGAGGATTTATACTTCACACAGCTTCCCAAACCTCTTTTTTTTGTAACAAGAGCTAACAGAGATAAATTATCCTAATGTGAAAGTTGAGGAACACACAAATTTTGAAAAGGCTACACGTTAGTTTCTAAAGATTGACTTTGTTTCTGAAAAAACTTATAAAAATCATCACAAATTTGAATAGGATCACAAATTCAATCCCCATTATCCCTTATAATTCCATGTACATAATTTCTCCTTCTCTTCTGAGAAGCTAAAACATGAAAATACCTCGAATTCCTATCTATACCCTTAACCCACTCACACTTTGCCCTTTGAGACCAAAATAGCTTTATGATCAAGTAATTCATTCATCTGTAATCGGATTTCATGTTCATGTGGTCCAAATACATATGTGGATTTTGAAGTACCAAAGGTTCTATAGACTTTAACTTAACTTGCAGGTTTTGTAACTCCTTGTTAATACGACAAAGAGTCTGAACAGGCCATTTATGTACCTTTTGTGCTAAGTGTGCAGTATTACCAGTGAAAGACACCCCATTCTTTATACCAGTTGACCATAACTCCTGTAAATTTCTTTTAAAAATTCTACAAGTATCTGATGAACGCGGATTTGTCGGGTCCCGGTTCAATCAAATGAATTTGTTATTTAGCCAAAGGCAATTCACAACTACAACGAAAATCGTAAGGTAGCAGTAGAATGACCTCGAGTGTCGTTCTCTAAGGACTATAACTAGCTTTATCTATTTAACTAGAAATATAAAAACAGTAGACGTAATAGCAAAGGGTTTTCTAACAGATAATGGAGATTGGTGATAGTATGATCCTTCAAAGCATAACGGGTCAATAATCATGCGTAAATTCCTCGGTCTTGCATGGAGATCTTTGATCAATCTAATGTCCTGTTGCAATTATTAAGCACTACGAAGATAATGATACTAACAAGTCAATCTCTATTGTCCTATTGTGTTCCGTAATTATTCAACACTACGAAGATATACATGCGCATAGGTCGACGAGGGTCCAATTGTGCATAATAATCAATACAACATACGAGAATTTAGGTTGAGCCTGATCAACGAAATAAAGCAATAACACGGAGTATAATGCGCGATATAGCCATTAGCATGATTATCTTCCCTTCGCTAAGAATTCACATACTATCACCAACGATAAGTTTAGCTACTCATAATAGGCATGCAATCAACAGAAATCCTAGAAGAAAACATGTTGAAAGATATATAAAAATAAGTAGAATAAACTGTAACATAGAAGGTTGTCAATCTCCGAAGAATTGCGATCCTACAAGCTCCAATCTGCTATGAAAAAGTGTCTCCTAAGCTATGAACCCCCAGAACAGGCTCTGGGAAGTCCCTACCTAAAACTACAGAGAAAGGTGAGAGAATAGGTCTGGAAAAGTATGAATTTCGGAGAAAAATTGAGCAACTATATATAGGCTACGAATAAGTGTGGGGCGGTTCGCCCCACACACCGGGCGGTTCGCCCGGTGTGGGGCTATTCGTCCCACGTCCCGGGCGGTTCGCCCGGGAGTAATTTTCACGGAATTCCGCGTTTTCGACGCGTTTTTGGATTTCTTCCCCTTTTCGGACTCGGTTTCTGACTTCTAGTGCCTTCTAACCTCCAGATTCGACCCCTAGACTCCAAATCCTATCCGGAAACCTTCAGATACTCCGGCTTCTGGAACACCAATTCCTTGTCAACTTCAATATAATTGCCCGGAATCCTCGTTTTTCAACCAAAACCTGTAAAATAAAATCTAAAGGGAAACGTGACACTATTCTAATAAAATGCACTAAAATATAGCTAAATTAACATAGAGGATAGCTAAAATAGGTGAAAAAGACTCAAATGAAAGTGTAAAATACACATTCATCAGTATCCCACATATTTTCATACCTAAAACAAGACCGTCGTCGAGGAATTTAAGTCCTATAAAAGGACTAGTATCAATCAAGAGAGCCTTATGATCTAACACTGAATTAGCTAAGTGTCTGACTACAGTATTTGGAAATTTCCTAAACCACTGATCATTCCCTACAGCTCTGTCCAATCGTACTGAAATGTAACTATGATTATACCAAGGGTAATTTTCATACAGACCCCCTGTTAGTTTCATCAATTACGAATCTTCCCCTGTTATTTCAACAATAACATATTTTCCCTCGTTAGTGAAAAACAATTACATCTAGCCCCACGACTTTGACTTTCGGCGAATTAAGGCTTGAAAATGACAAATTTGCCCTCATTCAAAATTCATATTTATTCAACACCCAAACACCATCAACTTTTCTTTATTACACATTGACTCTAAAATATATTATTTTACAAATTAACCTACATAACCTTTTTAACTTTCAAAATTATCCAAAATATTTTATAAACAATTCCCTACACATTTTATATTTCAATACAATCCTAAAAAATATTAAAACCAAAAAAGAATAATAACAATAATAATAATCCCAAAAAATAAATAATTTAAAATAAAAATTAAAAAAAAGAGAAGGAAAACACAGGTCGGAGCTCCGACTGAAGCTGGGCAGCTCTAGTCGGAGATGTAATCGGAGCTATTTACAGCTCCGATTGGAGCTTCGAGTGGCTCCGATTGGAGTTGTAATTAGCTCCGATTGGGGCTGAAACAACAGCCCCAATCGGAGCTTGAAGCTCCGAGTGGAGCTGTAATTAGCTCCGATCGGAGGTAATTACAGCTCCGATTGAGGCTGAAAACAGCCCCAATCAGAGCAGTTTTACAGCTCCGGCGGAGCTGTGTAAAACAGCTCTGTCAGAGTTGTTGACAGCTCCGTCGGAGTTGTTTTTACACAGCTGCGATGGAGCTTTTTCTGTCAGACCAGACGGGTTGGACAACTCCGGTACCGGAAAAATTCCGGTACCGGAGTTTAGAGGTTGAAGAAGAAGGTGATGAATAGAAAAAAAAAGAAAAAGAAAATGAAGAAAGAGAAAAAGAAAATGAAGAAAAAGAAAAAGGAAAAGATAAATGAATAAAGAAAAATGTAAAATAATAATATTGGTAAGGGCATGTTTGGGGAGAGAATAAAATGTTAAGGTTTGTAACTTGGTCAACATTTTTGGGTAAAATGGAGTTAGATGTAATTGTTGAACTAGCAGGGAAGATTCGTAATTAGGTGCAGTAGTGGGGGTAGTTTTTTGAAATTTCCCTTATACCAATTATTGGACCAAGTATAAGAAGAGACATAGTAGCCTAAATCAGATAGACCACAATCATTTAGACAAGATGAAAACACATTAATTCGACTAACTGAAACAGGTTCCCCCCCAACTTTCTTAGATGAACTTAACAGAATGAAAATCACCGTCTACAAGCCAAGGCAAATCAACAGTTTTACTTAGAGAACGGATAGAATTCCAAACCTGAGGCTGACGAGAGATGGAAGCTTCATTATAAGTGTTGATAGGTAATTAGTGCTTTCCTCTGGAGAGTCGTAGGGCGAAGGTTCTAGAGCGTCCTTCGCACTTCAAGTGCCTTCCGTACTGTACCTAGGACCTGAGGTATAACTAACCAAGAGGGGGGGATTAGTGCCACAAGCCCGGCTTGTCAATGATCAAGCCGGAGGGACGACTTTACGGGTAGGGAGTTTGTAGGATTCCCAAGTAAATGTAGAGTGAGAAAGTAATGTGATGGGATGTCTTAATGATTGAATGATCGAATACCTTGATTTGAGTGAGCCCATATTTATACTAGCAATAGAATATTGCCTGAGTACTTAGGATCGTGACAAGTGTCCGGCCAAGATTGAGTCTCTCATGGGCTTAGGCCCATTTGAAGTGACCAATGGGCTTTGGCCCAGATCTTCTACTGAGGTTGGCTAGGGTAAAATGGTCTTCCTTGGTACCAAAGTACTCCTAGGGCGGGTGTCGCCCTAGTACCGTCCGAGGACGGGATAGTAGGGCGACTGCCGAGCTTCTAAGGTCCGAGGACCACCTCTTTCTTAGGACATGTTAATTCTTCCTTCACGTAAGGAGTTATGTCCGACCACCTGTGGTAGTAGGGCGGAAAGGCACTCGTCCGACTACTAGTGCTAGTAGGACAGAAGGGCACCAATCTTGTTCCTCTCGGCGTGCTACTAGGGCGACCCTATGTAGCCGGAGGTTGTGGTGTAGCCCGAGGAGCTCTTTGCTTAGCTTGCCTTTCTCCTAGATGGTGGCTACTAGGGCTTTTGCCCTGCTAGTAGGGCAGCTCAGTTGCTAGTAGGGCAGTTGTACTTCTAGGTCGAACATGAGGACTTAGGCTATTTCGCCTAGTCTTTTGTCTGGTCGGACCATGGTGAAAGGTAATCGGACCCTTCTATCATGGTCAGCCCATGATGCCCTAGTACGCTCTTAGACGCCCTTAGGAGTTGGACATATTTCGACACCAACAATAAGGAGTAGTCAGAGTGAATGGAGATGACTGGTGAGGCTCATCTACCTTAAAGTGCATAATTCTATCCCCAGCATCCCCAGAGTTCCAATTTGACCTGCAAAGTATCCCAAAACACCCAATAGCCTCCCGCAAAGGGCGAAGAGGCTGGTGGGGACATAATCATTGTCTTCAAACCACCCGTAGTACCAAGAAGAGTAACAACATCATCAAATGCCATTAGCGTATCCAAGACCACAATAATTGTTGGATGATGTTGATCGATGTAATCCCTAAGTTGCTGCCTTAACTCTGGCCTCCCTCCACCTCTAACATTCCATATCAAAATCTTCATCGATTGGGGCAGAATTATTGGGTACCATTCCCCCGGTTGACATGGTGGCATCGGTCCTCCGTTGGCGTTTCCGATCGAAGTTAATGATACCGCCAGACTCAACTTATTTTCCCATAGACTGATACTTACTAGGTGGTGGAGCTCCTGCCCAGTCGCTAGGGGGACTAGGTAATGGTAACATTGAAATGCTACCACATTCGTCTGTGCCCGATCCCAATGAAGTATTGTGGGCCGACTATAGAAGCATTAAATTCGGAAAAGGTTGTTTTCGAGAGAAAACAATCGGTTGTTGGCGTTGATGTCGTCCTAATCCTTGCCCTTATGTTGTCTGACCCGGTCTGACCCACTCCGATCACGAACCCGCTGCCTGCCTGATTCGCTACCCGATTTTTCCCTCGGAGCGGCTGTGGATTTGAGTTCGTCAAATCGCGAATTACAGGTAGCCACTGATAATTCGTTCTCCTTGTTGAATTGTGATGATTCCCCCCAAATTTCCATTGAGTAGGATCACTTCCTGCCCCCTCTGAGGCTGCGCTGAAGTGTTCCCCTGTGTTAGATTGGTTGTTGGAAACCCCCATCTACTCATCCCTCGTGTGCAATTGATGTAATCGTCCCTGGCTTTATGACGAATGAGATGATTTGGTGGGCGCCTCAGTATGTTTTTTATTAGAATACCCCTCCTATGCAAGCGTTCGATGTGTTGCTGCAACGCTGACTTGAACTTATCCGCTGGAGGCACCGTCACCGTGGGCGGTTGAGCTGAATACAGGGGTACTGGAATTGTCCCCACCATTATAACATCGTCTGGCGGTATTGGCTTTCCAAAGCTTGTTGAGTTGGAATTCAGACGCACCGTCAAAGGGCTGAGATTGGTGATCGATGGTGGTTGAATCCCCCTGGACTGTGGCATGGGAGTTGCCAGAATCACATTGAAATCCGGTTGCTCTGTTGTCTGCAAACTCCCCATTCCCTGTGTCGAAAATGTTATCCTCATCGGCTGCGATCCATCTAACGATTCCATTGTGTTTTATCCCAGAGTGTTGTGATTGCGATGTCCCGGACCGATCGGCCTTCCCGGATTCATTTTTCCTAATGTGTGGGTTGTTTTGAGTAAATTATGGATGCAGACATGTTAGGCAAAGGAGAAGATATATCATTGTTGTCTTCCTTGCATGGCTCCACTAAAGTCCCCTTGTCTACAATTGTAGAGCTGTGATTGGCTATATCCACCTCAATTATTCCCAAAATGACCTCAGGAGGTGTACTAATCTGAGTATTAACCAAGGTTTTAGAAGGACTTTCTGTATGACTAAGGTCAATATCCATCCTTTTATTAATCTCCTTAGAAGTCTTACTCCCGTTTTGATGCTTCTTAAACATTTTCTGTTTCTTTTCATGCGCTAAAGCCTGAGATGATGTAACATTACCTAGATTATCAAACCAATCCTTATCAATACTAGACGAAGTATGTAATTCAACGACAGTAACATTTAAACTTGCATTTTTAGTACTGTACTTTTATTATTTGTATCCAATTTCTTTTTTTTGCCTTTGTAGCTCCCAATTTAGGTCTATCCGGACGATCCAAAATTACCTTCTCAACTAAGTGTCCATTTATATTATGTTGTTCCACACACACAAGATTTAATTTCTCCGTATCCGCATGTATGTTGTACTTCATGAGTTTTCCCATGCACTTCCAAATTTTGCTCCAGCAACCAGTGTTCAACATTTGGGCTTGTAGGTCAGGACTATTTTGTATTGGACCCAAGTCCATATTATTGCATCCCAGTTCCTCAGAGCCCAATACATTATTACCGTCCAAGTGCTGATTTTGTTTCTCAATTTGTTGAGCTGATGTATCGGTTGTATCCATACACGTGGAGCCTTCCTCTATCATTGGGTCCGCATGTCTCCCACGTCCTTATCCACCATTTCAGTCAAAATATCAAACCGATTACCATTTTGCAACTGAGTCCCTTGCTCTCCAGAACTTCCCACATTCATCCTCATATCTTGCTTGACACCAGGTCCCTTATGTTGCATTTTGTTGAAATTAGACCATGTACCTGGCTTATCTGTCTGTTGAGATGTTCGTCGTGGTATAGTAGTCTGATCCAGGTGAGCTTGCCCATTCCTATTTTTTTCCTGACAAAACTTCGAGGAACCACATAATGCCACTGTTGTGAGGAATTATTTTGACCAAATGCATTTTGTTCCGTTTGTAATCCTGGACATTGCACTGTATTCATGGCATTTGTGATTGTTGCATTATCCGTTCCGGTTGATGCCATAAAAGCTACTAAAGTACACCACGTTTTTACATGACCTACCTTACCACAATTTAGACAAAAATCAACTTTAAGTTCATAAACTACCTCCTGCATAAAGACCGCTATTTGAATTTTAGATGGAAGTGATTTAATTGTGTCTATTTCTAGACACATACGTGCATACTTGCCTTGAGCATTTGTAGTTGTATGACTATCAACTTTGATAGGGATACCAATTGCTCCGCCAATTGATAATAAAGCACTTTGATGATATAATCCAAGTGGCAAGTTTGGCAACCGGATCCATACCAGCATGGAATGTAGAAGACTATTACCTGGCCTAAACTTTGGATGCCAACGATACACAACCAAATAATGATCAAAGAGAAACCATGGCCCTCCAGCAATCGCCATAATCATATCATCCATACTAGCCATTTCTAAAACATACACACCTTTAAGTAAATCAAGTACCTCTATATTATTCTGAATACACCATAGACCCTTCAAATGCTTCTGCAATTTTTCGATAGAACGTGTAATATCCCTAGTCCTGATGATGAGAGCATGCTGCCATCCCGTGCTAAAGACCTCCCACTCTTGGTGTGTAAAATCCACAAAAGGAATGGACTGGTCTAACTGAAAATGCGAGTCCCCTGTATCCATCAAAGGAAGCTTGCCAGGATGATTCATCCAACAATCAAAATACTTATGTTTAGTTGCACCTTGTAACTTCTCACGATAAGATGATCGCTTCACAGGCATCGATGGCAGCCTTTTGGTGCTATTACCGCCTTCTGTAGCCGACATCAACGGCAAATCAAGCGGTCGTGTGTGTTCTGCATCCATCCGAGAGGATGAATGATCCATGGGAAAATCAATCAACACTGCAAAGTGATGACTTAAGGAAACACAAAAAAAATCTCCAAGAAAAGGAGAATAAAAACTAGATTTGAAGTGAACGTTTTTGGTTTTTTTTTAGCAGGGAATTTTAGAGAGAGAGAAAGCGTAAAGGTTCTTGATTGATGGTTTCAGAAATATTTGGGTTGTTCATAAGTGGACTCATGTTAATCTCTTCAAGAATACTTCTCTTATGTTTTTTTTTAAAGAATAAACAAGGAGACCCTTAGAGCAGCCCTATCCATGAACCATTTTTGGTTCATGGGGGCAAACAAGTAAGGAAATTGGTTTATCCCATGCTTAACCATGAACCAAAAGTGGCTCCTGGCCATCCAAAAAACAACAAACCGTTTGTTGTTTGAGATTTTGCTCACAATTTGAGCAAAATCTCAAACGGTTTGAAGCTTTGGGACTTGTCCCACTCCAACATATATTTTTTTTATTTTAATGAACTAAAAGTAAAAAAAAAAAAAAATGAAAAATACAAACAAATCCTCACATTCACGTGAGGATTTCAATGGGCTGGTCAAATTTTTTACCAGCCCATGGCGAAGTGACACTTGTCGCTTTGCTATTTGTCATTTAAATTTGAAGATAAAATGTGAGATATTATCTTCAGATTTATCTAAGAATAAAATAAAAAAATTATGAATTTCATTTTTCGAGCTCTATTTATATAGTCCAATATCGATATGCTTCCTCACACCTCAAATTCTTCTCCTTCTTCATTTTAAACTTTCTACAATGGCCAATCCTTGGGAAAACGACCCTCAATACCAAGAATATTTAAAGTATATGAAGTTTAAAAATTCGCTTGATTCTCCGAATATTGATCCCTAGCAAAACTCCCCACTTAATCCTGGAAGCTCTTCCCACAACCTGTCGGATTCGTTTCAACTCTCTCCAAATATCTTCGATCATCTAGAAAAATTGAAGGGATTTTTACATCTACCTCCCCTGGTGTTACCCCGTTTTTATATTAGTGACCATTAGATATTTTATTACATCCAGGTCCATTTTCTCTCTCATCCTTTGACCAAAATTTTGAGACTTGCAAAATATCTTCCAACCAAACAAGCCCTTACTCATTTGTTCCCCTTTGTCGTTATTTATTTTTTTTCCTTTTTCTTTTAATCTTTTTTTCCTTTTTCTTTTCCTTCATATTTAGTCACCGGATTCCGGTGACTTCAAACTTTGAAAACTCAGCTCCGATCTGGGAGCTCTCCGTTCAGGGAGCTTGAGCTCCCTGATCGGAGCGAAAATAACTCCCGATCTGGGAGCTCAAAGCTCCCTGACCGGAGGTAAAATAGCTCACGATCTTGGAGCTATATTAGCTTCGGTCAGGGAGCTTCCGGGAGCTCAAAACAGCTCCGATTAGGGAGCTGAAAGCTCTCAGACCCTCCCAGACCGGAGCTGTAACTCCGGTCTGAGAGCTTTGAGCTCCCTAACCGGAGCTCTAACTCCGGTACCGGAATTTTGAAGAAGAAGACAAGTTTTTAAAAAAAATTAATGTTTGTTTTTATAAATAATATTTGGACTTAGTTTGAATTAATATATTTGTTGGGGTTTGATTTATAATAAGTTTTTAGTTCAATTTAAAATTTAGAAAACTTCAATTACTTAATTGTAAAATATTTAGTGTCAATTTTACTAAAATAGAAAATGTTGAGGCAAATGTATAATAGACAGAAGTTAAAGTTGTTTGGGGGAGAGACAAATCTGATTTTCTCGTAGGGGCAAAAATATCATTTCAACGAATTAATTCGCCAAAAGTCGTGGGGTTGAATGTAATTAAAGATATCTAACACGTAGTTTTTTGTGATTGAAAATCTAATGGTTATTCAGATGTAATAACGAAATCTAACAGGGGTGGTACATGTAATGGACCCAAAATTGAATCCCTATTCTCAGGGTTTTGGTAGCTCCGAAGTCCATTCCCAACCCACTACTGATGATTATTGGGGGGGGGGTGCCAGAAACCTAACAACAAATTCCACTGTCAACCGATGATTATCAGGATGATGTCGATGTTGAAGTTCTTGAAACTGAACCGTCGGTTCAAAGTAATACTCGATGGCAAATAGAGGAAGACTGACGCTCTAATCTCCGTGTACATGAAGTTTTCATGTGACTCCATTGTTGGCACCAACCAAGAGGCCAAGAAATTATGGTCGAAAGTGAAGAAGGCATATGATCAAGCTAGAAAAGAAAGGCCTACTATGCTTCGCCCTAGGAATGCGAGTTCCTTGAGAGGTCGTTGGAGAAGAATTGTCGAGGGTGTTTCAAAATGGTGTGGTTCTTACGCATTTGCGCGTAAGAGACATAGTAGTTGGCAAAATGAAGATGATGTCATAAGAATGGCACATGTTATTCACACTCGACAATGGGGACAATTTTTATTTGAGAGTGCATGGATGAAGTTGAGGAAGTACCCGAAATGGGAAGAAATAATTGATAAGAGTCAAGGTGAAGAGACTCCGTCAAGACGTGAAGCATCTCAACCCATACGAAGTGATCCAGATAGTGCAGGCAGCGGGAAGAGAAGTAAGATGAGTGATGACAGTTACACCACGCTAGAGGCACCAATTACTGACGATGATGATGTCGGGGGCAGCAGTAGCCGTTCTATGGGCCAAAAACAAGCAAAGAGAAAGGCCAAACAGTCACAATCATATCCGGTTCTAGATAACTTTTCTGGCACCCTACAGTTGCACACGGATGCCATTACAGTCGACCTTTAATTGGAGCAGGAGAGATTGGTTTACGAGCGGGCAAGAGAAGAGAGGAAGAAAGAGCAACTAATGTGGAGGAAACAAGAGGTGAAGTGGGAAACACTTCAAACACTAATGAAATCGACTCAACTATCACCGGCCGAACAGAAACTCAAAGCAAAAAACTCCTCGAAGAACTCAGTGATAAATAATGTTATTATGTTTGTATTATTATTATTGTCATTTCCGTGTGATGTCGTATTTTTATTACTTTGCTTGTTTGCATGTTTCCCTTCTTGTTTTTCACGTGCTTGTAGGTTTGTTGTGTCTCTTTGTGTAATATGTTCCAATGCAATGATGTAATATTTTGCAATGTATTACTTCAGTATCTTGTAATTTGTCGCTGAAATAATTATCAAGTGTGACTCGTTTTAGTAAAATTGAGTTGTCAAATCAACTGCAAAAAACAAATCTGACAAAGTTGATCTACCAAATCAATTACTACAAAACAAATACAGTAAGTTGACAAGTCAAACAATTTGCTTAAAAACAGATACTGAAAAGTTCACAGTCTAATCAAGTGGTAGAAACGAATATGATAAATTTGAAACCTCAAACCATTTGCTAAATAATGACAAGTGGAAAGTTCAATTGTCAAATCACTTGCAAAGTAGTGTTGTCAAATCTGGTTTTGTTTCTAGCAATACATTGCTTCAATATAACCATGTGATGGATGAAAACATATACGTACTCATCTAAGAAAGCCCTCCACAAATCAACTCTGAACAAAAATGTCTTCCCATTCAAACTCTTCAAATTCTAACTCATCCGATGAACACGAGAGACACAGAAGAAGAAGAAGAAGAAGAAGAAGAAGAAGAAGAAGAAGAAACAACTCTCGAGTGGTCAATCAGATGATTAATCACGTTGTCACCATATTGCCTCAAATAATACGCCCAGTATTCACTAGAAATCGTGGCCCGGCTATTGAAAGAGATAGTGAACTTGGCCATCAGTCCCTCATGAGGGTATTTTGGAGATAACCCCAAATTTCCTCCTAAAATATTTCGGCGTAGATTTCGAATGCGGAAACATGTTTTTGAGAGGTTGGTTGAAGCTGCCGGTACCGAAGATTACTTTCAAGAAAGGCGCGATGCCACTGGTCGACTAAGCATTTCCGCGTTACAAAAATCTACTGCAGCAATGCGCATGTTGGCTTATGGAACTGCAGCGGACAGTGTTGGTGAATATCTTCGGCTAAGTGAATCCACAGCTCTAGCATCTCTTGAGAAGTTTGCATAGGTAGTAATTGATAATTTTGGTAATCGCTACTTGAGGAGGCCTACTCCGACAGATCTAGCAAAGCTACTTCGAATTGGAAATCAACATGGATTTCCTGGCATGATCGGAAGTATTGATTGAATGCATTGGGAATGGAAGAATTGTCCAACTGCTTGGAAAGGACAATATCAAGGAAGATCTAGGAAGGCGACAATTATCTTAGAAGTTGTTGCCTCGCAGGATTTTTGGATTTGACATGCATTTTTTGGCATGCCTGGCTCGTCCAATGACCTGAATGTCCTCTACCAGTCTCCAGTCTTCGATGACATTTTCGAAGGTCGAGCACCTCCTGTTAATTTTGTGGTTAATGGTCATCAATACGATAAGGGATACTATCTTACAGATGATATATATCCACAGTGGGCTACATTCATCCAATCGATCCCATTGCCCGTCACAGAAAAGGACCGGTTGTTCGCAAAACACCAGGAGGCATCTAGAAAAGATGTTGAGCGTGCATTCGGGGTGCTACAAGCTCGTTTCCACATACTTCGTCGACCGTCTCCCGCGTCGAATACTGCAGTTCTCCACAAAATCATGAAAGCTTGCATCATAATGCATAATATGATAGTGGAGGATGAGCGAAACAATTATGCTAATTATGATGATGTAAGCGAGTACTGCGAGGACGAAGACGAAACTCCACCACCACGTCATCCACACAGAAGGAGGAGCAGGTTGGATGTTGAGCAAGAAGTCAACTTTGAATATTCAACCGATTGTATCTTGAATATCAATGAATACTTGACTAATAGAGAAGATGTTCAAGACAAGCAGACAAACTTATGTCTCCATGAAGACTTGATCGAGAATATTTGGCAACTATATGGAGCAAATGAGATATAACTAAATGTTAAAAAGTTGTTATTGATGTTCAAGCTGTTGTTGTTGCTTTCATTTTTCTTGTCATTTTATCATGTGTTTGTTTTGTTTTTTAATTAAAAACTTTTCACATCAAATAAAATGTATGCATTACAACTTAAATAAAATTAACTAGATAAATAATTAATATTGTAATAATTTTCAAATATTAAATTTATTATTTATTTAAAATTCTTAATTATTAAATATATTTATTTCATCAACGTTAATAGTTATTAAATGCATTTACAATAAAAATAACGCAAAAAGATATTAAAAGCGGTTCATGAATAACAAGTTAGAAATGGCTTGTGTTCACTATTCTCGTTTATAAAATTGGAATCTAAGCACGGAGTACGTAACTAAAAATAGAAATCACACACGTTGGTAGGATGGATTCAGACTTCAGAGTGAGCGCCATTCCAAAATTACCAAACGACACTGCTTTATAGAGAGAGAGAGAATTAAAATTAAAAAAAAAAAAAACAAAAAAGAAAAAGAATAGAAACACTTTCGAGCTCTCCCTCTCCTCCTCTCCCTCTCCTTTTCCCCTCCGTTCACAGAAACCCTAATTCCCAATTCGTTTCAAAATTTTACTCTGTTTATTCATTTCTGATAATTTTGAATTCCCGCTCTGTCTGTTTGGTGTATTTTCCTGGTTGGATGGATTTAGATCTGAGAGTCTACTGTTAAAGACCACAATTTTGCCACTCCGAGTCGACTCGAGCTAGGTTTTTTGTTTTCTCAATTTAAATTTCCCTCTTTCCCTTGTTGGTCTTTGTCGGTTTTTATACCGTTAGTTCTCATCGCCGTGGTTTAATTTTGGGGTTTTCTGAAACCCTAGGTTTTTAGGGATTCGTCATTTTTAGGGATTTGATTTTGATTATGTATGAATGGATTCGGGGAATATAGGGTCTTCTAATTCTAATGGTGGTGGTGGTGATTTGAATCCAAGAGGTACTGATGGTAGAATAGTCTACAAGAGAAGACCCAAGAAAAACCCTGCCCTTAAGCCCTCCTCTGACCTAGCTTCTGCCCGGGTTGATTTATCCTCCGGCCATGATTGTACCACCGCCACGGAACCACCGGTTGCCTCGGCGTCCCTTAACGGTAACGATTTAGGTGCCGAAGCCAAAGATGCTGATTGTTCTCGGAATAGTTCAGGTGAGCCACCACATGACAAGGACTTGGATTCCTCCATTCATAATCAGCGCCTGCTTGCAGACAGTGTGTGTGAAAATGCTCAGCAGCCGATTGATCAAGTTGAGAACTTGGAGAAGATTCCTCATGCAAGTTTTGAGGAGGGGAGAGATGTTGTTGGAGGTGATGAGTTGGTGCAAGTTTGTCCCCGGACAGCAAGTGGAAATGGGCAAGAGGCTAATCATGCAAATGGGGTTGTGAAGCCACTGGTGACAACGTTGGTCGGTGATGATAAGGTTAGGTTTAATTTATTTCCAGAAACGCCGAGGAATGATATTGAGGATCTTCGGAGGAAGTTAGAGTATGAACTGCACCAGGTTAGGTTGCTTGCTGGTAGGGTTGAAAGTAAGAAGGTTCAGCTTGCTTCTTCTTACAATGGTTCTATGAGCAATAGTAGTCATCTTGGTAATAGCAGGGGCTATAGTGGCGTTGAAAATCTGAATATGCGAGGTTATGGTAGTATTCAACCTCATCAAGCTGTGCATGATGTAGTAGACAACGGGACATTGATGAGAATGAATTCTGGGGTGGGAATGGTGGGGCAACACGGAACCAGACCAATGGGATTATTAGCGAGAGTAAATTCAGATGTAGGTGCTACAAGGAATCTAGAACCCAGGGCTTATAACAGACAGCTTAGTGTTTCTGTGATGATGGAAAATAATCACAATGGGTATACTGAGAAGGAGAAACGAACTCCAAAGGCGAATCAATTTTACCCAGAAGCTGAATTTCTCTTGGGAAAGGAAAGACTACCCCCTGAAAGTAATAAGCGGTTTAAAGCAAGCAATGGTAGGAAAATAAGTGTAGAAACAGGTTTTGGCTATGATAAGAACAGGAACCAGTTGTTTAAGAGCTGCAGTAACTTACTTCAGAGGTTGATGAAGCACAAATTCGGTTGGGTGTTCAACGTCCCTGTGGATGCTAAGGCCCTAGGGTTAGTTGACTATCATTTTGTTATTAAGAACCCAATGGATTTGGGGACAATCAAGGGTAGGCTGTCTCAAAATCGCTACAACTCTCCTACAGAATTTGCGGAAGATGTTAGACTTGTTTTTCGGAATGCCATGACCTACAATCCAAAGGGGCAGGATGTCCATTCAATGGCACACGAATTATTGCAGATTTTCGAAGAGAGGTGGGCGGTTATAGAAGCTGAATATAATCCTTACTGGAACTATCAAATGTATCAGGATGCAGGGTTGACCACTCCTACGCCTAGAAAGGTTGCCCCACTGTCTAATTTTTCTCGTGATCCAGTCCCAGGCTCTCTCCCTGCTACGGTACAGGCTAATTTCCCTGCCTATACTACTACTCTACCTTTGGGTACTCTTAATAGGACGGAGTCAATGACAGCGCAAGTGGCTGTTGATCCCAAAATTCAACGACCTCAGTTTGTCAGAACTCCAGCTCCTCAGAAACCTAAAGCGAAGGATCCAAATAAAAGGGACATGACTGTCGAGGAGAAGCAAAGGCTTAGCACAAATCTTCAGGGCCTACCAGCTGAAAAGCTTGATGCTATGGTTCAGATCATTAAAAGGAGGAGCACTGCTCTTTCACAGAATGATGAGGAAATTGAGGTGGACCTTGACAGTGTTGATACTGAAACACTTTGGGAGCTTGATAGGTTCGTGATTAATTTCAAAAAGAGTGTCAGCAAACACAGGAAGAAGGCTGAAGTTCAAGCTTGGAAAACTGCCAATCAGAGTGCTGCATTCACTGTAAGAACTATTATATATTGCTTTTGTCCAATTTCTTTCCATTCTTTTTCCTGTGCTTATTTACCTGTTTGGTCTATTGAAACTATAATGCCCATTTTCTTTACTGCAGAACACCACACCACAAGTCCAGATTAGAAGTTCAGGTACTAAATTAGTCCTAAAATTTTCTTCTCATGTGCTGACCTTTTCTGTGTTACGCTTGAAACTGTATCTAATCAGTCTATTGATTCTGTCTTTTATTTAAAGGTTTTGAACAAAGTGGTGAAGCTCCTGGCGCAGATGGAGAAAATCGAAGTAATGATGGTGGGAGTAGGTCAAGTAGTTCTAGCAGTTCAAGCAGTGATTCTGGATCATCTTCTGGTGGGTATTCACCCTATTCCGTCTCGATTTACACTCAAAATGTTTCATAATCTTCTGTGTTTCATTTCAATCATTTTGGGTATAGCATATGCTTGTGCATACGTGACATTAGTCCTGCATATCTTTTTATCGTAGCTTTCGTATCTTATGTCTGAAAATTTATCTTCTCCCTTTCTTATAATGCAGATTCTGATAGTGATAGTTCGTCTGCTGATGGATCAGATGCCGGGAATTCACCAAAGACATAAAGTGTTGTGGACAAGGTATTGGAAACACAGTTTTACTGTGACTGGCTTTTCTCGTCTGTTCAGTTTGGCTTGTCTGTGAGACTACTACTTGATTTTCATGCTTATTTGACCTACCATATTTTATTAGTTGGTTATATGGTTTTCACCTTTGGTCCCTGATCACGAGAACTGAGAATTAGATATGGAGGGATGAAATCTTGACTTTTCCCAGCACTTGTTATAAATATTGTTAATATACCTGAACTTTAGGGCCTTACAAAGGAAATGGTGCTGCTGCCTCGAATGTGATTGTATATTGGGATGAATATAGCGGAACCTATCTTTCTTTCTTTTTTTTTTTCTTTTTGGTGAGAAAATAATATATCCCTTTTTTTCGCTTGGAAAATAAGCAATTCTTTTTTTTGAATCCGGGGTTCTTAATGTCAGATCTTGTTTAGCAAATCCTTGTGAACGGGAAATGTTAATTTTAATCCATGTAGGACATTGCAGGTTTTGTCTCCCAGAGGTTGATGCATGCACGTTCCACATTGTATTTTGCACGCAAGTAATCCAGGATCCTGTGAGATGCCTCAGTGCCAGATGCCTATGATATTCTCATGTATGCTATCATCTCTTTTGTTTCTGCACTTGTTTCGTGCTGTACTGCTTGTTTCGGAACTGTATGTTTGTGAATGCATATTTACTGGGCCTTGGAACCTGCATTGGGTTATATATTTTAGATTGTGACTTCACAGGGGTGACTTGATGAGAAGGCGTGTATGTGTGGATTGGATGTCGGAATGAAGTTATAATGTATCAGTGAAATTTGTTTAATTCCCTCTGATTATGCGCGACTGGGTGTGAAGTAGCAGCAGTTTTTTCTAGTTTGCAAGAGTGCATTATATCATTCCATACAAAACCCTTGGCGGTTTGTTTGGCCTTTGAATTGCACTCAGAATTCACTTCTCAGACCACTAGCTCTGCTTCTCTCTTTTTCTCTCTCTCTTTTTTTTTTTTTATTATTTTTTTTTTTTTGGTATTGAGCTTCTCTCGTTTTCATTTGTCACTCTGGTGAGTATATTTCAAGTTGTCATTGTCACGTGCTATGCGAGTCGCTCATTACGGACTTACCTAGCTGTACTCTATTGATCAGGATCCCCATTTGATAAGTTCTAGCCGAGCTGAACCCCAAGTGGAGCTCATTGGCTTTGCAACCTAAACGTCTTTAATGTCCTATTTCAATTTTATCACATGTTGGCTGAGTCTGGAGTCAGAGACTGAAGTTTGGCTCAGTTTTAATAGGTTTAAGCTCAAGTCGGGATGCTAATACTAACAGCACTGGCATAGCCAAGCTATTTTTCAATGAAGTTGAGTAAGAAATGAGCTAAGATAACAAAGTTGGGGATTTCTATTTTCAGGTCGGCTTCGTACCATTCTGAGTGCAGGTCTCCATTAGATTGGTCTCATGTGGCACTTGTATCAAAATTTTCAAGTGTTTGGAAATTAAAATTTTATATGATTACATTTATAAAAACTATATTATTAATTAATTAACCTTCTTACAAATTACAAATCAAATATTATTATTAATAACTAATCATTGTTAATTCGATTCCATTAAACATAAACAATCGTTATTCAAAGATGAAAGACCCCTAATCTAATAACTGCTTTCCCCCTTTTTTTCATCCTCATCAATATTTCTTCGTTAGACTAATATGCTCTGCGTTCCTAATTGTGTTGCATCGGAGATTTGTGCTGCGTTTTCCTCGTTCTCTCCGTCTCTTGACTCTCTTCACCAGCCTGCTCTGAATGCTGCGTCTCTTCATTGTCTTTGACTTTGGTACGTAATTCAGTTTCTTTGTATGACAAATTAAGTCCACGAATTTATCTGGGCTATGACGTTGTATACTTGTATGAGTGTATCCCATTGTCACACATGAATTTATCTGGGCTATGACGTTGTATACTTGTATGAGTGTATCCCATTGTCACACTCATCTCTGTAGACCGTAGCTACTTCTATAGTACTCATCCATTTTTTTGGATTCTATACGTTTGATTTTGAATCGGAGTTGGAATTTTAGGAGGTTTATATAATGAGTGTAGTGTGTTGGTTTAGTGGTAAGACTCACAATAAAGTTGTGAGATAAAGATTTACCAAAAATAGAAATGGAATACGTATAGAATAAAAAAAAAAACAAAAAAACAAATGAGTATTATACAATGAATCTATGTAAGTAATTTCATAATATAATTTTTATAAATAAAAGTGTTCATTACAATCGGAAAATAAAGGTGGTGTAGGAGTCGACAAGTATGTTATGCTTGTGCAAGGGTAACATTTGCTCTTCCCCTTCTCCATTCATTCCGTAACAAACATTTCTTCTCTTTCATCAGGTGCTCACTTTACTTTTTCTTTACTAAATCGAGCTCTCACAGTAAAATGAAGCTGTGTTTTTATGTTGCTTGGTTCTGTATCCTGTAAATTGTTTTGGAAAAGTTGAGGGACTGTTAGCTTTAAATTAGGTGAAGAATCTCGAGTTGATTCTAGATTGTTTAGGCTTTCTTAAGTTGCTGAAATAACGTATATATTGGGAAAAGACTCTGGTCTGAGGAAATCTATGGGCAAACATTAATTCAAGTATACTACAACTCCATTCTGTTAGATCTCCAGGTTCATATACACGTACACCGGTACATCCATAATTTTAATGTTTGTTGATGGTGGTGTTGCCAAACAACTCATATTCATCCATTACAAATACCAGTTAACAACAACATTAATTAATTCTGCATTGCTTTTGGTCCATGACTAGATGATTGATAGTGTTACAACTTAGAATTGTAAAAATTTGTAACCATTCTCCTGATCTTGTGCGTACGTTTTTATGCTGCTTATCACTCGTTGCTGGTGTTGTGGAGAGTGCGCAGGGCACTATCTTCTATGCTTCTCTTTTTGTTTTGACTGCTGCATGTGACTTGTATGGAGAATGGATTGTGCTTAGTTTAGTTTGAAGTAATAACAAAAAATGTTAAATTGCCAACAATCAGCTTCCACAACGATCATCAACTTTGATCGACTTCAACAAAGCTAAAAAGACCTGGGGGATAATGGTTATGAAACCAGCGAATGAATCATAATGAGTAATTAGTTGGAGAAAATTTGATTGGGCATCACTTACCACCCCCAACATTCTTCTATATGTTGTACATTACTAAAATCAAAGTTCGGGCCGGGTGGCTTTAATGGCCATTTTTTCAAGTCATCTTGGGAGACAATCAAAGGCGACATTCTTCAAGTTTTCAAAGAATTTCATTCAAATGGGAGGCTCACTAAGGGGATTAATAGTACTTTCATCTCTTTGATTCCTAGGAACAATCCCGTTAGCCTGGGAGATTTCCGACCTATCTCATTGGTCAATAGTCTCTACAAAATCATTGCTAAGCTGTTATCGAAGCGGTTAGGGTTGGTGTTGGAGAATCTAATTTCGGAGAATCAATCGGCATTCATTGAGGATAGAAATATCTTAGGTGGAGTGATTATAGCTAATGAAACCATCCATGACGTGAAGAGAAGAAAAGATAAAGCTTTCTTGCTCAAACTCAATTTTGCTAAAGCTTATGATTCTGTAAGTTGGGATTTTCTCTTTGGGATGTTGAAGGAGATGGGTTTTGGAGAACGTTGGATCAAGGAGTGTGTGACTATCGTTTCCATGTCCATTTTGGTTAATGGTAGCCCTACCAAAGAATTCAACACCCATAGAGGGTTGAGACAAGGTGATCCGCTATCACCGTTTCTTTACCTCATTGGGGCAGAAGGTTTGAGTAGAATGTTCCATAAGACTTGTACTTCCGGAGCTTTAAAATCCATCTTGGTGGGGAAAGAAAAGGTGCCTATCTCTCTTCTTCAATTTGCGGATGACTCTCTTATCTTGGGTCAAGCATCGAAGAGAAATTTTGAGGTGGTAAAAAGTGTTCTAAGGTGTTTTGAATTGGTATCCGGGTTGAGGATCAACTTCAAAAAGAGTAGTCTCATGGGTATAAATGTGGAGGATTCTTGGTTGGAAGGGTGGCTAATTTTCTCAATTGTTCAACCAGTAGAATCCCTTTCATTTACCTTGAATTACCCGTGGGAGGGAAAGGAAAAGATAAGAAGACTTGGAGAGTGGTGAAAGAAAAAGTGGAAGCAAGACTTGGTGCTTGGAAGAATAAGCTATTGTCTCAAGGAGGAAGATCGGTGCTCATCAAGTCGGTGCTCAATGCATTACCCATCTACTATATCTCTTTTTTCAAGATGTTGGTTGCGATTGCAAAGACACTCACTAATATCCAAACAAACTTCTTTTGGGAGGGGTGTCATGAGGAAGGGAAAAGAGGGATCTATTGGGTAAGTTGGGAGAAGGCTTGTTTACCAAAGGAGGAGGGAGGGTTGGGCTTTAAGAATCTAGCTTTTTTTAATCTAGCACTCCTCGGTCGATGGGGATGGAGATTGCTTCAAGGTGGAGAAGACCTTTGGATCAAAATTATTAACTCAAATTATGGTGATCTTTGGAATAGTGTGGATTGGTTGGAAAGTGGGAAGGGAGGAAATGGTGTTTGGTCGGATTGGTGGAGGGATTTAATTAAGTGGGTGGCCTCTAAAGAGTGGTTTAAGAATAACGTTGTGAAGAGGGTTGAAAATGGGAGAAACACTTTGTTTTGGAAAGAGAAGTGGAGTGATAGTGATAAATGTTTGAAAGATTTGTATCCAAGACTCTTTAGACTTGAAACCGATAAGGAGACAAAGGTGTGTGATAGGGTGCATCGAGTGGATCAAGATTATTCTTTCTCTTGGAGTTGGTTGAGGAACCTTAGAGGAAAGGATTTTAAGTCTACTTAGTGAGCTCCAGCTAAGGTCATGACTAACTCTTTTCGAGGTAATGCGGCTCTTGATAGGTGGGAGTGGTTAAGAGGTGTTTCGGATACTTACTCAACCAAGGAAGGTATGTTGTAGCTAATGAACAAGTTGGGACGAATCCGTTGAAGAGATGGGCAAAGGTTATTTGGAATAAGTTGGTTCCCTTGAAGGTGAACATTTTTGTGTGGAAATTGATCCAAGATAAAATTCCATCCAAAGTGAACCTAGAGAAAAGGGATGTCTTTTTCTCTAATGATGATGCGAGTTGTAAAAAATGTGAAGGGAGTGTTGGAGAACTCTTGGCATATTTTTGGATCTTGTCAATTCGCGCTACAAGTATGAAAGTCCTTGTTTGCTTGGCTTGATATACCAAACCTTTTGCGTTCAAGTATGGAGGAAAGCTTGGAGAACCTTACTAGGTGGGGTAAAAGGGATGAGCAAGAGGGGTGGCAACTACTTTGGTCTTGCACCATTTGGTTGCTTTGAAAGTCGAGGAATGATCTAATTTACAATGGTGTTGAGTGGAGTAAGTGGCAAGTCTTGAAAAAAATAAAGACTCAAAGTTGTTCGTGGCTTAAAGGAAAAGGAAAGCTTAACGCGTTCAACTGAGTAGAGGATTGGTTTTTGTGTACGTCTTTATGTCTTGAAACGTAGATCAAGTTGAGTTGAAGGTTAGACTACCCGCATCAGTGGTTTAAGGCTAAGGCCAGTTTAAGGCCTTAAACTGGCCTTAGCCGCGTTTAAGCAGTTTTCGTCTGCATCAGTGACTGCTTAAACGCGGCTAAGGCCAGTTTAAGGCCTGCCACGTCATCCTTTTTTTTTTTTTTTTTTTTTTTTGGTTAAGGTAAAGAAAAAGGAAGATTGTTTGTAAAGAATTTCATACGAAATCAAGTTTATAGATGGAAATCACGAATATATTACATTAAGTTGTACCGAATTTGAAACACACAATATTACAACAAGTTCTGCTTAATTGAAAACAAACGATTGAAACAAACAACTGAAACTGAAAACAAACAACTGAAACAATTGAAAATGCAAACAACATTCTAATGGAAACTAAGGCCTCATCCTCCAAATGTGTTCAATCAAGTCATGTTTGAGTGCGTCATGCTGGAGGTAACTCTCCATCATCCTCTGATTCTTCCTGTAATCAACAAAATCATTCAGAACAGATGGACGTGTTGTGATTGTCACGTCCCTAAGGATGTCTGCATTGTACTGCAAGTTGCCTTCGGCGCATTCCTTAAGCCAATCTTCAATTGCTTGGTCGTAGTTTAAGTAATTGTCACGCTCATCCTCGACTATCATGTTGTGAAGTACGATGCAACAATCCATTATCTGTTGGAGTTGTAGCCTGCTATGTGGAAGGGCCGGATGCTTGATAATATGAAACCGAGCTTGTATAACTCCAAAAGCACGTTCCACATCTTTCCGGCAAGATTCTTGGCGCGTGCTGAACTTCTGTAGTTTGTGAGTCGTAGGATTGGGAACGGCAGATACGAATGTTGCCCAATTTGGGTAGATGCCATCGACTAGGTAGTAAGGCATGTTATACTCACGACCATTGATATGAAAGCGCACGTCAGGTGACACACCGTTGAGGAGATCGTCGAACAAATGTGATCGTTCGAGCACCGTCTTATCATTGAATTTTCCAGAAAGTCCAAAGAATGAATGCCAGATCCAAGTATCTTGGGATGCAACAGCTTCGAGAATGAGAGTGGGCTTTCCGCTCCTGCCTTGAAATTGACCGGCCCACGCCTTTGGACAATTCTTCCACTCCCAGTGCATACAATCGACACTTCCAATCATCCTGGGGAAGCCTCTACTCGCGTTGATTGCAAGAAGCCTTCTCAAATCATTTTCAGTAGGCTTCCGCATGTACTCCGGGCCAAAGCGTTGTACGACTGCGATACATAATCGATTAAGACATTTAATAGCCGTGCTTTCATCCATTCTGCAATACTCATCAACCCCGTCTGCGCAAAGCCCATAGGCTATCATTTTCATGACTGCGGTAAACTTTTGGTAAGGGGTTAAACTCGGTGTACCAGCCGCATTGACGCTGTTGTGGAAGTAGGTGTCCGTCTCCATCACACCGGCCATCACTCTGTCGAACAATTCCCTCCTCATTCGGAACCTCCGTCTGAATTGGTTTGCGTAGGTAGCTCTTGGAGCAAAGTAGTCATCGTACAATTGCACTCGCCGTTGCACTCTACTCCTATCAATGTACGCACGTTTCTTCTTTTCTTTTTGTGGCTTCTTTGATCGTTCTTCATACTGCATGGATTGTTCTATCATGCTTGGCAAGTTTTGGATGAACTGCTTTTCCATTACTTTGTAGTTCGAGGATGAACCACCATCATTGAATTGTTGGTTGAATTGAGGGTAGAATTCTGGGTAGATTTCTGCAGTAAAGTTCTGGAGGAAGTTATCGGTGGATGATGATGATGATGAAGATGATGAAGATGATGAAGACATGATTATCTTTCGAGAGTGGAAGTGGTTGTGGATGCAATTGGATTGTGTTGGTTGGTGTGCCTGATTGTAAGTTCTGAGATGCTATTAAATAGAGAAAGTCAGCTGGCAAATTCAAATTCAAAAAGATAAGATTCCCGACAAATTCAAATTCAAATTAAAGATAAGATTCCCGACAAATTCAAATTCAAATTAAAGATCAGATTCCCGACAAATTCAAATTCAAATTAAAGATAAGATTCCCGACAAATTCAAATTCAAATTAAAGATAAGATTCCTGACAAATTCATTTCAAATTCAAATTTCAAATTTCAAACAACACACTGATTTTATTACAACGGACATCGATCTCTCACGGAAAGGAAATACAAGCACACCACACTTGGACATAAAATTAAAATACAAACAAATCACACATGCGTTAAAGTAAAATAAAAGCAGACCACCATTTCTGCCTACTCATCGGGAAACAACTCCATCTTAAGACTGTCGAACACTAGCTGCTCATCAGGCATCAAATCACGGACAACCTTTTTTGCTAGATATTTGGTATACATCTTCAACTTCTTGAAACGTAGTTCTTCATCTTGTCTCTTTTGTTGTTTCTCGGATATCTCCTGGAAATAGAGAAACTTCTGTTGGTCAAGCTCAATTGAAGCCGGATAACTCATGGTGAACCGCGACATTTCTTCACTTATCGGACTTGAGCTAGAATTTTCATTTCTAGCCAACCTCTTGGCCACGTCACGTCCCATGGGACGTTTCTCCGGGGAGGTCACGACAAATGAACGTTTGCTCCCACCGCTACTACCAGCACCCGCAGATGCCATTGGCTCGTCTTCTCCCTCGTCACCACCACCACCGACCTCTCCCTCCCGAGGCCTGTTCACATAATCATCCCAGCGTAAGTATTCCGCATGCTCCGGATACTTCTTCACGACATTCCATTGCTCCATAAGTGTGAAGGCCTCATTTTTCTTTGCTCTGTAGAGATCCTGGGCGTACGAAATTATTTGTTCATCGGTGTAGTTACCACTACGTTGACCAAGGAACTTGTGTGCTTTTTCGTGGCAGATAACCCACTCACGTATGTGTTTTTTAAGCAACTGTAATCTCCCCGGAGTGAGTCCTTGGTGCGCACATTCATATCAGGAATCATCCCATCCCTACGGGCGTTTTCGTATCTTTCGGACACCTTTCTGAAGATCGACTTGAGGTCTTGGTTCGTGCCGGTGATTGGGCACTGACAAACCTCCGCGTAAGCAATCAGAATGACCCCGTCCTCATGAATGTTGAAGCTGTGTCTCTTAGAACCACCACCACCAACTTTTTAGCGGCTTTCTCTTTTCCTTTGCCACGACCACATGTTCTTTCCTCGGCCACGGGCGGCTCCGGCTGGGTCTCACGAACAATCTCAGGGTACTGTTGAGAATCATAGAACATGGGTGTTTGTGAGGGTGGACTGTTGAAATAAGGAACATACGGAGTTTCAAATGGGTTTTGGAAAAGAGCTCGGTTAGGTGGGGGGGAGGGGGTTGGACGAAACATGTCATTCATGATAGAATCGTATTGTTCAGGATCGCTGTTTTTCAAGAAATTAAGATATTGTTGTTGCTCGGGAGTCATTTTGGTGGATGGGAAAAATGGAAAGGAAAAGAGTTGAGAGAGTGTTTTGAGTTTAATTAAGAAGGGAAAAATGAGTTGGAGAAATTGTGAGCAAACATATCCAAGAGTGGTGTCTATTTATAGATCTCGAAAAGTTCTATCCGTTGGTAATTTTTATTTATTTTTGCATTTTATTTTAAAAGTTATGACCGTTTGAAATTTAAATGAAAAAGTAAAAAAAAATAAAAAAAAAAAGTAAATTAAAGTGGGTGGTGGACTCCACGCCACCAAATGCTGAGCGTTTATGTTAAACGCTCAGCATGTTTAAACGCGGCCCGGGCCGCGTTTTCAGTCCCCTTATTAAGGGGACTGATGCAACAAGTCTTAGAGGGTGAAATTGGGAGGCTTTATACTAAGGTTTGCTGTTGCCTATAGGGATGTACAGGGGATCGGTTTTTCTACCATCAAAGTCACTAGCAAACCCCACCACTTTTTCTAATCTTTCTTTGTCTTATTTAGGAATCTGTTTGCTTATGTTTTGGCGTCAGCTTACTGCCACTGTGACTGACTTTGGAGGGAATATGTGGGTGCGGTTTTTGGGGTTGGCAGTGGAGGCCTTGGAGTGCGTTTTTCATTGGCCTATGTACAAGCCTTGTGCTTCTAATTATTTTTTGCTTTCTGCTGCAGGTTATTAGCATCATTTTAACCAGGCCTCGTAAGGCTTTATGGTCTTGGTGCTCTGGGGGCTCATCTACCTCTAGTCACGCTTTAAATTGCTTGTCACTTGGTGGTTTTCGTGAGTAGGACAAGGAATAGACTATAATTTTCACCGCGATAAGGAAATCATCGTTGGATGAAAATATAGGTAAATTATTTTAAACTACTTGCTTTACACTCGACTATTGGCATAGGGTGGAGGAGTGTGATTCTAGGAAGTTGGAGTTCTTTGAACATAGAGTGAGGAATAGAATATTTTTCCAACGCGATAAGGAAACCGTCGTTGATTGGAATTGTAGGTAATTTATTTTAAACTACTTACTCTATGTTTGATGCTTCTTGGATGATGAGTGTGGGGTGAGGAGTAGACTATAGCTTTCACTACGTTCGAAAAAACCGACGGTGGTTGGAAGTTTAGGGAAATTATTTTAAACTGCTTATCCCTCACTTGTTGCGTTTTTTGACCGGTTCTCATTGGTTTGGTGTTGGACCTTGGTTCGTGATATGCTCTTGTTTTCACTGTTGTTTGGTTGTCACTTACTGGCCCTATTCCTTCTCCTGGCAGCTTGGTGATCTTTGAGGCTTGCACCTTTGAGTCTAGTGGAGTTGTTTAGCTAGTCTATAGCATTCTTGTTCCCTGTTTTGTTGTCCTTGTTCTTCTGGTCCTTGGCTGAGCTTTTTTGGTTCCAATAAGGTGTTTTAGTTAGATTGCTAGGGGGCTTCCCGCTGTTTTTTCTACTTTCTTTATACGTTTTTCCGAGCATTCCTTATGCTCTTGTTTATATAATATAATTTGGCCGATTAAAAAAAACCAAAATTGTTCACTGCCATATAAATGTTCCGTTATTTTTAGAGAGATTATGGACTAATTTTTTTGGAGTGTATATGATGGACATGGAGGAAACAAAGCTACTGAATATGTGGCATCTCAATTGTAAAAAGTGAGAATCACCAACCGATACCTGCAACCAGGGGCGATGGTACCTTATAGGATGGTAGGGCCATGACCCTATCCATCCTCCATGCACCAAATATTTAAAAAACAAAACTATATATATTTTAATGTAAAAAAAAAAAAATTAAATTATTTGTATATTTTAAAAATAAATTCAATAGGAGCCATACCCAATATTATTTATTATGTCAAATGTTGTTAAATAAGTTATTTTTATGATAAAATTTGGCTATATTGATCAAGAATCTAATCAAATTATCTATATTGGTCATAAATCCAATAAAATTTGGGTATATTAGTTATGAATCCAATAAATTTCTTTAAAAAATTTTGTTTCTCATATTATTACTACGTTAAAAAAAGAAGTTGAAAAATTAGGCCCTAGGTGTCTGGAAATCCTAGCTTCGCCCCTGCCTGCAACACAATGTTACGCCCACCATTGAGTTCAATGGTGTCACAACAATGCAGACAACACTGACTCAAGAACTCAGTAATCAGAAACCAAAGCACAACAGAAAAGTAAAGAATACAACAAGTTTTCTTCTCGTGGGTATTTGTAAAAATATCTCACGGTGCCTCAAGGCTAAAATCTTTTATTTCTAAAAGATGACAAATCCTACGTTTGATCTTGTTAGTGTCAAGAATGTCGTGCTATAACTAAGTGTTATCTAAACAATATGTGTTGTGGCAACATCACTTGATGTTATGATAACATGACGTATAACACGTCTACACAGTTCTGGAAACGCGTTATATATATTAGTTTTGATTTTTCTTATTTAATATAATTGGTTCCAGGATTTTAGTTGACTGCGATGTGCAAGATCTGAGTATTGGAAAGTTAGAATTGAACAAGGAATATTTAAGAAGAGTTGTGACACTACATGGAAAGAATAAAACAAGAGTTGGAAGAATATTGGAGATCTTGAATGGATAAGGAAATATCTCCAAATCACGTTGACTTGGTGATTAAATCTAAGATCATCAGAAGATCACAAGAGACGAATAACCTAAGTGAAGTAGATTTTCAAGACTCTCCCCAACACTATATATATGGGAGTGAAGTCGACTTCACATCTACGGAAGCATTATGAATTTTTGCAGATTGCTTCTTAGGGTTTTTATGTGTATTTCACAAGCTTTATAGTTTAGAGTTAGACTTTGATGCATTACTTTTATGGTTTGTAGGTTTAGACTTGTCAAGGTTGTTCTGTCTTGCTTATGTTTAAGCTAGTTCGATTGAGATTCAAAGTAACTTATACTTTGTAATATTTATTCTTACTAGTGATTTAGCCTCAGAGCTCCGGGCAATAGAAATATTGCCTGAGAAAAGATATCTATGTGTTCTTTTAATTTCCGCTGTATTTATTGAGTTTCATACAATCTGTCTATAGGTGTGTTGTGCGGCGTGTTTGCACAACATAGAACTGAACACTGTTGAATTTGTCTAATACTACATCCGTTTCATTACAAAGTTCCTAAGAGGACTATTCATCGTGACCTTTGACCACGTATATCTTTTAAATTAAACTATATCAATATAAATTAAAAGTTGATTATGAAAATATACTCTATTTACTTTCATAATATAATTTTATTATATTTTTCTCTAAAGTAATTTAGTAGTTATACGTGGTCAAAAGTCGCGATAAATAGTCCTCTTAGGAACCTTGTAATGAAACGGAGGAAGTATAAGTTTAAGTTAGATCCTATTTACACTTTCAATTGGCATCAAGAGCTGGTTACTCGCTTATTGAGTAATTGGACTTGATACTATGATAGAATCATCAAATCCAAACTATGGTAGAATGTCTATTCTTCATGGCTCAAACTACGATTGTTGGATCATGTACAAACACACCTATCTCAAATCAACTGACCTAGGTGTGTGGGAAGCATGCGAAAATCATCACTACAGTATGTCTCGACAGTTAAAGCTCCAGATTCTCAAGGAAATAACCTTCCTATCATTAAGAAGAAACTTACTCTAGAAGAGAAACAAGTCGGTTGTTACTAATGAAAAAGATTTGAATGCATTTTTTCATTGATTGATATGACTAATTTTCGACTTGTGCGGGATGTAGCATAAGCAAATGAAGCACGGGACATATGTCAAAGTCACTCTCAGGGAGATAAGAGTATTACAGAAGCCAAACCTATAGATCTGTCTATAAAGTAACCTTATTAGGTGAATCCATATTACTACTACTTTTTTGAGTAAATTAATATAATTAATGGTGGTGGATTCATGAGGTCAAATTCATCATAAATTAAAGAAAACGAGAGAACTCAAATGTTCGAAACTATTCTCCACATTATGTTCATTATAGATACAAAATAGGCCACCACTTAAAAGTTTCTTTATAATATAATTTAAATATGATACTTTCTCCATTTCATTAATAACTTCCTCTTCGATCAACATGCTTCATGTTTGACCACACATTACTCTTAAATTGTACGATGCAATTCTTTTTTAAGTTAAATAATTAAAGTTCATAAGTTAGTAGTGTTTGTAATTTTTTTTTAAATTTTTTTTATCAATATAATTTAGGTGCAATATACGAGTCAAAGATGACTGCGATTGACCAAAGAAGAAGTTTGTAATGAAATGGAGGTAGTATATTATATATAATAATAACATGATAAAAATGATGACAAAGGACACCACCTCCTGTTATGTTCATACGATGTATATCACATACCATTGAGTTTAAAGCTTCACCCCTTTTATGTATGAAAAGTCAATATTGTTATTTTATTAATAGTATAGGTGCATGTTGGGTTTTATGATGATGATTTTGTTTATATGTAAGCGCGATTATTTGTATCGATTTCTCCTACTATGTATTTTCCTTATCTTCAAATCGAACATTAAGTATCTTTTTACTAACACACCAAACGAAGCGTAACTCAGTTGGTAAGCTGCTTCATCTCCAACGAATAGGTCGGGGTTCGAGTCATCACGGATTAAATTGGGAACCATTATTGATCTTCGCTTTGTCGGTTTAAAAAAATTAAGTATTTTTGTACTAATAACCAAGCACAAAGATGCTAGCTAGTCCGATGATTGAGATTGCATTGCACCCGAAGTCTAAAAGTATGTTATGGTCATATTATCTCGACTATTGATATTATCCTGAGTAGAGATTCTAGTTCTTCGTTGTCTATCCCTGACTAGTTGATACTCCCTTACTTCCTCTGGGTCAGCCAATTCTATTCCATTTCTAGTCCTTCTGGCAGGTGTGCTTATGCTAGTTTCACATGTCTCTGGTGGAATATCTTCGGATGGTGTATCTTGTTGTGGTTGGTGATCAGCTAGAGGTGTGATTTCTAGCTCATGACTTTGATTTGGAAGCTCCACCTCCAAGTGACCATTGCTCTCGTCAACAATCTTGTCCTTACTTGTCTTTCTCAGAGGCATCACTTCTTCTTTAAAGTTGACATCTCTACTTATGAGACAACCTTGGCTTCCCTCATCATAGCACCACACTTTATACCCCTTCACTCCATCTGGATATCTAAGAAACACACATCTTATTGCTCTGGCTTTCAGCTTGTCTTGTTTAATAGTAACATAAGCTAAACAGCCAAAAGGTTTGAGGTGTAGGTAATTAGGGCGGGTTCCCCTCCACTTCTCCTCAGGTGTCATCATGTTAATGGTTGTAGAAGGACTCAAGTTTATGAGATAAGTTGTTGTGTTTACAGCTTCTCCCCAAAAACTTCTACTAAGCCCAGAATCCAATAACATACACCTTGTTCTTTCTAGGAGTGTCCTGTTCATCCTTTCAATAACACCATTCTGCTGTGGATTCCTAGGTACATTTTTATGCATGGTAATTTCATGTTCCTTGCAATAGGCATTAAACTCATGAGACAAGAACTCCAATCCATTGTCTGATCTTAGGAACTTCACCTTCAGTCCTGTTTGTGTTTCTACTTGAGTTTTTAATTCCTTGAACTTTTGAAATGTCTCATCCTTTGATATTAAGATGAACACCCATAACTTCGTTGTGAAATCATCCATTATTGATAAGAAGAACCTGCCACCATTCCTAGTTTGAGTCCTAGATGGCCCCTACAGATAAGTATGAATATATTCTAGTTTCTCACTAGTTAAATGTTTTACTGTACTATAAGGGAGCTTAGTTGCCTTTTCTAGGCTGCATTCATCACACTGGTCTATTTTCCCAGTTTTATCACCATCCAATACACCTTGTTTAGACAACTCAGATAGCCCCTTCTCACCTATGTGTCCCAGTGTCTTATGCCTTAACCTGGTGGCATTTCTAGACTGTACATATGCAGTTTCTCTAGATGTGCAATGTCCATTAAGAAAATATAACTCATTCTTTTTTATCCCTTGCATTACTACTGCATCACCTCTTAATATCTCCATAACTCCACCTTGAGTTCTAATGACAAATCCTCTTGAATCCATGGTGCCAATAGAGATTATGTTCCTTCTCAACTCAAGAACATATCTAACACCTGTCAATTCTCTAACCACTCCATCATGCATCTTAAGCTTCACAGAACCTATTCCTTTCACCTTACATGACACATCATTTCCTAATAGAACAGACCCCCAGATTCTTATACTCAAATGTGCTAAACCATTCTCTAATAGGAGTCATGTGGAACATCCACTGTCAAGTACCCAATCTGAAGAAATTGAACTCTCAGAGATGGAAAGTACCTCAGCTGGTTGGTTATCAGGGTTTCCTTGAACTTGATTTGCCTGGTAGTTTTGCATGTTCCTTTGTGTGTTCCTGTAAGTAGGACAATCCTTCTTTAAGTGACCTGCCTGTTTGCAGTGGTAGCACTTCCTTGTCTCTGGACTTTCTAGAGCTTCTTGATCATTCTTGTACTAAGTAGGCCTTCTTGTATCTGGCCTGAACTTCTGCTTAGCTGCAAACCTCTTGGACTTGTTTCCACCATGATTAGTATACAGTCGTTCTCCAAATGTTGCTTCAGAGTTTGTACCTCCGTTTTTCTTCAACTCCTTTTGCTTTAGAGCAGATTGCACATCAACTAGAGTGATTGCTTCACTCTTTGCTATAACCAACACATCAATGAAGCTCTCATATTGCTTTGGAAGTGCATTTTAGGAGTATCAAGACCTTGTCATCTTCTGCTAGCTTGACTCCTACAACCTTCAATTTTGAACAAATCTTTTTGAACGCTGTGACTTGCTCCATGATTGGCCTATCTGCAGCAACCTTGAATGCAAATAGTTTCTGCTTCAAATACAACTTGAATGCCGTTGTCTTGTTGTTGTAAATCGACTCAAGTTTATCCCAAACGCCTTTGGCTGTTATTTCATCGACGATGTGGTGGAGAGTCTCGTCAAACAGAGACAAAATCAACGTGGTGAACGCCTTCTCTTTTGCAGTTGCTTTATCCTCCGCCGAATCGCCTACCAATGCAGCTGTTGAACCTTCCTTTGACAGCAATGCCTGCATCTTCAACTTCCATAGGCCAAAATCCGTTTTCTCAGAGAGTTTATCCACCTCAAACTTGGCCGACGAACTCATCGTGAAACTGCAACAATCAAATAGTACAATATTTCCTTCCAGCAAGACGGCGCCAATTGTTGTGCTATTCACTCGATACGACACCGTTCTCAATTAGAATCCCCAAATCAACAATCGTATGAACCCTAATTCGAACAATCGAGCAACACAAAACGAAATTGAACGAAGAACAATGCACACAAAGTTACGTGGTTTGATTTAGAATGAATCTACGTCCACGGGGAAGAAGAAAACAATCCACTAAGCACCGAGAAGTGTACAGATTACAAGCTTTGTTCTCAAGCTCTATGTTTCCTTACTTTTCTCTCTTTTCTGTGAATGGTGAATGCTAACAACTGGAATCAATCTCTGTTGCAGTTATACATGTGCTCTCTTATACACTAGCAAATCTATTAGCTTAACTCTCAAGCAATGATGTAACAAACAAACTAAGTAACAGAACTGTCAGCTAAGAGACTGACTTGTAACAAACTTGAACAATCTACTTCGTTGATCTGTAGATGAAACCTCAGTCGTTGGATTAGCTAGTTCTACATCTCTAAAACCATGCTATATTTCAACATTATGGTTGGAGATGAAGAGGGGTTTGAGTCTTATAGTCTTATGAAGAAAATAATAAGAAATGTAGTTTTGAATCTTATGGTTGGAGATAGTCTTATAAGTTTGTTATGTAAACTCTAGTTTATAATCTAATGCTAAATTAATATAGATTTAGAGGAGGTTTGGGATTGGTTAAGAGTACTTTTGATTGGTGTGTCGGCGGGCTGGGGCCAACTGTAGGCTTGGATAATCATAAAATTGGTGGTATATATAACCGTATACGTATGATTAACCATTATGTTGTTGGAGGTACTTCCTTGAAATTTTTATAATTATTTATTTAACCCAATTTATGCAGTACTATATAAATAAGAATATTTCAAGCATAAGACATGGTCCAAAAAGTTCAAGGGTACAAATACAAATGTAGTATACTATATATAAACCATATCTTTAAAATATTACACTTCGTACATACTAATTCGGAACTGCTCGAAGATATAATTATCTAATGTACAAACATTTAAGGAGTTATATATTTTACATAGTTAGAACTTAGAACGAACAAATAGTAGTACATCATGGACTAAGGAAAAACACTATTTTTCCTCCCTTATCTCCAATCTTTCTATCATCCTCGTAAAATGCCTCGCACTGAAAAAACTCTCTGTAGAAATCATGTCCATCTGCATGCATTGACACACTAAATTGAAAATCATAAACTCACTGTAAATATAAAAATCACCATATTATAGCATACTCTACTATGTCTTTTTTATGGAATATGGACCATAAAAAGTATATGAAGAAGCTAGCTAGTGATGTTTAGGGTCGGGTCCGCCCGGGCTAACTCGGGTGGACTGATACCAGTCTTCATCAGAATCTTTCTTCTTGAGACGTTCTCTAATCATTTCTTGAGCTTTGTCGATCAATGCAGGTCTTTCAGCGCGTACAGATGGAGGAAGAGAGCGTGATTCGCTGAATACAGCGAATGAAGTGGCAATCAAGATTAGGCAGAACCAAAAATTAAGATTGGCCATATGTTTCATGTATGATGTATCAATATTGTGGCACTGATATAGGAAGCTAATAACAAGATATGTGTTAAGTTAATGGTAATGGTAATGGTATGTTTGAGAATGTTGTAGTTGATGTAGGTGTGTGATAAATCTTGTATTAGGAAGATTAGTGGCTTTATATAGAAAATCCGACGCCACTACTCAACAAACTTGGCAATATTTATTTGCAAATGGTCAAATGGAAAAATATTAATAACCTAACAAAATGTCATATCATCTGTTATTATTCATGGATAAAATTAAAAATAATTTGATAATGTTATTCATACATGCATGTACCTTTCTTTTTGTAAATTTATATATTCATGCATATCACAAAGGTAAGCAGAGTAGTCTTGTAATTGGTGACTCTAAAGTATTTTCCAAATAAGTACCAAGGGTAACATGTGTCTGAAATGAGAATTAATTTGTGGGGCAATATATTATTTGAAAATTAATTATTTATAACCGAGTCGGTTCAAAAGATGAACATCAGTAAGGCGTTAGAAATAGTACTTAGTCGAATCACAATGAAGAGAATAAAATGGTGGCTATGGTTTAAAACTTATTGAGATGAAACCGGCCAAATTAAGGGGCCGGACTGAACACGATGGTTGGGGTTGGGGAGGTATTTCTTCTAATTTGTTTGCAAGAGCTGCTGAATGGAAGTATATTGAATTGCCGACGTTATCCACGCAGACCGTTTGTTTGGTTGTTGGTTAGCTTTAATTGTAATTTAATTTAATTTGTGGGCTTTCCAGATATGAATGATTACTTGTTTGTTCTTTCCGTCCTCCGAACTTTCCAGTTCAAAAATGGGAAAAACGAAATTAAACAATAGATCACATTCACATCATACCATAGCTCACCATTCACACTTTGTTGGAGATATATATTATAGTAATAATTAAGGGTTGTTTTCAACCGTTTAAAAACTGCAATTTACACAATTTTGATTCAAGTAGAAGCTCTTATTCTCCGTGTTTACAACTTTTTTTTTTAAGAGTAACGAATTTATTAATTAACCGAAAGCATAAGAAATGCTTGATAATCTTACGAAGGTATACAAACGAAGTAAAAGTGAGACTAAGGTCCATAATTAAAGACAAAAAAGCTAAATCCAAAAGAATACTAGATTCTTCAGCGCCATAAATGCAGCGTACGTGACTAGCAGGAAAAATTATTTTCTTAAAGTTTGTTAATTCTACAGAATACAAAAAATTAACAGATTTTGAGTAAACCTCGCTTTTCATCAATCAAATTAAAATTGAATGAAAATAACATCTGACATGTATTTAAATACTAAAACATAACTTTGTTGGAAAAGAAAACCTAATCTAACTATTAAAAATTGTAAAACGACCCCAGAAACTATATAAAGTCGATTTTAGACCTCAAATGGCCGAAATCCATTGTATGATGGCAAAATTATAATTTTGACTCAGAACACCGTTTATGCATGGAAAACACTAAATTTTATTCAAAATTGAACATTTCCGCTGAAACTTAAAATTTGCAAATTTCTACTATATAACAACACAATTTACAACGTTTGTGGATTGACGGTTATCTAAAATTAGTCCAAGAGAGATGTATTTCACTAGTACTATTACTCTTGCACATCATCAGTTACATGATATCATGTTAGTCTTCAAGAGTACCTCGCAAAAAGTGCTAATACTGTTCTCTAGTGTTTTCCATGAGTTGAATGTAGTTTTTACTGTTCTCTAGTGTTTTCCATGAGTTTCGAATGTAGTTTTTGAGGTTTTCAGATATTTCAAATTATTTTCAGCTGTTTCATGTCTGCATTTGTGTACCATTTCTGTTTCATGACCTCAAATTTTATCTTTGAATGCATATCTTTTACTCTTTTACTAGATTCTAGACTATCTTTCCATTAAATCTTATCTCCTAGTGGTAATTTCTTTTTATTTTTTTAACGTCAAATCTAGCATATCCTACTTCTACTCCTTTACCACCTTAGAACTTAAAAAATACACCTATAACTAACTGCAATTATACTAACCTTACAACTCCATTGGGGTTCGAACCCCCGACCTCTCATGTGCTACTCCAGCATCCTACCACTCGACCACCCTTAAAACACCTCTAATCTCATTTATTCGTGATATTTTTATCATTCATGATATAGATAACATTGTCGAAAGATATTGACATTTCTGCGTCCAGTGAAGACTTCTCGATTGTGTTCTTCCCTTCCTAGTCTTAAAAAAAAGACAAATATAACTATTATACTCCTATTCATACACTACTCTTTCACCATCTTATAATCCAATTATTATACATATACCACCTTATGCATGCTACTCCAACATCCTTACCATCATACTTATTGT
>CM051455.1:61529011-61566047 GCA_028274465.1 Plantago ovata
TGTTTCAAAGACTTCCTCTCTCTGATTTGAAGTATCAGCAAACCAAGCTACTGTAAAGTAACTTACGCTTGCTGAGAAAGTTAAGTATCAGCAAACTCATTACTGAAAAGTAATAAGTACTTGCTGAGAAAGTTTTAAACGACAAAAGTTTGAAAAGACTATTCACCCCCCCCCCCTAGTCTTTTCTTGTTGTTTAAAGGGACCAACAATGATATTTTTCCTACCTTAATAAAAAGTTATGATCATTAATAACGTTTTTGATGCCTATTTTTGTTTTGATCATACAAGAAATACGAATGACCATATTTGCTAGGCACAAATTTTATAGATGCCCAAATTTTATAGGTCGATGGCTCGATTTTGATCATACAAGAAATAAAAGTGGCCATATTTGTGTATGCAACAGATAACAATATTTTACAGATAGCTAGTGAAAGCTCCATTGGTTGTGTTCTGTTTGCTAATTATCTCGAATGTAATTATATTGGCATGTAACGTAGTAGCAGTCGATTTCTAAAGTTCAACTTTACGAAACTTTTAAGTAGTCGATATCTACGGAAGTTTAAGAGACCATATCTTAAAGGTTATACTACTTACCATATTTATTGTGATAAAGATTTACCCTACCAGTATCAAGATCAACGGCTTGGATGGAATTACATCAACCGGCCAATTGCTTTTTATTTCACAACGCACGCCTTCAGAACGACATTAATATCAGAACGTATATCGATGGTCATGATGGTTTTGCATAGATAAATACTCAACTATTTTGCATATCTCAATACACTCATCTACCTCATTGAATGATAAACCTATTCTCAGTCTAGGTTTATTTGCTTTCCAAAATCAGTAGGCAAGAAAGCTGTAACAAGCTTTCTCATCAATCTCTCACAGGTTCATTTACTAGTATTACCGGAAATGGAGGCACACCATCCTAGACCTTCGGATTTAAGCAAGAAAGGTGCTACTTCTGGCTCTGGACAGAAAAGGGGTAGGGGAAGGCCTAGGAAAGAAGAGAAGAAAAGAGGAGTAGGCCGCCCAGTTCTATCAAGATCAATCAGGGGTGAGTAAATTTGAATCCTCTTCCCTCAACCACATTGTTAGCATTCAATTCTGCTTTAAGCACTTGAATGTTATGTATCATATATTTGGCAAGTCTGTGAAGTTTTCTGTGATATATTTAATAGTCTCTGTTAGTAGTTCGATATGAACTTGTGAACATAATTACCAGATCTTGTTAATCTTGTTAAACTCATAATATGAGAAAATTATACTAGAATTTCATAGGCAGTTTTAATACTCTGTTATGATATGAGTTGCATAATTTGTTGGTTAATGGAGACTGTCAAGGTGATTTAAAATTGTGACCTGCGTGTACATTTCTGGAGAAGTAGCATATGAGTGTCAATGCCCTGTCCTCTAAGACTGAAACTATCAAGAGTGTAAGGAACCTTTTGGTCACATAGATGTCTAGTTTCATTGATACGTCTGTGTTAGTAGTTTGGTTTGAACTTGTGGGGACTTGATTACCATGTCTTGATAATCTCTTGCTATATCACAGATTTGTTATGATATGAGAATGTGTCCTTAACATTTGTTGGTTAATGGTTTATTAACAAAATGATAAATTTGTTGTTGATAATGAAAGTTATATGATTCCAGATCATGTTTGATGACATTATAAGTTATATGACTAATTACTATTTGATAACACGGTCCAGGTCCTCCTCCAGAGAAGAAAACAATAATTGTTAAGATTGGTGGTAGGTGGGATGAAGTTCCTGAGCTAAACCTGTATTACAGCGGTGGATATACACGATATATCCACAACTGTGATCCAGATTCTTTCACTGTCTGCGATCTGCTCAATGATATGATGAAGATTGTGTCTGATGTTGATCAAGTTGTTCCAACTCGTTTCTGGTACCACATCCATGGAGTGGCTTACCCAGGAGGACTTAGAGTGATCCAAGATGATAATGACCTCTCGACTATGTGGGAAAATGTTCTGGAGCACAACGCAAAATGTGCGTGTGTGTTTGCTCAAGACTTGGCGGAGGATCCATCAGAGGAATATGTAATTCCAGCTTCTGTTCCTCCACCAATGGGAAACTTCACCCCAACAGTTCTTTACGACAAAGCTCTAGAGAGACAGCTGCATAAGGAACAAGTTGGACCTATCGTTCTGTGGGAGCAAGAAGGTGTAGGGGAGGAATGGTATACCTCTGCAGAATCAGTTCCCCGTGTCTACGGTGCCTGATCCTTATATTAAGTTTGCTGGAGAACTAAGTATGTTTAGAGATCTGTACTTGCCTTTTGTTTATCATAACTGATTCAGCTGTTAATGTCGTTAAGATCTGGACCAAGTTTATTTTGATCATCTTTCTGTCAGCTAGTTTCTTTAAGTTTGTTTGAAGATATTTAAGGTTCAAAGATGTGATTGTCTAGTTTGATTGTATTGAACTGATGAACCTCAAGTAAATGTCCAACTTCTGTGAATTACTATTAAGTTTGTTTTTTCTTTGTTTGGAAATTTAAGGTTCAAATTCTTGAAGTTATTTGAAGAATACTTAACTGTTTTTAATGGATAGTTATCTAAAAATATGTTGTCCCTTTAGATATCCTATTTAATATTATCAGTCAATTCTTTTGTCTTTCTTTCACTCCTTCACAGAATACTTCATGTTTTTCTGCAACCATACTTTGACAAATCCATCCCTTTCATTAAAAACTGATAGAAAATTAACATGATCAGGTGATGACACACTGACCCAACCTAGAACATGTCTACTTGACCACTTAACTAGAACCAAATCCAAACTACAGGGAATCTACTACCGACGAACTAAGTACTTCAACCACTACTGGAACAATACTTGGAAATGTAAAAGATACCTTCATAATGCCATACCATCAAGTTAAGCTTTAGGAAGGTGTGGATGGACTTGTTAAACCTACATAAGCTAACTACTTCATGAACTTGGCTATGAGCACAGTCCATACAGTTTCTGAGCCATCTGAATCACTTGCCTCATCTGACTTGACCTCCTCAGTCTCTTCTTCCCCCACCACATTTGCAGATCCCTCAGCATCCCCACCGAGTTGTCCAGATTCGTCACCAACACCAGCAACAATTCCACCTCCTTCAGCAACTATGATAAATTCACCAGTCTGAGCAGCCTCAAACACAGCACCAGAAAGCAGTTTCATCAAAGATAGCATCTAGTAGCTCCCACATCGGTTCCCCGTGGTCACGGAAAATAGCATAGCGTGAATCTGCATGTTACGAGAAATATAATAAATATTAGTAATTTATCTAAGTCAGTGATCAATGAAAGTTTAAAGATACAGTACTTATTGAAATATCATTTGTACCTCAACCAACTGTGTCCATACTTCAGGGGCAGCATCGAATTTGCAAGCAACTGGATTCCATTCCATTCCAGTTCTGTTGAGCAAGTTGTGATACATGTTGTGACGCTCCTTCAGAATCATGGCAGTTTCATTAATTTGTTCGGTGACGTACTGCACACGAGTGCGTTTCTTCAAAATCTTAGAAACTTCATAGTAGGCCTTCTTAGTGACTTTTGGCCAGTAGTACTGTCCCTTCAGTGCAGACTTCTTGAGCTGTTTTGCCATGACCTTCACGTGCTCCTTCGGCATTGGAGCTCTCTCGTACCATAAAGCGCTGTGAGCCTCCTCAGCCATGCTTGTAGTGTTGGTTTTTTTTAGGCAGATTAGTATGTTTAAGTTTTGTTGGAGAAGTGTTGTAGTTGTGATGAACTCAACTCAGCTTGTTGAGCCTATTTATAGAGTCTGAATTAGTGCATTGGAGAGTTAAAAAAAATTGATATGGTAGTTGGGGCCAATAACTCAGCTTTGTCCTGGCCTTACCGGGCGCACCGCCCCGGGTGTGGGGCAGTGCGCCTGGGAGTGGCAGAACGCCGGGGCGTTCTGCCCTTCCTGAGCACACCGCCCCGGGTGTGGGGCGGTCCGCCTGGGAGTGGCAGAACGTCGGGGCGTCCTGCCGTTCCAGGGCGCACCGCCCCGGGTGTGGGGCGTTCCGCCTGGGAGTGGCAGAACGCCCAGGCGTTCTGCCCTTCCCGGTCGCACCGTCCCGGGTGTGGAGCGGTACGCCTGGGAGTGGCAGAATGCCCGGGTGTTCTGCCCTCCCCGGGCGCACCGCCCCGGGTGTGGGGCGGTCCGCCTGGGAGTCTAGGGGCTTCCAGCTTACAGTTTACATTTTGTAGCATTCATATCTCATTGGAAGGATTATTTGATGACAAAAGTCATGTCAACTAAATTCATCATAAACTGAATAACATCTTTTTTAATTATAGTCACAAACTATACCTGTTTCAGCAAAGTCCTCAATCACATTTACATTCCAGTGAATTCAGCTATACACAGGTGGTAAAACTTTGAAAATTGCAATCTTTGACAACTCATGTATCCTTCAGAAACTAGGTGCATGTAATTTAAGGCTTCATCTCTTGTACATGGAGCAGATTTGTTAGCAATATCTTTTTGCCAGACTATTTGTATAAGAAAAAACCTGTCAAGGTTATTCATCATGTATTGAATACCATCTTTTATGATTTAGACTATCAAAGCATACCTATTTCAGCAAACTCATCAATCACATTTAAGTGAAACTCAGCAACCACAATGAGGTATAGAGATGAGTAATATACAGGTTGTCAAATTTTGTAAATTGATATCTTTCTGTACATCCCTTAATAGATGGGATAGGTCTGCTGATGCCATTAGTGTTGTAGATTAAAGTGTTAGCACTGAAATGGTATTTATTCAATATTAAAGCAAATCTCAGGCGTAACTCCTTTGCCAATTTGAACCAAACAGAACAATGCTTTTGTTGTATCATGAACAATCTCTGCAGCTCTAATTCAATCTTCTGCTTAACATGTTTCCATCTTAAAGTAACTTATCCTCCTAATTAAATTGTGTCTTATCTTAATCACTATTGGATTCTCAATTCTCTCACAGGCATGTTTAAATTTTAAGGAATCTGGAATAAATGCCTTTTGACAAAATTTGAACATACTCAGCTGAACTTCATACTCTACACAACTGTTTCTAATAACCACTATAAAAAGAACACTTAACTTCTCAGAATTTCCATACCTAAACCAGAACATCACACTTGAAGAAAAACTATCTTAAGAGAAAATACCAAAAAAAAAAAAAGACAGCCTATCACTTGCACAATGAGTCACTCAGACCGTGAAGCCATGAGAGAGAAGGATGAGATCTTCTACGATGACTCATTCCCCAAGCCACAAGTTGAGTTCCTTGTTGTTCAGTTGCAGCGTCTTGCTGAGAGTCACTGCGACTGGGAGTGGCCTGACAAGACTGATCATGCCCTTGTCAGGATGCAAGTGCTGATGTATCATGAGTTTGGCAAGATGTATGAAACACATGAGCTGAGAGATGAGCTTAACAAACTGTTTGCCCGCCACAACACCGTCAAGAAGCTCATGAACTGGAATGGTGTTACATGGAACAGCACAGACAACAAGTTCAATGCTGATCCCAAAGTTTGGAACGAGCTTTCGGGGGTTTGTACTGCTTACAAGAAATTTTAAAATTGCATTTGATTACATATATCTGCACCCCCCTTTCTTTACTCATTAAGACGTTTACATTTGCAGATTGCATCTTGCTTTCACTGGTATCGCCGCGTTGGTGACCCACTCTGGTCCGACCTTGGTGTTTTGTTTGAAGGGGATCATTTCAGGCCCCCAACCCATAGATCATTTGAAAATAAGGCCATAGCTATCTTGGAGAGCAACAAAGAAAAAGGCAAGGGGCGTTATGAGCTTGATCAGTTTGACAGCCCAAATAGTGCTGATTTCGCATCACCGGCAAAACCGCCTACCTATATCACCCTAGTCGACACACCAGAATCCAGCAAAGACAAGTACAGTTCCCCATTGGGCACTCTGTCTAACCGGTTCGTTAGCCCTCCAAATGACTCTCCAGAAGTTGTTTTCTCTACTGAAAGGGAGTGGAGAAATGCCAAACTTGCTAGTGACGAGAAGAGAGCTGCAAAGAAGAAGATCATCTTCGACTGGATCAACATTCAGCTATCTGACAGTGATGATTTCCTAGTGGAAGATGATCCTGATACTAATGATCCAGTGGAAGATGATACATATCAGTCTGCGCATTCTGACTATGATTCGGAAGAGGCTCGTGATGACTTTGGAAGTGATGAGTATGGAAGTGATGATTAGTTATTCAATAGATTTCAACAGCAAGAATTTAGTTTGTGATCAATTGAGTCGTAAGTAGTGTAGACCTAAAGTGGTTCTGGTTGTAGATCCACCTTGTCTTAGATTTCGTTGTTTCGGTTTCCATTAGAGTCTCAGGCTGTTTCAGAGTCTTGCAAGCCTAAAATGGTTCTAGTCATAGATCCACCTTGTTCTAGTTGTCGTTCTTTATGGTTTTCTAGAGTCTGTTTGGTACTTGAAGCTGCCTAGTACCAAGTAATCTTCATGTGCACTGCTGAATTCCCATGTTACATGCGTCTTGTGTCAAAATAACTATTAGTAATCAGGAAAAATCACAAGTCTAAAGTTTCATCGACTAGAAACATAACCGACCTTCAAGTTAAAAACTGGTAACATAACGTAGATCAATAGACTGCTCTTAAACTTCGGAAACTGTAGTTATAAACATGTTAAAACAGCACAACAGTTAGCATGAATCACTTGTTCTATCCCTAGATAAACATTAATGCTAAAGTTTTCCACAAAACAATATTAGCAACAGGATTTAGCAGGATTGTTCAGAGCGTTTCCTAACTCAATACCTATTACATTGGATTTTTATGAATTGGCAAAAGGCAAACAACCAGCATTCTAATTCCTTCAAATCCACGTAATAATCCTGCTACCGTTTAGATAAACTAAACTTCTAGATGCCTCATGTCAGCTACTTCCTGAGACACAAACTCAAACCGGTCTTCTTCATTTATTGACGGGAAATATGGAACCATTCCCTCAGTAGCAATAAGCTTTCTGCCAAGCGCCACTCGGTACTTAGAAGCAATGTGCGTAAACTTGCTTAGTTCCTCATTCATTCGTACCGTGGAAATCCCAGTGTTGCTGCCAGATGATGCAGGTGCAGAAGATCCATCAAATACACCAACACTTGAAGGAGCAGGGCTAGATCTGATAGAATCGAGGCACTCTTTGTTGAATTGCATGAGACCTCCTAGCATTTCAATGAAAGCAGCATCAGATTCTTGTATTGGCTTAGCTTTTTTTGACTTTGGCATGACAAGACCATCGCCAATATCGGGGATGACATCCCTCTTCTTTGACTTGTTAACACTAAGCGGGCGAACAAAGTCTGGATCATCAATGGGAACATCATCCCAACCAGATCAAAGCCAACCTCCAACTCCTTCTCAGAAATATCCAATCTGTCCCCAGCCAAAAGTTTCCTAGTACCATCACCAAAGCTTTTGGATTTTTCCCCTTTCGCAGTGTCCCTTCCAAATATTTCACACCAATCATCAAAGTGGACCCACTTCCTGTCCTTGTGCTTCTTCAGAACAGGATATTCCTGTGTGACGGTAATTGTTTAAGCATCAATCATTAGTATACAGGTAACAGAAAACATTTTCTAAGCATCTAAAATATTAGTAAAACAGAGAAAGATGTGTGCCTACATGAACAATTTTGTCCCAGAATTCATCGTTACTGTTAAATGTCTTACTAACATCGCACCATTCAGCACCGCTCCTTCCTTTCACACACAAAACAGTTGAGTGCCTCCCCCTGATTGTTCGAATGTGATTCTGAATGTGAGGCTTCACCCTTATCTCAGATCCAGGAAACGTTTCCTTCATATGCTCCAGAATGTAAGTGTAACCTCCGGCCTTGAATCCTTGTGGGGACTTGTAACCTGCCATCTTCGCCTTTTCATAGCTACCAGGAGCTCCTCATCTTCAGCCTTCTTCTAAACGTAGTTCTTTCGGTTTGTCGTGTTCACCCTCTTGGCCTTAGCTTTCTTTTGTGTCTGGTTGCCCTGAATCTGATCTGGCGAAGTCTGAGATGGAGCAGGCGGTGGCTGAGTTGGACTCACCTCAAACTGACTCTGAGTGAACTCCAGCTCATTGAATGAATCCACACTACCATCACTCGCGTAACCTTCCGACATTGCTGCCAGTAAAACCAAGGAACAGGAAAGCAAGGTAGTAGGAAAAAATGCAAACTTCCATATTCACTTGCATAGGTAATAGCTTTCATACATCAGATAACATCACAATCATCATTACGCAATCTACCACAACACAATAATCCATCAGTTACAACATATAGAACAAATTAAAACAGTTGAACATGGTCAAACTACGCATAAGGTTTACATAGCCATCAACAAGAGCCAAAACAGAAACATCCTACGAAGATTCATATTACAATTCATAAAGCAGGTCACGTTTCTCCACAAACAGTTGGTAAGCATGATCACATCCTAACCCTCCTCCTAACCCTTCTCCATGCTGCCCTTTCCCTAGACCCGAAGTACATCGAAAATGCAAGATTCCTCCGAAATGCAGTCCATCGTGTGTCAGCAACAAGACAATCTATAGGTGCACGATCCTCATCAATAACAACCCCATCATCACCTTCTACATCTATAACCATAGCCTCCAACAACTCTTCTTCCAATAGATCATCAGCTGCTACATCACGAAGGAAGTTATGCACCAGACAGCAAGCAAGGATGATATCATTCTGAACATCCAATGGGAAAAAGCTGGACTCTCTCAAAATTCCCCAACGCTTCTTCAGGAGACCAAAACACCGTTATATAACATTCCTTGCACCGGCATGTTTCAAATTGAAATACTCCTTTGCATTCTCAGGTTGCCTGTTAGATTCTGCCCAATCTTGCAAGTGATATCTAGTCGAATCAAACGGAGGTAAAATTCCCGGAGCATTCATGTAAGCAGCATCAGCCAAAAAGTAAGTTCCTGTTACATTCAAACACAAAGTCAGTACATGGGAAAAGTAGATGTTTGCAGTTGTAGTTAATAGCCAATTCAATTAGATACTTGCCTTTTCTAATACGCAAACCATCCTCACGATGAAAAGCATCACGTAGAACCCGTCCATCTCCTACTGATCCTTCCCAACCAGTGAGGACATAAATAAACTTCATGTTCTGGTCACAAGCACCCAACATATTGACTGAAACAAATCCCTTTCAGTTCCGGTAGTGTGCCTGGACGCTTGCAGGAGCCAGAACCTTGATGTAGGTACCATCAATTGCACCAACACAACCCTTCCAAGTGAAAAAATAGTCAAACTAATTAGTTTGTATGTTTCAGAAAACAATATTAGATAAATGTCTTACTAAATTAAAGGGCAGATAGGTTCACAGACCTTGAAATGGCACCAAGGTTCCTCAACACATGTTGGAGGGACAGGAACTGGTTGTGCAATTAACACTGAGTGGAGCCTTAACACACACACTAAAACTTCTCTGAAATACGTACTGATTGTGTGGCCAGATCTCCTAAAACAGAACTTAGCTACCCTTTGCTTAGTGTGGTGACCTATTATAGACAAAAAGGTGGAAACCTTCTCCTCAGCAGTCACATACTTACTTCTAGTCAGCCCACCCCTATCTGTAAGCATGTGAACAAACCTAGCAAAGCTGGCACGCCTCATATGCAACACATTCTTACAATCAACATCATTCGCGATGGTCAACCTTTCTATGTACTCCTGCTGCTCCTTCATTTTGTCTATCAGTGAATACTTGTAGCCCCATTTACGCTTCTCCAATATTCGAGGCCTAACATGTTTGCTGTAGTACCAGCATAGTGCTAGCATTATAGCCATGTTCATGACAAGAACACCACGAATTGCCGCAACCCGCTGGGACAAAGTAACCATGTCTATGGAATACAAAAGTTGCAGAGATATGGCCATTATAATGTGCAGATAAGCATTTTTATACCAAGACAAGCATAAAAAACATGAAACTAAAATTCACATTCTTCAGCATTAAATGCAACAGTATTCAATGCAACAGTTAATTAACACAACAAATATTGCATAGACAAACATTCCATAGCATTCAATGCAATAAACTTCACAGAAATTAAAACAAACAGTAAAAAAACCCGTAGAAGCCCATAGCAGTGAAGTGTGGTAGCAAACTTACCTTCCAACGGCAAGAACAGATAAACAAGAAAGGGTGACCGCGGCTGGATCTACAACTTCACCTGCTGATGAACGTGTATTTTACACTTTCATTCGAGTCTTTTTCACCAATTTAGCTATCCTCTAGTTTAATTTAGCTTATATTTTAGTGCATTTTATTAGAATAGTGTCACGTTTCCCTTTTCTTTGCATATTTCAGGTTTTAGGTGAAAAACGTACTTTTGGTGGGCAAATATGGTGAAGAGAATGAAGTTTTGATGCTTCGAGGTCATCCGCGGTTCGCACGGGACGCCGGGCGGTTCGCCTGGCACCGGGAGCGGTTCGCACGGGACGCCGGGCGGTTCGCCCCATGCATGGCGGTTCGCCTGGCACCGGGGGCGGTTCGTCCGGGAGGTTTCGACAATTATATATAGTTTCGCCAATTTAGTTCGTTTTTCATACCTTTTCACCTTATTTTGAGAGACAAATTCTCCAGAGCCTGTTCTGGGAATTATTAGCATAGAAGACTCTTTTTCTTATTGTTTGGAAGCTTAAGCAAAGAAAATGGACATCTTTGATTCTCGATTCTTGCTTGTGAGTTAGCAATTCATCGGAGATTGACAACCTTCGTTGGTAACTTGTATCTCACGATTTTTCTGCTTTTATTTATTTCATTCAACATGATTTCATTCAATCTTTCTTTGATTCTTGTTGATTGCAATTTATCTATGAGTAGCTAAATCTATCGTTGGTGATAGTATGTGATTTCTTAGCTAGAGTTCTTGATTATGCATGAGTGGCTTCGCGCGTTTAAGACTTGATTTATTGTTTTATTTCTTTGATCTATCTAAGCCATCTATCTTCGTAGTGTTGAATTGAAAGGAACACATAGGACAATTCACGATCATAGATTTCTATACAAACTTCAAGTACTTCATGCATGATTATTACCCGTTGCTTTGATTGATCATACTATCACAAACTTCCATCATATTGATAAGAAAAATCTGTACTTTACTTGATTCCTGATTTATAGTTTAAGTTAAATTCGATAAAGCTAGTTATAGTTCTTAGAGATCGACACTTGAGGTTATTTTACTTCTACACTATGTGCCTTGGTTTTCGTTGTAGTTGTGAATTGCCTTTGGCTAAAAACAAATTTATTTGATTAATTGAGTCCGACAATCTCGTTCATCACCTGCAAATTAGTAAGAATCAACAATTAATTTCTCCAGATTTTGTTGAATTCAGATGTAAATTGAAAGAGGGAGAAAGCTAGGGTTTGAAGAGAAAGCTGCTCACACTCACGAGCTGAAAAACGATGAAGAACAGAACAAAACGCAAGTGTGAAATTTTCTGGATTTGACCTTTTATAGTGGCACATCTTATCCTATGCCATTGTGTGATTATGGAGAAGAAGGAAGGTTAACATGGTCATTTTAGGTGGGTGTTGAAAACACACCATATGGTGTGTTTCAAAACCGGGCACCCCCCCCCCCCCCCGATTTGGTTTTGGACCTGTTGGTGTGTTTGTAAAAGATTTCGGGCTGGCCCGGCGGGCTGCAAATACACTGAAATGAGTAACCAATCGCTGTGTTTCGCGCGGTCAACTGTAAAATTTGGCGAAACACACCAAACCAATCAAGGCCTTAGAGAAGAGGGGAGAATAGCATTCTTAGTATTTCACAAATGTCTTACAATGTACAAGTAGAGGCCTATTTATAGCCTTCTAGCTAGGTTTGAAGTACAAGCATTTACTTTGTACAATGAATAGGAATAATGTGTGTAGAGGATTTCATGGGTCAACATAAGTTACATATCTATTCTTAATGTGGACATTCATGGTCATTTACCAATTATTTTGTAACAATTTATATTTAAAACTAAAAATAATTGTATACACCCTCCGTCCCAGAGCTTTCCAAAATGGTAAAATGGTGTAATTGCTCTCGGACGGAGGAAGTATATAATTGTATACATTTATTACGTATTCCAGACCCGAGTTAACCCGTCTCAAGAGGTCGTCCGAGATGAACTCCGAGAAGAGATTCAATACATAGACTGTAGCAGGCGAATTATGTCTTAAGGAGAGAGTGTCACCACTCGACTTTGCAGATTTATTCAATCATTCAAATTTTCCAAGACCATCATGTCTTGCCATCCATCTTATATGGCGCACGTAATTTTCCGACAATCCTCACTTCTACTATATGAGGCCATATTTTTCATCTAAAAAACCACCTCTTTAGTAAATCAATTTAGATTTATTTAGTTTTCTTTTTTATCTTTATGTTCAATTGATCAATTTAATACTCTTCATTAGGAGTAAGTCTCATGAGAGACCACTCTTAGAAAGAAACCATAGAGACCAATTTATATTAATTACAAAACAACCCCAAAACAACTACTAGCTTCTAAAACACCCCACAACCCATCCAAAATCACATGGGATCATCATCATCGCCTGCTCATCATCATCAATCGTCCGATTTGACATTGGTGAAGGTTTTTTTTAGTTGTTTGAATTGATGTTTGTTGGTGATAAAAGTTTGTTGGTGATAGATTTATGTTGATTCACGTTGTTGTTGTTATTTGCATCTAGATATGTGTTTGAATCGAAGTTTGTTGGTGATAGATGTTAGCTTTTGCATCTAGATGTAGATTTATGTTCATCTCATAATTTTTTTTTACGTTCAGCGATATTTGTCATGTTCTGTACAATATTGCCCATGTTCTAGCCAATATTGTCCATGTTCTAACCAATATGCTCACTATTTCTGATGCTCTGTTTTTTTTTTTTTAACTGGTTTTGTGAGAAATTGACCTATGCGATATGCACTATGTTCTCAACAATATAACCCATGTTATTAACAATATTGTCCATGTTCTGACCAGTATGCTCTGTTTGACAATTTTAAAATGTATTCTACTATATATTTATGATTTTTTTTAGAACATGGGAGATATTCTCAGAAACATGGGTTCTATTTGGAGAAACACATAACATGACACTTATATATAAAAACAAGTTTATGAAAGATATTATGAGAAACATAGCTAGTATTCCCATGAAACATGGGAGATATTCTCGGAACATAGGAGATATTCCCAGAAACATGGGTTCTTTTGGAGAAACACAGATATGACACTTATATATAAAAACAAGTTCATGGAATATATTACGAGAAACATAGGTAGTATTCCCATGAACATGAGAGATATTCAGTGAAACATGGAAGATATTCTCATAAACATGGGTTCGTTTGGAGAAACATAGATATGACTCATATATATAAAAACAAGTTCATGCACTACAAGAAAACAGCATTTTAGCAACCACTTTTAGCGACGGATCGATCGGTTGCTAAAATTAGTGACCGATCGGTCTTTTAGCGACGGATAATGAAAATCGTGGGAGAGCGCCCTTAGAGCGTACGTGGTTTAGCGACGGATGGCTGTTCCGTCGCTATTTAGCGACGGATGGACCCATCCGTCGCAAATTTAGCGACTAATGATAGCATCCGTCGTAGGGTTTTAATTTTTTTTCTCTTTTTATTTGTCCGGTCAACATTATTAGCGACGGATGGGTCCATCCGTTGCTATGCTATATTTAAAAAAAAATAGAGAGCGACGGATGCGCCGATCGGTCGTTAAAATAGCGACCGATCGCTATTTTAGAACGACCGATCGCTATTTTAGCGACGGATCACCATCCGTCGCTAATCTTCACTAATTCATCGTCCTCATTGGCAATGACGGACACAGAACACACACAACACCATTTCCGTCTTCTCCGCGGCTCCAATCTCTCCTCCCCTATTTTCTTCATTTCTTCACCATTTCAATCAATCTTATAGTCATTTCGAAGCTCTTCCATCAAGGAACAAATGTAGCTATTCAATTGCGTGATTATTTCCCCATTTCTTCCGCAATCAAAGGTATATATTTCGAACCCTAACTTGTCTAAATTTTAGTATTCTTCATTTTTTTTTCAATTCATTGAATTGTATGCATTCTACTAGTATCTATTATGTTGTGTAGCTCAAATTAGGGGGGATGAACAAGTTTTAGTTGGTGAATTGATAGATTTGGTATGAATTGGGTATTTTATAGTTTAGTTCGATTATGTTTGGTATTTGAATTGAGTTGGATTACGTAGTTAGTTTTGTTCAATTAGTGTAGTTTTGTTTCGGATATACTAATTACTAATTAGATTTGGAAATTGTATAAGTATAATGAAAATATGAGTAAATTATTGTGTATTGTAAGTAGTTATAATAATGGAAATTGTATAATTATAATGGAAGTATAGATAAATATATGTAATTATAGTATATTGTAAGTAGTTATTATAATGAAAATTGTATAAAATATAGATAAATATAAGTAATTATTATTTTAAAAAAACGTACGTATGAAGGAAATAACTCGATCATAGGTAAATTTAAATTAGAAAATATTGGGAGTATATATAATGCAATGTAAAAACTGATAATTAAAATGAATAATCGATGAAAAGATACGTTTGTCGCCGCAATGTACTAAACTTCTATTGGCCAGGTTTAGCATTCAATTATGAATCCCGATCGTTCTTGGATGTACAGTAGGATTGCAGATGGAATACTTTTGCCTACGTTTGTACAAGGGGTCAATGCATTTGTCGAATTTGCATTGTCAAAACCCGAGTGTTTGAGTACTGGGATAATGAAGTGTCCTTGCAACCATAAGAAATGTAGGAACCGTAAGTACTTACCCTCTACGGTGGTTGTAGACCATTTGAAGCGTAATGGTTTTGTCCCTAAATATGAGGTGTGGAATCATCATGGTGAGGCAGTTCGTTTGTTGGGGGATTATTCCATGTTGTCGGGGAAGCGTAGGAAAAGGCAGGAGAGTAGTGCTACACCAGGTGCCTGTACTCATGATGATGCCACAGGGGACCGGATGGAAGAGATGGTCCATAACGCTGCGGGTCAAGAATTCACGGAGGGTGTTGTTAATGAGGAGCCTCCGAATGCTGAGTCACAACAGTTCTTTGACTTGTTGGAAGCATCGAAGATGCCACTCTACCCGGGGTGCAGGATGAATGAATTGTCCTGTTTGTCTAGAATTATGAGCAACAAGGAGGGTGGTGGGAATTCAGAAAACAGCTGCAACGATTGGTTGAGTTTGATCACTGATATTGCGCCTGAAGGAAGCCTAGTTCCAACAAACTATTACCAAGCGCAGAAGAAGATGAAGGCGATGGGATTGCCTATGGAGAAAATAGATTGCTGCCCGGGTATGTGTATGATCTATTGGGGGGAGGATGAAGGTTTGTTGAAATGTAAACATTGTGGGAAGGACCGGTATAGTCGTTACAAGGAGGGCGCTGCAATGAAACGACAGAAGAAGAATCTCTCCCACAAGAAAATGTGGTACTTCCCTATAGGTCCTCGTCTGAAGAGGTTGTATGCATCAGATGCATGTGCAGAGAAGATGCGTTGGCACAAGGAGAGAGTAGTCGCGGATGACCAAGAGGGTAAGATGGGTCACCCATCAGACTCGCCGGCATGGAAAGAGTTTGATGTGAAATATCCACAGTTTGCAGCCCAGTCTAGAAATGTAAGATTGGGACTTAGTACTGATGGTTTCAACCCGTTTGGGAGTGAACGGAAATATTCGTGCTGGCCAGTGATGCTTACACCTTACAACTTGCCTCCGGGTGACTGTTTGAAAGAACCATTCATGTTCTTGACCGTGTTGGTGCCAGGGCCGGATGATCCAGGACAGAAGATAGATGTCTTCTTGCAGCCACTGATCAAGGAACTTATAGAGTTGTGGGAGGATGGTATCCCGGCATACGATGTCTCAACAAAGACGAACTTTACCTTGAGAGCAGCACTACTCTGGACCATCAGTGATTTCCATGCGTACTCCATGTTGTCTGGAAGGAAAACATCCGGATACAAGGCATGTCCACATTGTCTGGATGATGTTGATTCACACTATCTGCCGAAGAGTAGAAAGGAATCTTGGTTTGATTGTCATCGCAAGTTTCTAGACGATGAACACCCGTTCAGAAAGAACAAGACTCAGTTTCTTAAGAACAAAGTGGTGGTGAAGAAGGCCCCTAAAGAACTAACAAGTGCACAACAATTTGCTATTATAGAACGCTTGTGGTACAAGAAAGTAACTGAGGTTGGGTGGGAACAGCATAACGAGAATATCAAAAGTGAGTATGGATGGAAAAAGAGATGCATCCTATGGGATTTGCCTTATTGGAGTAGTCTTCGCATACGTCATATCTTGGATGTCATGCATATTGAGAAGAATGTATTTGAGAACTGCTTCAACACCATTTGTGAAATTCCCAACAAAACAAAGGACACGGTTAGGTCCAGAGAAGAGTTGGATATTCTATGCAGGAGGCCCGGACTGTCAAACAAGAATGCTGATGGCAAGTGGCCGAAGGCTAAATACACTTTGTCCAAAGAGGCTAGAGCGGAACTTTTTGATTGGGTGAAGTTGTTGAAGTTCCCCAACAATTATGCTTCTAAATTTGCTCGATGTGTGGACACGAGTAAGGCAAAGATGTATGGGATGAAGAGCCACGATTGTCATGTGTTCATGGAGAGGCTCATCCCGATTGCATTTCGCCAGCTCTTAGATAGATCGGTATGGAGTGCCTTGACCGAGTTGAGCTTGTTCTTCAAGAATCTATGCACACGGGTTGTTGAGGTTGAAGTGTTGAAGACGATGAAGCCTAACATACCGGTGATTCTGTGCAAGCTCGAGCGTATCTTTCCACCTAGCTTCTTTGATTCCATGGAACACTTGCCCATTCACCTACCAGATGAGGCGTTGCTAGCCGGACCTGTTCAGTATCGTTGGATGTATCTCTTTGAGAGGTAAATATTTTAGTATCATATTTACAAACATATATGACACATAATTGTATAGTATATCTAATTATGACAGACATATTATAACAGATACTTAGGAAAGCTGAAGCATTATGTGAAGAACAAAGCTCAACCTGAGGGTTCGATTGCCAATGCATATATTCGAGCAGAGACTGCAACTTTTTGCTCCTATTTCTTTGACACTGGGGTCCCTTCGAAGACATCTAGGCCGGCTAGAAATGCCGACACATTTCAAGTGCAAGAGGACCATAAAGTTTCACTATCAATCTTTAAGGTTTCGGGGAGGGCGTGTGGTGAAGAAAAAGTGGCATATCTGACGGATAAAGAGTACAATGCTGCACATTCGTATGTCCTTCAGAATTGTGCTGAGCTCATCCCATTCCATCTCAAGTTTACTAGGTTAGTTGCCTCTTACGTTTTACGATTGAATTAAAATCTTATTTTAGAGAAAATGGTAGTATTAAACCAAATATACGCATCATGTGCAGTTTCTTCAACGCCCGTTGTATAGAGCAAAATCCTTTAGTGGCGGATGACACAATTGAGGACATGCTTAGGGAGGCCCTAGTCTCCGAATTTCCAACATGGTTCAAAGAGCATGTACAGAACCCGGCCAACAAAATAACATGTCCTTACTTAAGAGCACTAGCAAGTGGACCTGGGAGAAGATACTCCTCCTTCCCATCTTACATTGTAAATGGACTTAGGTTCAACAGTAGTGAGTGTGGATCGAGAGATGCTACAGTTAATGGTGGGGTTCGTGTCTTGGGGAAAGACATAGGTGATGATGTCTACGATTACTATGGGAAGCTTAGGCGTATTATTCGCCTTGAATATCCAGGAGTACCTTTGAAAAGAACAATGTTGTTTGATGTTGATTGGTATGATCCCACTGATGTAGGCACCAGAAGGCTTGAGGAGTATGATATGGTGGAGATAAACTATAAGAAGAAGTACAAAGTGTACGAACCATTTATCTTGTCAAGTCAAGCACTTCAAGCTGTATTTCTTCAGTTTCCTACCTTGAAAAAGGATAAGGGCGATTGGTTAGCTGTTGTACCTATAAATGCTCGATCCAAAGTTGAGTGTGTGGAGAAGGACGAGTCAATTAACAACTCGTACCAAGAAGAAGATGTCGATGGTCAGGCTAGAAAACCTGTACAGGCTACAGTAGAAGTTATTCAGCTGCATGATGATGTTTTCATTGACTTACCACCAAAGTAGATTATAGAGGGCACGTGAATTAGTACTAGGTAGTTAGATTAGACTTAGACTTATCTCTTAATGACCTCTACATGTTTTATATTCAATTGTGTATGTACTAACACGGATCTTTTTATTGCAGATGCCACGACCCAGGAGGCCACGATACATGACCCCGCAGTCCCAGAGGTCAGATACCGACGGAGAGGACACCGGGCAGGGCTCACAACAGGGCTCCCCTACTGTTTTTGGGACTCCACCTGGGTTGAGTAGGGGATCGACTCCTCATTCCTCCCTCCACGACCCGTGGGCCCACGTTCCAGACGACGGTTGTCCCTTTCAAAGGCCGGAAGATGGTCTTATGTGAAATGGTCGCCCTGTCCTTTACCCCAATGGAGAGAAGTAAGTATTAGGCATTAACTGATTTACGAACTTTTAATATATATATACCGAACTAACCTTCTCACTATTGACTTACCTGTTCTTCACAGGTTGTATGGGAGCGCGCTGCTAAAGTACTCAGTGGGATAATACGGAACAGGATAATCCCACCGCAAGAAGGTGGCAGCCAGTGGCATTGCATCCCGGACCAAATTAAGGGAGAGCTGTTCGAGGAGCTGAGGGTGAGTTAATAATCGTACATTAATTACCTAATTGTTTGTGTAGTGAGTGGTATGTTAGCCACTTTGTGTGAGTGGTATGTTAGCCACTGTACTTGGGTGATATGTTAGTCACCATTGTTTTAGTGAAATATAGAACAATGTGAGTGGTATGGTATCCACTATATTTGAGTGGTATGTTAGCCACTGAACTTGGGTGATATGTTAGTCACTGATGAATGTGTATTTTACACTTTCATTCGAGTCTTTTTCACCTATTTTAGCTATCCTCTATGTTAATTTAGCTATATTTTAGTACATTTTATTAGAATAGTGTCACGTTTCCCTTTAGATTTTATTTTACAGGTTTTGGTTGAAATTCGGGGATTTCCGGGCAATTATATTGAAGTTGACAAGGAATTGGTGTTCCAGAAGCCTATTTGGAGTATCTCAAGGTTTCCGGATAGGATTTGGAGTCTAGGGGTCGAATCTGGAGGTTAGAAGGCCACTAGAAGTCAGAAACCGAGTCCGAAAAGGTGAAGAAATCCAACACCGCGTCGAAAAACGCGGAATTCCACGCAAAAGCCGGGGGGCGAACCGCCGCAGCATGGGGCGAACCGCCCCGGAGTTTTTTCGGGGCCTATATATAGTGCTCAGTTTTCTCTCCGAAAATCATATCTTTCCAGACCTTCTCTCTCACCTCTCTCTATAGTTTTAGGCAGGAACTTCCCGGGGCCTGTCCTGGGAGTTCTGTAGCTTAGGGGACACTTTTTCATAGCGGATTGGAGCTCGTAGGACCGCAATCATCCGGAGATTGACAACCTTCGGTAACTTGTATCTTACAGTTTAATCTACTTATTTTATTTATCTTTCAATATGTTTTCTTCTATGATTTCTGTTGATTGCATGCCTATTATGAGTAGCTAAACTTATCGTTGGTGGTAGTATGTGAATTCTTAGCGAAGGGAAGATAATCATGCGAATGGCTATATCGCGCATTATACTCCGTGTCATTGCTTTATTTCGTTGATCAGTTGTAACCAAAATTCTCGTATGTTGTATTGATTATTATGCACAATTGGACACTAGTCGACCATCAGACCAATTATCTTCGTAGTGTTGAATAATTACGAAACACATTAGGACAATCGTGATTGACTAGTCAGACCAAATTATCTTCGTAGTGCTTAATACTTACAACAGGACACTAGATTGATTCAAAGATCTCTATGCAAGACCGAGGAATTTATGCATGATTATCGACCCGTTATGTTAAGGACCATACTATCACCAATCTCCATTATCTGCTTGAAACCCCCTATTGCTATCTGTCTGCTGTTTTATATTCTCTTGTTAAACAGATAAAGCTAGTTATAGTCCTGAGAGAACGACACTCGAGTCATTCTACTTCCTAGCAGCACTGTGAAGTCGAATGCCATTACATTGGCTGGTGATGTACCTGACGAAATCACCATCAGGAAGGTTGTTAGGTGCGAGTGTTGCATGAAGGAAGAACTCTACAGGCTGAGGAAGAAGAGAAGGGCCTTGGCTCTGACACAAGTGATGAGGAACAGGAGGATCCCGAACCACTCCCTAAAAGTTTCGATGTAAAGGTAGGGATTGGTGAGCTTGAAGATGTCCGTGCCACACTAGATACGGGATCCTACTCAAACATAATTCCTTTGAATGTGTTTGAAAAGCACAACATTGGAAAACTATCTGAGCAAAGGGCTATTGTGCAACTAGCGGATGGATCCTTTATGAGACCCGAGGGCGTTGTGAAAAATGTGTTGGTCAACATTGGTGAAGCATCTATTTACACCAATTTCGTAGTTATGCCGGCATCTGCACCTGGGACGGGGGATGTCATACTCTTAGGGCAAACATTCTTGAACAAGCTACGCTCCGTGATGGACATCTACCAAAGAACTTGCACCATCGAAGTGGATGGCAAGCGACACGTATTGCAAGCCATACCTGATCCACCGGAACCGCCTGATATTACTACTCACTACTGTGGTCTTGCAGCCTATATTCTTTCTTATTCACAGGTTCGTGGCATGGAGAGGAGATCAATGAAGGGGGAGCCTAGTACCCGCAAAAAGAGGAGATAGGCGCAGACAGGAGTCGAGTCAAAGACTTTAAACAATGACGCTATCCGGGAGGCAACCCAGAATTTTCATCGCTTTCTTTACTGCTTTTTTGCATGCATTCATTCTTGAACTATTTGCTTCTCGTATGCGAATTTGTTCATGTGTGTGTCGTATGTGCTTTTGTTTGAGTGAGATTTTTCGAGTGGTCTTTGAAAAAAATTGATTTCAGGGATTAAACTGCACTTTCTGACGTCGGAAACCGTCTCCCCGCTTCGGGGAGCACGGGGCGAACCGCCCCACACGTGGGGCGAACCGCCCCGCACGAGAGGCGAACCGCCCCACGGTCCCAGAACTTCAAAAACGCGGATTTCTTCCCCAAAATCTCATTTTCTTCATTCTTCTTCATTCTTCTTCATTCATCCTCCCAAAAACCCGAAAAACGCGATTTCATCTTTAAATCTTCATAACTTCTTCATTTCTTGACCAAATTGAGTGTTCTTTAGCTTAATTCGAAGCCTATTACATGATCTATCATCCTATCCGATCAGATTTCATCCTTATGCGTTAGATTTTCAGATCTGAGGTATCATCCTTAGAACCCTAATTTTCGAATTTGGGGGTTTTCTAATTTGAGCTACAATTATGTTTATTTGATGCATGGGTATGTTGTTTGTGTGATTAGACATGTTATTTACCATCAATTGCATGATCAATTTTGCTTGAATTGTTGATTTGGGTATTTTGCTATTAGATGATATATCTTGTTATGCATTATGTCTTTATCTTTGATTTCTAGCATATGGATGTGTTTATTGATGTAATGTTGGTAGATTTGACGATAGAATGCTTAATTGTTAAGTATGAAGATTTATGATGATTGGATTTTTCGCTGCTATGGTGTGAATTGAGCCTTGTTATCAAGGATATTGGTTGTCTAGTAAGAGCATGATGTGATGTATTGCATGAAGTAGTTTCATCGGTATGTTGCATGATGAAGAAGCTAGGCTAGACATTGCGGTTTGGGGAGTTCGATTGTCGATTTTATCACTTGTGTGTTTCGCTTTTACTCTAGTATGTATTTGAGTCAGTTTGTGTCGTACGAGGTGCTAACAGCTATTTGTAGGTACCATACCAAGGGAAAGGGGCATTCCCGTATGATTGCTGTGAAGAACCATGTCAAGGAAGGTGACCTCGCTATATGTGCGTTCGAGCCAAGGGGTTTTGCAACAACGCCGTGGATTATCCACGAGGAGGAGCTAGAGTATACCTGGAGTAAGGACTCCTATGCCTATTCATGCACCACCGAAGGGACAGAAACCACTATTACGTCAGCACTCCATCACGAGGACTGCAGAGTTCGAGTGAACAGGAAGGCACCGGGACAGTCTTGCCGCGACGGATTCGATCTTGAGTCCGAAGTTGCTCGAAGGTTCCGAAACGCTAGCTTGGTTCCAAAACGTAATGACATGGGTACCCAGCACCTTGTTGGGGTACCCCTTGCCTGCCTCTAAAGTGAGCATCATATAGACATCGGTCGGATCCACGGTAGAGAATGTGGACAAAATTGGAGAAAAAGGTAGAAGACTTCTGAGTATCCAAACAGCTTACTGAAACCTTCTCGAGGTGTAAAACGTTGGAGGGGGAGGTCCTGATACCACTGCCCTTTCCCCTTCAACAGTTCACATCCTATTGGAGGGCTCCAAGATGGAGGATTCCATAACAGCGGCGGCTACTCTTGAGAATTCTACCTGCCACTACAACTCTACTAGTGAGGATGTGCATGACAGTAGTGACAATGAAGGCCATACGGGCAATGATGATTCTGATAGAGGAGTTGTTCCTGTCCAGCCTATAAATGGAACTACCGCACCTACCTGAAGACCTGATGACACCCTATAAAGCTCATAGAGGAGGCCCAATAACCCACAAGCAGCGTACTCAGCCGACCGAGGCCAAACCATGGGGTAACATCTAGTATCACATCTTAATTCCTCATTTTCTTACTGCTAGGGACTAGCGTTAATTTCATGAGGGAGGGGGATAGGATTTAAGTGATCTGATGTTGTTAGTTTGGAGCTTGGTATTGGTAGGATGAGTATAATACCTCGCATGCTTTATCCGTCTGCATTTTCATTTGCACGTTTACTGCTTTCTTAGATTTTTTAGGTTGCATTTCACTACATTCATCCTAGTATAGTCTTGCATGTTTTATATGGAGTTTATTGCCGAATTTTTTGAACTTTTTTATTGGGTAGATCAACCAACTATGCCATTAATCGTATGCTTCATCTCTATGAATTTGTTTGAGGTTTTTCTCGCTTGGCTTGTCACATTTATGTATTGCACTTAGTTGAGCTAGGTAGTCTCGACATCACTTAGTGGTGTTTTCTCTACTGCGGTTCACGAAGGCCTTTATAATAGGATGATGCATGTTAGGATCTTATGGTTGTTTTCCCGAGTAATTATGTACCTAAGAGGCAACAAGTCTTCACCATGCTTTGAGATTGCTAAATGTCTATAAAGGAGGTAGTGTGAGGTTGTGTGATCCTTTGTTTATAACCTATTCTTCCGAATAGGTTTGGGGAGGGGGTTACACCGTCATAGACTTGTTTCTGTTTTTCATTTTCGTATCGTGAGTTTATTTTTCCTTTTCCGTAAATTTTGTACTCCAACCTATTCTTTCGAATAGGTTTGGGGAAGTCGTGTGAGTCTTTTTGTTTCTCTCTTTGTTATGCTACTGCTGGCTAAAAAAATCGAAAAAAAAAAAAGAAAAAAATTCCAGAAAAAAAAAAGAAAAAAGAAAAAGGAATCTGGAAGGAAAAAAAGAAAAAAAGAGAAGACCCCAAAAAAAGCAAAGAAGGGTCCAAAAAAAAGAGAGCCAAATAGCAGTTTAGCAAAGTGTTGAGTCTTATTTTCCACTTTTGTAATGTTCGTAATCGTGTTGTAATTTTCTATTTTTTATCTTTTTTGTCTTGAGTGTCATCTGTTCTAAGACCACCCTCGTCCTGCCATTCAGGAAGTGGTGAAATACTTAAGACTTTACTTGAGAGATGGGTAGAATAGGGGAGTGTTATCTTTTATAGGGAACCCTCCTTCGTTTGATGAGAGCCAGTACTGGTTCGACCTCTTTTGAGGGAAAGTCTTAACATGGTGGAACAGCAGTAAGTCCTCAGTTACATAGGCACGGGGCAACCATTCGTATCTTAGCATGCTTCATTACGTCGTCACTGACTAGGTCCAGGTAGAGAATGTTACGACAGACTATCTTGTCTTGACATAAGTGCTTATGTGGATGTGTATAAGTCAATCGAGGTATTCTTCAACCTATATTCATGCTTTGATTTATATGGTTTTTGTTCATATGTTATTTGATAGATTCAGTAGATTAGTTCATTTTATTTGGCATGTAACTCCATTTTGTGTCTTTCATGTTTTTTGTATTAGAGTCTAGCTTAGTTGCTTGAGGACAAGCAAAGGTTCGGTTTGGGGAGTTTGATGAATGTGTATTTTACACTTTCATTCGAGTCTTTTTCACCTATTTTAGCTATCCTCTATGTTAATTTAGCTATATTTTAGTCCATTTTATTAGAATAGTGTCACGTTTCCCTTTACATTTTATTTTACAGGTTTTGGTTGAAATTCGGGGATTTTCGGGAAATTATATTGAAGTTTACAAGGAATTGGTGTTCCAGAAGCCTATTTGGAGAATCTGAAGGTTTTCGGATAGGATTTGGAGTCTAGGGGTCGAATCTGGAGGTTAGAAGGCCACTAGAAGTCAGAAACCGAGTCCAAAAGGTGAAGAAATCCAAAACCGCGTCGAAAAATGCGGAATTCCGCGAAAAAGCCGGGGGGCGAACCGCCCCGGAGTTTTTTCGGGGCCTATATATAGTGCTCAGTTTTCTCTCCGAAAATCATATCTTTCCAGACCTTCTCTCTCACCTCTCTCTATAGTTTTAGGTAGGAACTTCCCGGGGCCTGTCCTGGGAGTTCTGTAGCTTAGGGGACACTTTTTCATAGCGGATTGGAGCTCGTAGGACCGCAATCATCCGGAGATTGACAACCTTCGGTAACTTGTATCTTACAGTTTAATCTACTTATTTTATTTATCTTTCAATATGTTTTCTTCTATGATTTATGTTTATTGCATGCCTATTATGAGTAGCTAAACTTATCGTTGGTGGTAGTATGTGAATTCTTAGCGAAGGGAAGATAATCATGCGAATGGCTATATCGCGCATTATACTTCGTGTCATTGTTTTATTTCGTTGATCAGTTGTAACCAAAATTCTCGTATGTTGTATTGATTATTATGCACAATTGGACACTAGTCGACCATCAGACCAATTATCTTCGTAGTGTTGAATAATTACGGAACACATTAGGACAATCGTGATTGACTAGTCAGACCAAATTATCTTCGTAGTGCTTAATACTTACAACAGGACACTAGATTGATTCAAAGATCTCTATGCAAGACCGAGGAATTTATGCATGATTATCGACCCGTTATGTTAAGAAGGACCATACTATCACCAATCTCCATTATCTGCTTGAAACCCCCTATTGCTATCTGTCTGTTGTTTTATATTCTCTTGTTAAACAGATAAAGCTAGTTATAGTCCTGAGAGAACGACACTCGAGTCATTCTACTGCTACACTACGGTTTTCGTTGTAGTTGTGGATTGCCTTTGGCTAAAATACAAATATTATTTGACTGAATTCGGAACCGACAAATCCGCGTTCATCAGTCACCGATATACTTGAATAGATGTTTTTTTCCCTTGTTATATATTTGATACATGTTAGCTCCCCTTGTTAAGTATTCACCAACGTATGTGTTTCGATGTTTATTTTTAATTGTGTAGAAAGAATTCTTCCTTCCGAAAGCATTGTTGATGGATCTCTAGTGGAGCTTCAACTCTCACAGTAGTGCCCTTTACAAGTGCATGGTTCATAACCTGAAGAAACTGTGGACAAATAACCGTCCACGTACCGGTGATTGGCCCGGAGATGAAATTTGGGAGGCGTGGAAGGTGTATTGGGCTAACGAGAGAGTCCGGGCGCAGGCTGACCAGAACACTGAGAACAGGAAGAAGCAGCCGAATGATGGGAGTCGTACCCTGGTGACACACCGTTTTGGCTCTGAGTCGATCGCTACAGCAAATGTGAGGCAGAAGGTAAGTGTATTAACTTTGTGAATTCATCATTCTTATACTTGTTATTTACTTGCATTTCGAACTTTCAAACTAAGTATATGATGCTTTCATGTGTCATTCAGTTGAAGGATAAGGAGAGTCTCCTATTCACCTTGTTCTCGAGATCTTAGAAGGCCAAGGACGGACAGTGGTTGTGTGACGACGCCACAGCAATTGCGGTAAGTTCAACAATACATGTGTTTATTAAATACTGATGATTTCATAACTAATTAACAACATAACTAACACCTTATACTCTTGATTTATAATTTCAGACGGCCTACGAGGACAGGATTCGTGATCAGGATCTCACTGTTGAGGAAATGAATGCCATTTTCCTCGAGGTGAATCCTCCAGACGAGAAGGGTCGTCGCTTGGGACTGGGGAATGCAGCAGCCGTCCCTGAATTGGACTCGAGGCCGACTCGTTGTTCCCGTGCCAGTACATCTTCATCATCTTCAGCAGCAGCTTCCGCTCGAGAGCAGGCCCTCTTACTTCAGTTGCAGGAGAAGGATGAGGAGGTGAAGAGGCTAGCTGCGAAGCAGGCTGTGCAGAAGGCGGAGCAGGCTGCGCAGAAGGCTAAATATGGTACTATGTTTGTTGAGCTGTATGCGAAGCTGGGGATGGATCCACCTCCCTCTCCATGATCCCCTATCCTTTTTGACTCTATTTACTATTTTCTACATGAATACTATGTACACTATGATATTATTTTGGATTAGTATTGTGTATGTATGATTATTATTATATGTATGGAGGGTTTTGGTACATTTATTATGATTTTTTTGGATTATTTTTTGGTTTATTTGGTCTATAGAATTTCTGTAACATGTTGCTTAATTGAACAGGTTGCATTTGATTTTGGGTCTCATTATTATATCTAAAAAAGTAAAAAAAAAAAATAGCAACCGATCGGTTCATCCGTCGCTAGGAGCTCCAGAACTCCAGCGACGGATGAACTTATCCGTCGCTAAAGGTCCCGGAGACCCAGCGACGGATGAGACTTATCCGTCGCTAAAAATAGCAACCGATGAGACTCATCCGTCGCTGGATCTCCGGTGACTTTTGCGACGGATAATTCATCGGTTGCTAAAAGTCAACCTCATTTTCCATCGCTAATCAGTCGCAAATTCGCGACGAAAAACTCATCGGTCGCTAATTCGCTAGCGACTAACGGTTTAGCGACGACGAATTTATCCGTCGCTAAAAACACCGATCGGTCGCTAGCTTGTATTAGCGACCGATCAGCGTCATTTAGCGACGGATCTTCCTTGTAGTGATGGAAGATATTATGACAAACATGGATATTATTCCTATGAACATGGACGATATATTCAAAAACATGGGTAATATTTAAACTAACTTGGAACATAAATATTATCAATAAATTGTAAGTACATGGGATATATTATGAGAAACATGTATAATATTTACATAAACATGAGAGATATTCTCAACAACATGGGTACTATTTCAAACATAAAAAAAAATCCTTGTACATAAACCCAAGTACATTGGACATGCTAATATTATGACCACAATAATAACTATCTAACTTTAATGACAATGATACTCCATTTTATTAAATAGATACAATCATTTGTATCAACATGAATCAAATTGGATTTTTGCTTGCTTCCGGCATTAGTCCTCTTTTTCTTCTGTTGCACATCATCTACAAAATAAAAATACAAACATAGACAATATATTGTAAGGAACATATGTAATAATCTTTAAAATATGGACCATAATCAGAATAAATATCAACATAGACTAATAAGAAACATGGGTAATAATGTTCAAAACATGGAACATATGCTTAGAAACATGGATAATAATTGATAGATTATGTAAAGATGCGTCCAATATAGAAACATCGAAACGACAAAAAAACAAGGCACCACGAAAACCAAAGGGGGGAACAAAAAAGGTAGTATTGTTTAGAACATGGACAATATTGTTGAGAATATGGATTATATTGCTGAGAACATAGTGTATATTGCTGTGGTCAATGTTTCATAAAAACAGTTAAAAAAACAGAGCATTAAAAACAGTGAGCATATCGGTCAGAACATGAACAATATAGGCTAGAACATGGGCAGTATTGTACAGAACATGGCGAATATCGTTGAACGGTGCTATTACTACTACCAACTACTACTACTACTACTCCTACTCCAAACACATTCACAAGTATACTCGACTACTTCATCAAAAATAAACTTCAATCTAGTAAATACAAAGAAAAACAATGAAGAGACAATTCATCAAACATGTAGTGTGCATTAGAAGTTACAAGGCAGGTAAGTGTATACCAGAGCAAGAGGAGGTGGAACAGTTGTCCAAAACGCCCCATGCCCTTGCTCTGCCCAATCCCAGATCCAAGCAAATCACTGAACAAATTAGGGTTCTTACCATTTGTTAGTGTTGAAATATGTCCAGTCCGCATTTACGAACTGGAGCGGTCCAAGAGCGCGACAAAGCATCATAGGCCGTCCCTCAAGGGGCACGACCACACCCAAGTATGTCACTAAGGTGTGGATCGACCAACATAGGGTCCGACCATCACTGGGAGGACAACCCTCAAAATAAGCTCCTCACAAGGACAAAGCTGCCAGTGAGCTCGAGGAGCATCTCTCGGGCTCGAGGAGACCTTACGTCAAGGTAACGCTCCTTCACAAGAAACTGAGCAGGATACTACTCGCACCTTTCACGGACAAGGAAGGCACGAGGACCCTGAGCGACCAGCCATGGTTGCCCCCTTTGGGCCAGGGCCCATGACCTCCTTAATGGGCCTGGGCCGAGGAAGGCCTCAATCCTAGCCGTACACGTGTCGTGATCCTACACGCCCGGAAGATGAAAGGCCACGAGTATATAAAGGCCTCATTTACTCCGCAACAGTAAGCATTAATAGCACCTCTCGACCACCACATTTACTACTCGTACTAGGGAAGCCTCACAACTCCCTACTCGTAAAGTCGCCTCTCCGGTCTGATACCTTACAGACCGGACAAGAGACACTAACCCCCCCCCCCCTCTAGTCTATTTCAGGTACGAGGAAGCTACAAGAAGGCTCTTTTCCTATCTCAGAGTAATACTACAAGAAGAAGAACTAGAATGACTTAGACTAGCGACTCATTGCGAACTTAGAAAGAAACACGAATTACCCTTCAACATTTGGCGCCGTCTGTGGGAAACGACACGAAAGGTCATTCATTGCCCTACTGGTCGAGCCACATTCCTCCTCGTAACACTTCACGAATATGCCTCCCAGAAGAAGCAACCGTCTTGCTAATGCACCACCCAGGAACCCTCCTCGACCTAGAGGTCGTCCCTCTAGTAATGGTCGCGGAGGAGGAACGGATGGTGTTCCGAGGGAACCAAGAAACAACAATGTTGCAAGGAATCGGGATTACACGGAGGGGGCATTTACTAATGTCACCCACTCCCAAAATGAAAGATCGGGAGAAAATAACCCGCAAGGAGTCCCGGTAGGAAATGCCTATGGAGCATTGAGAGTCCCGAACAACGCCGAGTCTAGGGGGCAGCCTCATCCGGTAGCAATCAACCAACCTCCCGTGGCAGTGAACCCGCCTCAACCGGCCGCATTGACCTTCACCCTTCCTGATGGACGTGTAGTCCGACCATCAGACTTCGGGATGGACGAAGCTCAATACGGTCTCTTCCTTCTTACTCTACAAGGATATGTCGGAGGTAACGAGGCTATTAGGGTTAATACTGAGATACAAGCTCAAGGAGAACAACAAGCCCTGATGCAAGAGCAACCTCGGGCCAAACTGGTCGCTCCTCGTCAATCCCAAGGAAGAGCACCTGTCGCACAAGATGAAGCACATTCGAGAGCCAACACCAGGCCGATCCAATCTCGACTTGGACCATCAAGAGTTCAATCGAGATTAGGACCCCAAGGTGCCCCGGAAGACTTGAGAGACCTGATTGATAGAAGAATACGGGCATCATTACAAAATGTGGCGCAACAAGAAAATAGAGTTCAGGTGGTCGCTACACCACCCGTTCTCCCCAATCAAGTTACCCCCAACCAGGTAACTCCTCAAAACCAACAAGAAGCAGTGGAGGAGAATCAAGCATTGAGAACAGTAGCTGAGGTAACCCCCCTGGTCGATCCGATCACGGGGAGGAGGCTCACTCTTGAGGAACTCAACGCGAGGAAATCCGCACTTGATGCTCAGATAGAGACTCTTCGAGGAACTGTCCAAGAAAGAGAACAAGACCAAGATCCGAGCCCTTTGTGTGATGAGATCAGAAGCCACCAAGCCAAAATCGAAAGAGGGTTCCCCACCTTCGAAAGCTATGATGGAACGAGTTGTCCGAAAGACTACTTGGTAAGATTTGGCACTAAAATGGACGCTTACGGTCATGATTCAAGGACCAAAGCACTCCTCTTCCCGGCTAACCTCTCCGGAGAAGCTATGAAGTGGTGGTCGCGCCTCCCTCACCGATCCATCAAGTCATATAGAGATCTCTGTAAGGAGTTCTCTAAGCGTTTTGAGAAGGTAATGAACGCCAAGAGAAGGGTGAGGTACTTGGCTGAAATTGTTCAAAAAAACAACGAAGACTTTAGGGACTTCATCAATCGCTTTCATGAAGCAGCCCTCCAAGTCGAAGATCACTCGATCAATGAGAGGAAAGAATATTTGTATGGTAACACTACCAACATCAAATTCCAAGATGTACTCTCAGCGTCGTGTGTGGAGAATGAAGCACAACTGGCCAAAGTTTGCAAGGACTTCCTCGAGGCCGAGGAATTCCGAAAAACGGTCACCGTGAGAACCAATCTTCCCAAGAAAAAAGGGAAAGAAAAAGAAAAAGAAAAGGAGTACCCTCCTCGCTCCCAAAATCCCGGGAAGCAGAGGAAAGAGCAAAAATTTGGGTTGATCAAGGAGGGCAACTCCAGAAATGATTTCAGAGACAAGAGGTCTCCTCCCAGAAGGTCACCTCCAAGACGATATAGCAACTACACAAACTTGAATAGACCAAGATCCGACATCTTGAACTATATAGTCTCGAGGAAGCTAGACGTTTCATGGCCACCCCCGATTAAGGAAAATCAAAGGAACAAGAGCTCGGAAAAATTTTGCAATTTTCACAAGGGGAAAGGGCACACCTCAGATGAGTGTGTCGAGCTCAAGAACGAAATGAGAGGATGATACGTAACGGTCAATTGGTTAACTACATCCGGAAGGAGGAACCCCTGGCACTCCTGCCCCCACCCCCTCGAAGTGGGAGCGAGCACCCTTACCAAGGAAACCCCCAGGATGGCGACATTCATAATTACAACAATTATGAGAACCGCCCCGTGAATGGAAGCATCCGCACTCTCACAATCGCGGGAGGACCCGCGGGGGGCGACACTCGTAATCAGAGGGAGATTACGGCGGACAACCTTAGGATCCGGGATGTGAAGTATGCTCAAGCCGCCCGACCAGGAACCAATGTTATCTCTTTCGATGATAGCGAAATTCCTCTGAAGCATGCCGGAGGAGGGAACATATATGATCCTTGCGTCCCACTTGTAGTTTCCTTGGATGTTCAATCCTACAAGTTGGGGAGAATCCTCGTCGACACTGGGTGCTCGGCAAACTTGATTTTCACCGGAACCTTGAAAAGGATGCAAATGAACCCAAGGGAAGGGCTCAGAGAAGTGAGGAGCGCATTGGTAGGATTCGGAGGACAACCTATCATGCCGCTCGGAATGATCAACCTCACGGTGTCAATGGGTAGCGCTCCTAGGCGAGTGACGCAACAGGTTCCTTTTGTGGTCGTCGATATGCCATTTGATTATTTCGCAGTCCTAGGCCGACCCTGTCTCTCCCAATTCCGAGCCGTAGTGTCCACGGTCCACAACAAGCTAAAATTCCCCACTCCTTTGGGAATTGGACAAGAAGTAGGAGACATACAAGAAGCGTGGGAATGCTACACCATGTCAGCCAAGTTCACTTCGAGAGTTGCCATTGGAGAACCCAACCCCGGGCTGTCATCTGAGGAGACACCCCTTGTTCACAATGCGCCTTATCGTTTCTACACGGTTCGGCGGGTGAAGAGAAAGTCAAAAAGCCAAGTCCGTCACTTAGGCGAAGAAAAGCAATCATGAAGAAAGACAACGATACTCTAGTAGGAGCTGTTAAGGAGCTCGAGGAGTATCGAGTGATTCCACCAGTCCCACCCTCTTCCAAAAAGAAGAAATTCTTTGAGGAAAATAAAATTGAAGCAAGAGAAGCCCTAGAAGAAATCCAAATTGTCGAAGGAAGTGCCGACAAGGTCACAAAAATCGGCACCGAGATGACTACTGAAGTCAGGATGAAACTCATCCAGTGCTTGAAGGATAACAACGACATCTTCACATGGAGTACCGAGGACCTCAAGGGGATCGACCCACGTGTTGCCGTTCACCGTCTGAACGTAGACCCGTCGGTCACCCACATCAGAGAAAAGCGAAGAGCCTTCAGTGCGGAAGATAACGCCATCATAGAAGCGGAAGTCCAAAGACTTCTTAAAGCCGGCCACATCAAGGAGGTGAGATACTCCGATTGGGTATGCAATGTGGTCCTCGTGGAGAAGGGTCCGGGGAAATGGCGAATGTGCAACAATTTCACAAGGCTCAACAAGTTTTGCCCGAAGGATCCATACCATCTCCCACGGATCGACCAGCTTGTTGATTCCACCGCTGGATGCGCCCTCCTGAGTTTCATGGATGCATACCAGGGCTTCTACCAGGTCAAAATGGCCAAAGATGATGTGCCTAAGACTGCCTTCTTCGCTAATGGCAATGTGTATTGCTTCAACGTGATGCCATTTGGTCTTAAGAACGCCGGAGCGACCTATCAGAGGTTGGTTAACAAAATGTTCAAAGAAGAGCTAGGTAAAACAATGGAAGTATATGTCGATGACATGCTCGTCAAGAGCAAGACCGAGGAGCAACATGTAGGTTACCTGGCGAAGTGCTTCTCAATCTTGAGAAAGTATGGCATGAAGCTCAACCCGGCGAAGTGTACCTTTGGAGTCAAAGGGGGTAAGTTCCTCGGTTACATGGTGACAGAAAGAGGAATAGAAGTAAACCCCGAAAAGATAAAGGCCATACTCGATCTTCCACAACCTCAATCCATCAACGAGGTGCAACAATTGGTCGGAAAATCAATTGCGTTGAGTAGATTCATCTCGAGGTCTGCCGAGAAAAATCTACCTTTTTTCAAGGTGTTGAGAAAGAGCAGCCACTTCGAGTGGACGAAGGAGTGCGAGGAAGCCTTCGAGAAGCTGAAAGAATACCTACTCGCTCCTCCTCTATTGTCGAAACCCGTAGAAGGAGAGGTACTTTACTTGTACCTAGCAGCAACTGGAGAAGCTATCAGCTCGGTCTTGGTACGAATCCAAGGGAACGACCACTTGCCCATCTACTACTTGAGCAAAGTACTCGCCGGAGCTGAAACGCGGTACATGGATATCGAGAGGCTTTCCTTTGCCCTCGTTTATACTGCAAGGAGGTTAAAACCCTACTTTGTTGCTCACAAGGTTGTAGTCTTGACAAAGCAACCTCTTAAGCAAGTCCTCGGAAAACCCGAAAATTCGGGAAGAATGGCAAGATGGGCGATCGAGTTAAGTGAGTACGACATCGACTATCAAGCACCCGTGGCCAAGAAAGCACAAGTCATTGCCGACTTCCTCGTGGAGTATCCCTCAAAAGGAACTTCAGAGGAAAACTCTTCGGAAACAAAGTGCTTTGATGATGGTCGAAGAGCAACCCCGTCAAAACAACCCAATGCAAGCTCTGGAAGATGCTTTAAAAGAGCTTAAGGAGATGTCCCAAACCAAAAGGAAAAGGCATGAAGTGTTCCTGACAGAGAAAATCGACGAGCCAAAGGGTGCGGAGACCGTCTCTCCAAAACCCAAAGAATTAGTCGACCATGGAGACGTCTGGATTCTTCATGTTGATGGATCCTCATCAGGAAAAAATGGCGGGATAGGAATATACTTCAAGAGTCCCGGGGGGGCTGAACTCGAGTACGCCGTTACTCTTAGTTTCCCGGTCTCCAACAATGAAGCAGAATATGAAGCCATCCTCATAGCTCTACGCATGGCGAAGTCATTGGAAGTGAAGAAGCTACATCTCTTCACTGATTCCCAACTGGCCGAGAAGCAAATCTCGGGGAAATTCAGAACCAAGAAAGACTCACTGGCTGAGTACAAGAGTGCCATCACGGAAGAAATTCAAAAATTTGAAAGTTGTGAGATTGAAAAGTTCTCGAGGGATCTCAATCAAAGGGCAGATGCCCTATCAAAGTATGCTTCAGCCTCCGGAGGAGTTGATACCCGGAACGTGATACTCATGAGAATCAACGCATCATCTTTGTGGTCATCAAAGCCAAACGTCTTGGCAATTGACGATCAACCGAATTGGATGCAAGAGATAACTACATATCTCAAGGATGGAAGCCTTCCTCGTGACAAGGCTGAAGCGAGGAGAATCAAGGGAAAAGCTCCTCGATACATCATGCAAGGAGACTACTTGTACAAAAGGTCTTTCGAGGGAGTCTACTTGAGATGCGTCGCCGAGCAAGAAGTTCAAAAACTTCTTGGAGAAATGCATCGAGGAAGTTGCGGAGACCATGCCGGAGGAAGAACCCTCGCGCAAAAAGTCATTCGACAAGGATACTACTGGCCCACTGTTCGCGAAGACGCTGACCAATTTGTGAGAAAGTGCGAGGAGTGTCAAATGCACGCCAATTTGATCAACGTCCCGGCAAAAACCCTCATGCCCATCGCCATCACTTGCCCTTTCGACATATGGGGCATCGACATAGTCGGTCCTTTTCCAAGAGGCACGGGTCAAAAGAAGTTCATCATTGTTGCGGTCGAATACTTTAGCAAGTGGGCGGAAGTTGAAGCAGTATCTACCATCAAGAGAAAGAGTGATGAACTTCGTATGTAGGAACATCGTGTGTCGATTTGGCTTGCCAAGGGTCCTCATCTCGGATAATGGTGCTCAATTTTGTGGCCAAAGATTCAATGAATGGTGCAAGGAAATGAAGATTTAGAGGAGGTATACTGTAGGACATCCTCAATCCAATGGGCAAACAGAAGCCGCAACAAATCCTCGTCAAAACTTGCAGAAGAGTTCGCCACCAACAAGGACTGGGTCGACGAGCTTGATGGAGTGGTGTGGGCATACCGCACTACTTCAAAAACATCTACAAGAGAGACTTCCTTCTCGCTAGTTTATGGGTCCGAGGCGGTCATACCAGCAGAAGTGGCGGTGGAAACCCTCAGAATCCAAGGGTATCAACCCGAGGACAATCATACAGAGAGACTCTTCGACCTGGAGACAATCAATGAAGCGAGGACCAACGCCTTGGCCAATATCCTCAGATATCAAGCACTCATCGCGAAGACCTACAACAAAGGCGTGAGAGAGAGACTTCCAAGTAGGAGACCTAGTACTCCGAAGAGCAGACATCTTGGGCAAAGTTGGGAGATGCAACCCAATGGGAAGGCCCCTACAAATAATAGAAGCAAGGTCCAACGGAAGTTATCGCCTTCAAGACATGGAGGGAAGAGTGTTAAAGAACCCATGGAATACCTCTAACCTCCAGAGATTCTACGCTTGAAGTTGTAGGGAGAAAAAGCTTTTTGAAAACCTTGTGGAAGGCCCATGATCGAGGGGATTCCTCACGAATTCAAGTGAGAGGTACCTCTTCTTTTTGTTAAGAAGTGTTGTAAGAAAGCTGTCAAGGAGCCCCCATTGTAATGTATTTCCGACAAATCAATGCATGTCTACCTTTCAAAATTGTTCAATTTTAGAACTGTTATGCTGCTATTCAATTATGAAAACCTACTCGATTTACGCATTGAACCGGCAAGCGAAGGAGATCGAGGAGAAACCAGAGTCGATTTCGCCCAACACTTAGAATTTCCCTTGATTATTAAAGGAAATCGAGGAGCGCTGCAACTATCTTACGAGCTCGAGCAGTATTAACCGAGTTATTGTTAACAAAGATTATCCTACTATTCTATGCCTCGAGAAGCAAGGCTACTCGATCTTAACTTACTTGTATTTGACTACTCTATTCAAGTTATACGTCATAACTACGGAGTAAGTACAAAAATGCAAAGTGTAGGAAAAAAATCGAGGAGCAAATGGCATTGAGCGAAGAAAAAAGGAAACATACATTAGTTACAAATACAACATGGATTGAGTACGCCACAAGGGCAGTAATAACAAATTATGGTATGCCACAAGGGGCCGAATAGCAAATTACGAAAGCAGGAAATTGTTCGGAAAAAACTTGAAAAAAAACAAGTACAAAGTTAACCGAGCATACTCGGCCTTGTTCAAGCTCTCTCGCATCTAACGGGTCGGCTGGCCGAAAACTCGCTCTTGTGCCAGGGACACTGCTCGTCGAGGCACAGCTCGAGTAGGCTGTTCGGGTTGTGCAAGTTCATATCGCCACCCTTCTCGCGAGCCTCCTTTATGGCATTAGCATGGGCAGTCAGCTCCGGCTCCACAAAACCTTCCCCGCGCCCCATGACCGGCTTATAAGTTGAACAATTTGCGTTCCGAAGAGGAGCCTTCTCGAACGGAAGAAGTAGACCGGCCGGATACACTCGGGGACCCAGGCGGGAGATAGAGGCCTTACTTGGGTAAGCACATCCGGATCAGTAACGAGCTCACCGAACTCGCATGCATGGTGCATCTCATCGCTCGGAATCTCATCAGGATACCGGGTCATGTCATCTGCGCCTCCCTGCATGCATGTCATCGTGAGAAGCAACATCGAAATCCTCGGGAAGGAGCTTCACCCTTTTTAGCTGCCGATACAGGAGAAG
>CM051455.1:61566147-61588336 GCA_028274465.1 Plantago ovata
AGAGAGACTTCCTTCTCGCTAGTTTATGGGTCCGAGGCGTCATACCAGCAGAGAAGTGGGCGTGGAAAACCCTCAGAATCCAGGGTATCAACCCGAGGACAATCTACAGAAGGATCTCGACTTGGAGGAGGGACAATCAATGACTGCGAGGCCAACGCCTGGCCAAATATCCTCAGATATCAAGCACTCATCGCGAAGACCTACAAACAAAGGCGTGAGAGAGAGAACTTCCAAGTAGGAGACTAGTACTCCGAAGAGCAGCATCTTGGGCAAAGTTGGAAGATGCAACCCAATTGGGAAGGCCCTACAAAGATAATAGAACGCAAGGTCAACGGAAGTTATCGCCTTCAAAGACATGGAAGGGAGTGTTATGTAAGAACCCATGGAATACCTCTAACCTCCAGGAGATTCTACGCTTGAAGTTGTAGGGAGAAAAAGCTTTTTGAAAACCTATGTGGACGGCCTTGATCGAGGAGGATCCTCACGAATTCAAGTGAGAGGTACCTCTTCTTTTTGTTAAGAAGTTGTTGTAAGGACCCTAAGAACCAGCTGGGTCAAGGAGCCCCATTGTAATTGTATTTCCGACAATCAATGCAATGTCTACCTTTCAAAAATTGTTCAATTTTTAGAACTGTTATGCTGCATTCAATATGAAAACCTACTCGATTTACGCATTGGAACCGGCAAGCGGAAGGAGATCGAGGAGAAACCAGAGTCGATTTCGCCCAACACTTAGAATTTCCCTTGATTATTAAAGGAAATCGAGGAGCGCTGCAACTATCTTACGAGCTCGAGCAGTATTAACCGAGTTATTGTTAACAAAGATTATCCTACTATTCTATGCCTCGAGAGCAAGGCTACTCGATCTTAACTTACTTGTATTTGACTACTCTATTCAAGTTATACGTCATAACTACGGAGTAAGTACAAAAATGCAAAGTGTAGGAAAGAATCGAGGAGCAATGGCATTGAGCGAAGAAAGGAAACATACATTATGTTACAATACAACATGGATTGAGTACGCCACAAAGGGCAGAATAACAAATTATGAAGTATGCCACAAGGGGCCGAATAGCAAATTACGAAAGCAGGAAATTGTTCGGAAAAAACTTGAAAAAAATACAAGTACAAAGTTAACCGAGCATACTCGGCCTTGTTCAAGCTCTCTCGCATCTAACGGGTCCGGCTGGCCGAAAACCTCGCTCTGGTTGCCAGGGACACTGCTCGTCGAGGCACCAGCTCGAGTAGGGCTGTTCGGGTTGTGCAAGTTCATATCGCCACCCTTCTCGCGAGCCTCCTTTATGGCATTAGCATGGGCAGTCAGCTCCGGCTCCACAAAACCTTCCCCGCGCCCCATGACCGGCTTATTAAGTTGAATCCAATTTGCGTTCCGAAGAGGAGCCTTCTCGAACGGAAGAAGTAGACCGGCCCGGATACACTCGGGGACCCAGCGCGGGAGATAGGAAGGCTTACTTGGGTAAGGCACATCCGGATCAGTAACGAGCTCACCGAACTCGCATGCATGGTGCATCTCATCGCTCGGAATCTCATCAGGATACCGGGTCATGTCATCGCGCCTCCCTGCATGCATGTCATCGTGAGCAGCAACATCGAAATCCTCGGGAAGGAGCTTCACCCTTTTTAGCTGCCCGATACAGGAGAAGAAACCCTCCTCGCGAGCAGTATCCCTTATGTCCTGGGTAGCCAACTTATAAGTGGCGGACTCCATGAAATCCGGGTCGTCTCGAGCCGGCTACCGACGAGGAAGGATAGCACACTGTCCTTAAACTTCTGCATGCATTGCGACAGGGTGGAATATCCACCTTTGTAACTCAGAGCTCTCTGCTTCTCCCTGGCCAATTCCTTCTCGAGCTGATCCACCTTTTCATGAGACTTGCGGACCTCTTCGTTCGCCACCTGGGCCTTCGCCTTTTCCGCCGCCACTGTCTTCTCGAGCTCCTCGATAACTTGGCCTATATCGGAGCGATCAGCTGCAACATTGGCATATGCCTCCTTGATGTGCTCGAGCTGCGACAAATTATAAAAGTCAGATTTTGCAAAAGCGAGGAGGAAAGAAGTCACACTTGTAAAAAATTTATAAGTTTACCTGAAGAGCGCAGAGGCTCAATTCGTGAGCACGGTCCAACTCGGACATTTGGACGAACCGCTTTATTTCAGCATCGCGGTCGACGTCCAGAGCGGCCGCGCCCTTCTTGCGAGCAGGCTGGTCGCTCGCACCTAGGTTCAGGAGCCTCTTCGCACCGGCTCTCTTCGCTGGAGGGGCCCGTTCCTTGGGACGCTTTTCCGGGTTACCCTCACCGGCCTCCCCGGTCTTCTACGCAGCAGCCGCGTCCTCCGCGGCCTTTCTCTTGACGGCCTCCAAGGGGTCCTCGATCGCCGCAAGCCCCTCCTTGACCAAAGTGTCTCGGTGATCAGCCGCATTCTTAGGATGGCTAAGGTCAAGGGACCCGAGAATCTTCGTAGTTTTGCCCGCCAAGCGCTGTTTTCGCCTTTGCTCCTCTTTGGCCTCTAGGGTCTTCGACATGATCCAAGCAAACCAGTACTCTGCACGATCGAGGAGAACAAATGATTAGCAAGCGCGAATAGCAAGGGTATTCGATACAGGGAAAATAGAGAAAAAATACAAGTAAACACAAGGGTATCCTCGATCTAGTTACCAAAGAGGAGATCGTCGGTGTGGCCTGAGTCCTTGTAACCCGTGTAGACCGGAGAGGACAGACCGGCCAGATAAGGGAGCGGTTGCAACACCAAACCCCAGTAAAAGTATTTCTCAGGGTCTTCGCTAGCATTTTTCTCCTCGAGCGCCTGAACCCAGGGGTCGAACTCGACAGGGTGGGGGTACCGATCAGAAATCGGTCCTCGATAAAAGTGCTTGGGGACTCCCCACTCCACGTCCGCGTCGCTCATACCGGGAAGCTTCTTCTTCTTAACATAGATGTAGCGATGAAACCACTTGTAGCCCGAAGAGGACGGAGCGTCCACGATGAATCCGAGCCCGGGCCGAGTATTGAAATAGTAGAAGAACTTATTGCCGGAGCTCATCGAGACCCGGAAGAGCTGATTGAAGTTGTGGAAATTTACCGGAATCCCCAGCTTCTTGCAGAGTACCCCAAAGCAGATAAGAGTGCCGAATGCACTAGGGAGAAGCTGCCACGGAGCGAGACCCAATTGGTTGATAATGTCCTTGAAGGGGTCACAAAAAGGGAGGATCCATCCCCAATCCAGCGTTAGTAGATGTACGGCGATATAACCTGGCGGAGCATTATAAAATGTCTGATCGGGACGGGGAACGAGGATGTCTATCTTCCTCATGCTCAGTCGGTATTTCTGACGAATAGATGGGATCTCTTCCTTCTTGAGCGTGGAGGCGGTCGTCGGAATTAAACCATCTTCGTTCTTCTCACCCTGGGGATCGGGGAGATCAACATCTTTGGGTCCTCGAGTGAACTTCTTTACACTGGCCACAGTTACTTTGGCGGTCTTCTCGGTATCTACATTTTTCTTCCTAGATCGAGAAGCCTTCTTCTTCGATCTCTTCGGGGCTTTACCCGGAGCATGAACAACTTCTTCATCAGCCTCAGAACCCGAGACCTCCTCGCCCCTCTTACGCTTGCGATCGCGTTCGAGTGCAGCTCTGGCACGCTCCCCTTCAGCCTCCTCGCTCGGAATGGAAGGTCTTACGTTATTTATCGCGGGGAAGCTGAAGTCGATCTGGGTCGGATCGATGGTCTCGTAGGGAATCAAGTCGTCAATAAAATACTGCTCTTGTATTAGCAGTTCTCGCTCCGCGTTCCGGTTCATCTCAGAAAAGGAAGGAGAGGGAAAACTACGGCTCGGACCAGCTTCATTCCCATGAAGATCGCCTATCACCTCAAGGGAATCCTCGTCGCTACTAATCACCGTGCGACGAACTGTTTGCACGGGCAGATCGGACCTGCGTACTCGAGATGAGGAAGGCAGCTCGGTTTCCTCATGCTGGCCTCCTTGAAAAGAGTGTTCGCCCTCCTCGAACCAAGCAAGCTCCGGAGTAGGCTGCTCGGTATCGTCCATATCCTCTATCCGGATAGGAGCCGGGTCGATACTGCCTCGGACACCATAATCTCGCCCGAAAACTTGGGCGGCTTGTGTTATGATGGTGGCCAGGACACCTGTGTCGGGAGGACCCCCTTCTGCCTCGGTCCTATCATCGATGAACTGCTCATCGGCACTCCGTCTTCTGCGGACTTCCAGACGGAACTCATCCTCCTCTTCCTCCTCATCGGAGTCATCTTCTTCTCCAGACTCTTCACCCTCTCCTCCTTCCTCAACCTCTTCCTCTTCGCTCTCCTCACTCTCAACCTCCTCGACCTGAGGAGCCGGTTCTTCGTGATCAGAGGAGAGCTCCAGTGTCTGATCCAGGAAGGTGGTCGATATTGACGTCTCCTCGGACGTCTCCTGGCCGCTCCCGTAATCAAGGGCGTCGTTACGGTTTTGGCTGTCGTCGCTCTCAGACATCCTAAAAGGTTGGCCAGAAGAATAGTAAGGATGGGTGGTGATAGTCCGAGAGGTCCGTTTATGTGTATTGATTAAGCTCGACCTCCCGAACGGAGATAAATCTCACATAAAAGAAAAACGGAACAAAAGCGGACCGACCAGCATGCAAGGAGCGACCAACTACGTAAAACTAGCATGCAAGGAGCGACCAATGTAAAACTAGCATGCAGGGAGCGACCAACCGCTCCATACTTGGAAAATTTTGGAGGCAATAGGGTATACAGAAAAATAAAGGGGGAAGCATTTTGTTCAAACATGCTTATTAACAGAAAAAATTAAGTTCTACAAGTCCGTTTAACAGGTTATTAAGTCCATGGCCATTCTCAGGCCGCCGTCCGCCGGCAAGAGTTTCAGGTGATCATTCCGGCAAAGCAAAAACCGAAAAAGAAACAAAATTGAAGGCAATACGCAGAAAATACGAGCAAGAAAGAAGAAATTCATGCAAGTAACCGTAAAGAGAAGAAGAAAACTTACTTGATACTAAGTGTTGGAAGACTGAAAACCGGAAGGGAAGCCGGAAAAGCTGAAAATCCGCCGGAAACTTGAATTCTGGCAACCGGAAGACCTCCTCGCGCTCTAGTGGTCTCGACTACGTCACTACTCGATCACAGAACTCTGCTCTTCGATTTCTTTTTAACGCTCCTCGCTCTCTCAAGTGATTTCAGTAAGAATTTTGGCAGAAAGTGAAAAATGAGTTCGGCCCTCACCTATTTATAGAAGGGTATCCGAGGAATTTGAAAGGTCGCTGCCCCTCGCTCCATCGGGACCGAACACGTGGCAGAGATCAACGGCCCAGATCGCCGCCGCCGGGCGAATTCCCTATTTTGCCCTCCACGCTCCCGCTCTGGCTCGAACACGCTTTCAAATCCGGAACGAATTACCTAACCACAGTAGACTATTCGCAGCGCGAGCACCACCCTACTCGAGACACACAAAGACAGATCGACGACCATGATCTTTCCTCCTCGAGACAACACTGAGAAAAATGTTAGAAAAGCAAAAAATCGACGGACACGTGGCAGTGGATCGAGGAGCCGCTTATAGAGATACCTCTCCTCGAGACTCCTTTTTGCAAAGAAAAAGCGGCAGGAAGTCATTCCATTCCTTTCACACAAATATCTCTCCGCGAGATATTTTTGCAAAGGAAAAGCAGCAGGAAGTCATTCCATTCCTTTCACACAAGTATCTCCCCGCGAGATATTTTGCAAAGAAAAGAGGCAGGAAGTCATTCCATTCCTTTCACACAAGTATCTCTCCGCGAGATATTTTTGCAAAGAAAAAGCGGCAGGAAGTCATTCCATTCCTTTTACACAAGTATCTCTCCGCGAGATACTTTGCAAAGAAAAAGCGGCAGGAAGTCATTCCATTCCACTAAGGAATACTTACCCGGATCCGATCTTTTCCCAGCAAAAATACCTCTTTTCATACGGTCCGAGCAACGTCTGCTCGCACCCTGTAAAAAGGGGGGGGGGAGGGAGAGATAGGAGGAGGGAAAGATACCAAGGTGCGAATACGGAAATCTTTTTCGCCTACTACTAGTCGAGGCTCTGCTCGACCTCTACTTCAACATAGTTCCTCAACTATCTTCTACAAAGATACTTGGAAACTAGGGGGACATATGTTAGTGTTGAAATATGTCCAGTCCGCATTTACGAACTGGAGCGGTCCAAGAGCGCGACAAAGCATCATAGGCCGTCCCTCAAGGGGCACGACCACACCCAAGTATGTCACTAAGGTGTGGATCGACCAACATAGGGTCCGACCATCACTGGGAGGACAACCCTCAAAATAAGCTCCTCACAAGGACAAAGCTGCCAGTGAGCTCGAGGAGCATCTCTCGGGCTCGAGGAGACCTTACGTCAAGGTAACGCTCCTTCACAAGAAACTGAGCAGGATACTACTCGCACCTTTCACGGACAAGGAAGGCACGAGGACCCTGAGCGACCAGCCATGGTTGCCCCCTTTGGGCCAGGGCCCATGGACCTCCTTAATGGGCCTGGGCCGAGGAAGGCCTCAATCCTAGCCGTACACGTGTCGTGATCCTACACGTCCGGAAGATGAAAGGCCACGAGTATATAAAGGCCTCATTTACTCCTCAACAGTAAGCATTAATAGCACTTCTCGACCACCACATTTACTACTCGTACTAGGGAAGCCTCACAACTCCCTACTCGTAAAGTCGCCTCTCCGGTCTGATACCTTACAGACCGGACAAGAGACACTAACCCCCCCCCCTCTAGTCTATTTCAGGTACGAGGAAGCTACAAGAAGGCTCTTTTCCTATCTCAGAGTAATACTACAAGAAGAAGAACTAGAATGACTTAGACTAGCGACTCATTGCGAACTTAGAAAGAAACACGAATTACCCTTCAACACCATTCACAATCCCAACACCATATACGGTGGAGGAGGATCTGGTGGAAGAATTCCAGCTCTTACTGATGATATCTCCGATCATGGCGGATAGAGATCTACGGGCTGATGGGTCCAGGCGGAGAAGAAGGTGGTGGTGGAGTAGGAGGAGGTGGTGGAAAAGAAGAGGGGAAGGATCGATCGATCTGTCAGTAATAAAGAAAGAATAAATAATATGGTAATTTGCAATAAGGACCTCATGTTTATAAGTTATAACAATTTTTCCACCGAGTTTTGTGTTGATTTTAAGATGTTAGTAAATTGCAATTTAGTCCGATCTCTCTTTAACTTAAATAGAGACAATCTCTTATGAGACTTTGCGCTTCACTAGTTGATTAATTATTTTATTATGTGTAATTTAAGAATAAACAAGGAGCCCTTAACGTAATTTTCCCGTTTATAAAATTGGAATCTATGGAGTACGTAACTAAAGATAGAAAGTCACCCACGTTGGTACTTGGTAGGATAGATTTACTGATTTAGAGTGAGAGCCATTTCAAAATTACGAAACGACACTGATTCTAGATATAGATAGATAGAGAGAGAAATAAAAAAAAGAAAAAAAAGAAAAAGAAAAAAGAAAAAAAATAGAAACACTTTCGAGCTCAACCCCTCCTCTCCCTCTCCTTTCCTCTCCGTACATGGAAACCCTAATTCCCAATTCATCATAATCGATACCAATTCTTTTCAAAATTGTGATAATTTTGAATTCCTTTCGAATTCCCGCTCTGTCTGTTCGGCTCCTCACCATTTTTCTGGTAGGATGGATTTAGATCTGAGAGTATACTGTTACATAAGAACACAATTTTGCCACTCCGAGTCGACTTGAGCGAGGTTTTTTTTCTTTCTTTCCCATTTTAAATTTCCCTCTTTAACTTTGTTCGTCTTCGTCGGTTTTTTTACCGTTAGTTCTCATCGCCGTGGTTTAATTTTGGGGTTTTCTGAAACCCTAGGTTTTAGGGATTTGTCGGTTTTTGTACCGTTAGTTCTTATCGCCGTGGTTTAATCTTTGGGTTTTCTGAAACCCTAGGTTTTAGGGATTTGTCGGTTTTTGTACCGTTAGTTCTTATCGCCGTGGTTTAATCTTTGGGTTTTCTGAAACCCTAGGTTTTAGGGATTTGTCGGTTTTTATACCGTTAGTTCTTATCGCCGTGGTTTAATCTTTGGGTTTTCTGAAACCCTAGGTTTTAGGGCTTTGTCGGTTTTTATACCGTTAGTTCTCATCGCCGTGGTTTAATTTTGGGGTTTTCTGAAACCCTAGGATTTTAGGGATTCGTCATTTTTAGGGATTTGATTTTGATTATGTATGAATGGATTCGGGGAATATAGGGTCTTCTAATTCTAATGGTGGTGGTGGTGATTTGAATCCAAGAGGTACTGATGGTAGAATAGTCTACAAGAGAAGACCGAAGAAAAACCCTGCCCCTAAGCCCTCCTCTGACCTAGCTTCCGCCCGGGTTGATGATTCTTCCGGCCATGATTGCTCCACGGCCACCGAACCACCGGTTGCCTCCACGTCCCTTAACGGTAACGATTTAGGTGCCGAAGCCAAAGATGCTGATTGTTCTCGGAATAGTTCAGGTGAGCCACCACATGACAAGGACTTGGATTCCTCCATTCATAATCAGCGCCTGCTTGCAGACAGTGTGCGTGAAAATGCTCAGCAGCCGATTGATCAAGTTGAGAACTTGGAGCGGGATCAGCCGAATGGGAGAGATGTTGGTGGAGGTGATGAGTTGGTGCAAGTTTGTCCTCGGACAGCAAGTGGAAATGGGCAGGAGGATAATCATGCAAATGGGGTTGTGAAGCCACTGGTGACAACGTTGGTCGGTGATGATAAGGTTAGGTTTAATTTATTTCCAGAAACGCCGAGGAATGATATTGGGGATCTTCGGAGGAAGTTAGAGTATGAACTGCACCAGGTTAGGTTGCTTGCTGGTAGGGTTGAAAGTAAGAAGGTTCAGCTTGCTTCTTCTTACAATGGTTCTATGAGCAATAGTAGTCATCTTGGTAATAGCAGGAGCTGTAGTGGCGTTGAAAATCTGAATGTGCGAGGTTATGGTAGTATTCAACCTCATCAAGCTGTGCATGATGTAGTGGACAACGGGACATTGATGAGAATGAATTCAGGGGTGGGAATGGTGGGGCAACACGGAACCAGGCCAATGGGATTATTAGCAAGAGTAAATTCAGATGTGGGTGCTACAAGGAATCTAGAACCCAGGCCTTATAACAGACAGCTTAGTGTTTCTGTGATGATGGAAAATAATCACAATGAATATTCTGAGAAGGAGAAACGAACTCCAAAGGCGAATCAGTTTTACCGAGAATCTGATTTCATCCTGGCGAAGGACAGACTACCCTCTGAAAGTAATAAGCGCTTGAAGGCAAGCAATGGTAGAAAAATAAGTGTAGAATCAGAAAAGGCCTTCCGCTTTGGTTTTGGTTATGATAAGAGCAAGAACCAGGTGCTCAAGAGTTGTAGTAACTTACTTCAGAGGCTGATGAAGCACAAATATGGTTGGGTGTTCAATGTGCCGGTGGATGCTAAGGCCCTGGGGTTAGTTGACTATCATTTCATTATCAAGCACCCAATGGATTTGGGGACAATCAAGAGTAAACTGTCGCAAAACCGCTACAATTCTCCTATGGAATTTGCAGATGATGTTAGACTTGTTTTCCAGAATGCCATGACCTACAATCCAAAGGGGCAGGATGTACATTTAATGGCACACGAATTATTGCAGATTTTCGAAGAGAGGTGGGCGGTTATAGAAGCTGAATGTAATCCTTACCGGAACTATCAAATGTATCAGGATGCAGGGTTGACCACTCCTACGCCTAGAAAGGTTGCCCCACTGTCTAATTTTTCCCGTGATCCAGTCCCAGGCTCTCTCCCTGCTACGGTACAGGCTAATTTCCCTGCCTATACTTCTACTATACCTTTGGGTACTCTTAATAGGACGGAGTCAATGACAGCGCAAGTGACTGTTGATCCCAAAATTCAACGACCTCAGTTTGTCAGAACTCCAGCTCCTCAGAAACCTAAAGCGAAAGATCCAAATAAAAGGGACATGACTATCAAAGAGAAGGAAAGGCTTAGCACGAATCTTCAGGGCCTACCAGCTGAAAGCTTGATGCTATAGTTCAGATCATTAAAAGGAGGAGCACTGCTCTTTCACAGAATGATGAGGAAATTGAGGTGGACATTGACAGTGTTGATACTGAGACACTTTGGGAGCTTGATAGGTTCGTGATTAATTTCAAAAAGAGTGTCAGCAAACACAGGAAGAAGGCCGAAGTTCAAGCTTCGAAAACTGCCAATCAGAGTGCTGCATTCACTGTAAGAGCTTTTATATATTGCTTTTGTCCAATTTCTTTCCATTCTTTTTCCTGTGCTTATTTACCTGTTTGGCTTATTGAAACTATAATGCCCAATTTCTTTACTGCAGAACACCACACCACAAGTCCAGATTAGAAGTTCAGGTACTAATTAGTCCTAAAATTTTCTTCTCATGTGTTGACCTTTCCTGTGTAAAGCTTGAAACTGTATCTAATAAATCTATTGATTCTGTCTTTTATTTGAAGGTTTTGAACAAAGTGGTGAAGCTCCTGGTGCAGATGGAGAAAATCGGAATAATGATGGGAGTAGGTCAAGTAGTTCTAGCAGTTCCAGCAGTGATTCTGGATCATCTTCTGGTGGGTATTCACCCTATTCCGTCTCGCTTTGCACTCAAAACGTGTCATAATCTTCTGTGTTTCATTTCAATCATTTTGGGTATAGCATATGCTTGTGCATGCGTGACATTAGTCCTGCATATCTTTTTCTCTTAGCTTTCGTATCTTATGTCTGAACTCTGAACATTTATCTTCTCCCTTTCTAATAATGCAGATTCTGATAGTGATAGTTCTTCTGCTGATGGGTCAGATGCTGGGAATTCACCAAAGACATAAAGTGTTGTGGACAAGGTATTTGAAACACAGTTTTACTGTGACTGGCTTTTCTTGTCTGTTCAGTTTGGCTCGTCTCTGAGACTACTACTTGATTTTCATGCTTATTTGACCTACCATATTTTATTAGTTGGTTATATGGTTTTCACCTTTGGTCCCTGATCACAAGAACTGAGAATTTGATATGGAGGGATGAAACCTTGACTTTAACCCAGCACTTGTTATAAATATTGTTCATATACCTGAACTATAGGGCCTTACAAAAGGAAATGGTGCTGCTGCCTCGAATGTGATTGTATATATGGATGAATACAGCGGAACCTATCTTTTTTTTTCTTTTTTTTTTTGGGGTGGGAAAATAATATTTCCCTTTTTTCCCTTGGAAAATAAGCAATTCTTTTTTTTGTAATCCGGGGTTCTTAATGTCAGATCTTGTTTAGCAAAGGCTTGCGAACGGAAAATGTTAATTTTAATCCTTGTAGGACATTGCAGGTTTTGTCTCCCAGAGGTTGATGCATGCACGTTCCACAATGTATTTTGCACGCAAGTAATCCAGGATCCTGTGAGATGCCTCAGTGCCAGATGCCTATGATATTCTTGGTATATGTCTCAGGACTATCATTCTTATCGTCATTGAGAGATCCAAGCATAAATAGTGAACATGCACCTTCCTAAAATATTGCATAGTTTTGATTGGTAGGTGATGTAGATGGGAGAATGTAGCAAATGTAAATAAGGTTATTGCTATCAATTTTCTCGTAGAAACTTTTGGTAGGAATCTCTAATAACTTGACTAGCTACAAATGGGCAAGAAATTCTAACCGTGTAGGAGATATGGGTTGTATGCTGTGTTAGCTAGAATTATCGTGCTGTGTAGTATCAGATCAGATCCTAGTGTAGTCTGTATAGAGCTTGAAGTAGGTAGTATCATTGATGTTTTGCCCTGTAATATCATAGATTTTATGCAAAGGTGGCATTGATTTGGTGCCTTTGAAATTGTAGCAACTGTTTGTCATAAACTCAGGATAGACTTGATGCTATCATCTCTTTTGTTTCTGCACTTGTTTCGTGCTGTACTGCTTGTTTCGGAACTGTATGTTTGTGAATGCATATTTTATGGAGCCTTGGCACCTGCATTGGGTTATACTATATTTTAGATTGTGACTTCACAGGGGTGACTTGATGAGAAGGCATGTATGTGTGGATTGGATGTCGGAATGAAGTTATAATGTATCAGTGAAATTTGTTTAATTCCCTCTGATTCTGCGCGACTGGGTGTAGAAGTAGCAGCAGTTTTTTCTAGTTTGCAAAGAGTGCATTATTTCATTCCATACAAAACCCCTGGCGAAGTCATTGTCACGTGTTATGTGAGTCGCTCATTACGGACTTACCCAGCTATACTCTATTTATTTGATAAGTTCTACAGTAGCATCTGAACCCCAAGTGGAGCTCATTGGCTTTGCAACCTGAACGTCTTTCTTAATGTGGCCGAGTCTGTGGAGTCAGAGACTGAAGTTTAGCTCAGTTTTAATAGGTTTAAGCTCAAGTCAGGGATGCTAATACTAACAGCACTGATACAGCCAAGCTATTTTCGACAAAGTTTTGAGTAAGAAATGAGCAAAGATAACAAAGTCTCAACAATTTTTGTAATCACAATTTTGGCTAGCAGACATGACATGCCTACTACTTCTAAGCCAACTTCACAAACCACGTCACATTCGGTACTGTAGTTCAGTTGTGTATTTTATTAAAATCAATTGAAGACTAATTTCAAGAGTAATAGAGCAAAGTTACAAAGCTCAGCGAAGCAAATGGACGTAGCAGTGCGCTCCAATATTATTTAGCTTAGTTATAGACCTAGTCGATGCCAAATATCACCACCACTCATGTATCAAGAATGTAAAGTACAACACGGGAAACTCAAAATTGTGGTGCTATCAAGTTTTAGACAAATATCAAGGCTCAAAGCAGCTTCAACTGCTGTGGACAAAAGCGATACCCTTCTCAATGGAACTTTTCAGTTCAGATTTGAGAGCTTCCAGTCCTTGTTGCTCAAAATCATTCAATGCACCCAATCCCAAAACTTCTTCCACACCATTCTTTCCAAGTTTGACCTGTTCAACATATTCACATTATTAGCAACTTGCAATTACCATCCTTTTGACGATTAAACATGTATAAAGTTGATTAGGTGTTATGCATGAATCACAATTTGTCAACTTCGCTTGCAGCAACAGCAGGTTCAAGTTGCTTTTCGAAGAAATTAACCTATGTGATACCAACAGAGTGTCATGGGTACTTTATCAGTCTCCCAGAAACACTTGAATGATGAAAACTACATTAGTAATTGTTGTAGTTGAGACGCTAGACTCCTCCAAATCATGTCATAAATCAGCAGCTCCTAATATCAGCGGTTGCACATTCTCAATACGACCTGACTCACGTGACCTTAACAGGCGTGTCATGTTGGCCCTATTTGAAAGACAAACCAGAGATTGGAAGTACTTTTAAATACCTTAGATGCGAAAAAAGGAAGTTCAGTCACAGTGGATTGCACAAATGTACATTCTACAACATCTGGAACACCATTCAGTCCCTTCAAACAAGCATCAGCAAACAAGGCACCTGCATAGCTGCATAGGTACCACTACTGTCAGAGCCAAAAATAAAAGACTGTAAACTACATAATATGCATGTCAAGGAATATTCAGAAGCATGATCTAAAACCAACCAGAAAAGACCATAAACACCATCAAAGATACCAGAAGGAGATGTTATTTTCACTACAAAACACATGCAAGTGACAAAAATAGATTCTGAAAGGATTATAGGTTCTGACTTTTGACAATTAAAAATCCTCACTAGATCAAAACAGACATCTGCTAGCAAGATTGGGTCCAAGATTCCCATCCCAAGGAGACATACCATCTCAAGTATTTATTGGTAGTTTGTGATATAATTGTCAAGTTTTTTAAAATGTCTTTTTTATAAGGAAAAATATTGATTCATTGTTAATTGCCAAGTGTTCAGTACCTGCCCGGGGTGACATGCCACCACTTGTATTGTTTCCATATTTATTCCGCAACGTATACGTTAGAATGTGGAATACTCAACCAATTTAACAAACCACTCTTTAACCTTTAACAGAAACCATATTTTCATCAGCAAAACTCAAAGTGGCTGGTTTATACTGAAATTACATAACGGCTACACTAAGCTTGTTGAACTTTGTCAACAACCATTTCAGCAAGTGGTGAAGATTCAAAAATCTCATCAAATGTGCAACATAAATAATAAATAAATAGCCTGCAAACAGGCATGGTATTTTTTAGCATATACACTATTGCCTTTTCTAGCACGGACCACAATATTGTATATGCTCAGATCATCCCTTCTCAAAATTTATTTTTACACTACTAACCCCAATTTTTTTAAATAAAAAAGATATATATTGGTGACCGAATATTTTTCCCTCACCATAACATGCTGGACAAAAACCCTATCAGCATCTACCTCTTCTCCATTTCAAAGAAGGCTGGACCCAATATAGTGATTTTTTTAATAACCTTTATTATTTAAAATAACCACGAAGGTTAAATGTTAAAATCAAATAATCCTGTTGCTCCGACACTTGACATGTGCTACATTTACATGGATACATGTTACCCATTCAGTTAGTTAAAAAAAGGAAGTCTGCGAAACAGGCCAAACAACACCGTTCGGCCTGTTTGCACTTTGCACACTGTTTTTCTAAACTGGTTCTTGACGAATATTTCATTCACCACCAGATATAGCTGAACTAGTTACAGATGGTGTCAGATCAATAACACAGAATATCAAGCTAAGAAAGCTGGCAAAACTCATAACTCATCCTACAGGCTAGTATGTGGGCAGGATAAGAAAAATGAAGCAAGTTGAAGTAGATCACTTACGCCATCGAAAGTGTAGCTGAACCCTTTCCAGCCTTAGCTTCAACAACTTCTGTCCCACCATCTTGGGTTCGTTTTGTAAGAGCTGTAATTTCTTCATCTGATAGGTTTGCTTTTGGTGTAGCCTGAATCCAGAAAATTGAAGGTGTCATAACACATAATGATATTGTTTAGAGAGTTAAATCTTGTGCACAATCATCGATGCACCCTTCTGAGTAATATTTGACATTAAGATACATTATTCCAAAGTATGCAGTACCTGTGAAAATAAGGGCAGAATAGTGACTCCAGCATGACCACCAATGACTGGGACATTGACATCTGCATAATGCACCAAGAATAGAATTTTAAGATAATGATCTTATGATGTAAGTATAAAACGAGATTGAACACAAGCTATAGTCAGCTAATAATAAATTGAAAACAAGCATACCAGCTACATTGACTTTGGCCTTGCCAGCGTAAAATGTTTTGGCCCTGACGACATCCAGAGTGGTTACACCAAACAGTCTCTTCTCGTCATACACTCCCTTGCTCTTGAGCACCTCAGCAGCAATTGGCACAGTTGAATTTACAGGGTTGCTAATCATATTAATGAGAGCCTGGAATTCACAACGCGTCCAAATCAATAAACTTATTTGTATCAAATAGTCAGTGGAGAAAACCGAGTACATAAATAAGATTCAATATTTTTGAAAATTCAGGGATTACATGTGGGCAATGCTTGGCAATGGCCTCGGTAAGATTCTTAACGATGCCAGCGTTGATCTTGAAGAGGTCGTCACGAGTCATGCCAGGCTTCCTGGGCACACCAGCTGGAATGATGACTATATCTGCACCCTCAAGAGCTTGTCCAAGGTGCTCTTCTCCTGCATATCCCTTCACCTGTACACATAACAAAAAACACAATGACAAAAAACACATGTTAGTCTAACAGTTAGAGCCACCTCAAATATTAGAAATAAGTACACCATTAATTTGTACAAAAAAGATAAAAACATTAGAAATAACCAAACTAACACCAACCACCAATTGTTAGGAACATTCCCCTAACCTGTGTTTGCAGTCTAGACCATTGAACACAAGTTATTCTACTACTCATTTGTTTTTTTGGATTCTATACGTTTGTTTTGTTGACTTTTTCTAGCCTAATAAATCCTAAATCAAACCGTAAAAAATATTAATAAAAATTATATTATGAAAATAGAGTGACTATACTTTCATAATATCATAAGTCATATTCATTCGTATTAACATAGTTCAATTCAACAAATCAATGCTGATATTGCACAAAATTAAACAGGTAACGCAGAAGCATTCAACCTCAAGGCATATATATCCATTCGAATTAACATTCAATTGCTGCTCTCAACATAATTTAGCCATAGATTGCAAATGCGTTGCGTAAAATTGAACAGAAATAAGTAATAATTCGGTAAACACAAAGCCAGATCTAAACCACAACAAACCAAAAGCAAAGCCTAATTCGATGTAGATCCAAAACCCTAAGCAGAGAGAAAGTAAGTAGTATACCACAGATCTGGTGTTGATGTGGCTGACATCGGCGGCGACGCCAGGGGTTCCGGCGATATCGTAGAGAGAGAGGCTGGAGACGAGAGGATTGAGCTTCATGAGGAGAGATAGAGGCTGTCCAATACCTCCGGCGGCTCCCAAAATGACGACCTTACGCTCCGGTCCGGATCCAGAGGAGAATTGACGGCGAGCGAACGCCGGAGAGGCGGCGGAGGTGCTCCTCTTGATGAGAGATCTCAACATCGCAACCTTCATTTTTGAAGAATTTGGGAGTAGAGTGAGATGAAGAAGAGGAGTATTCAAGGTTTAGGGAAAATCAAGCGTGACTGGTGAGTGGGTGACTGATATTAATATGTTGATGATTTTGATTTATTATTATGAAAAAATGAAAATAATAGTAGAAAATATAAAATAGTTCTAGTCTGGTAGATCGTTAATCTCGAGGTGGCCGATTTCCTGTGGTTCCTTCGTGAAGGCCAACCACACCACTGTCCACACGGATAGAGTGATGTTAGACGAGTCCAGCCTTACCGAGTATTTGGTTCGGCTCGATAAGGTTTTTTGGCCGAGTTCGAATTTAAGTTTAGGCTCGTTTCATTAATGAGCCGAGCTCGACTCGATAAATACTCGCTCGATATGCCTACATTATTTTTATACTATAGCTTACATTTCAACTCTATCATTCTATTTTGATTTATTTATGTTTGAATTGACTTTGATAATTTTATCATTTGGCATGTTGTTTTGTAATGTACAATCTTAAATTCATTTACTTTAACATTTTATTTCATATTTTCACATTTAAAAAAAATAAAAAATATCATGAGCTCGGCTCGGCTCGAGCTTTTTCGAGCCAAACGAGTCTATCGAGCTCGAGCCTTATTTTTGGCTCGTTTTTTTAACGAGCCGAGCTCGACAATACTCGGCTCAGCTCGTTTAACAGCACTACAAGTAGTTTTACTCGACATCTTTAAATGTATTGTATTTGATTATTTTCTATCATAGATCGAACTATTACAATTTTTCACAAGTAGTACAGAGCAACCATTACAAAAACTAGTAATAAACTAGAAATAGTCACACACTTGACAAGAGTGAGATGTTTGTGGGTTTTTTATTGGATAAGTAAGTAATATTTTAATTATTTACTCATATATTTAATTATTTAGTGTTTCCTCCGTTTCATTAATAAGTTCCTTGTTGCTCAACAAGTACTCATGTTTGACCGCACGTTACTCCTAAACGGATGTAATTATTTTTTAAAATATAACATTAAAGTTTCATAACTTAAATAGTTTTTAATTTTTTTAATTGTTTTATCAATATATTTAGATGTAATATACGGGTCAAACACGATGACCGTTGACCAAAGCGGAACTTATTAATGATACGGAAGAAATATTTCATTAGAATAATTTAAAAATTTTAAACATTCAATTTACCTATTAAATATATTAAAAATATTTAAAAAAGTAAATATATAAACCGTGTATCCACATCTTTTTTTTGGATTTTAATATATCGGCGTATCCGTATCCGTGTCGGTCGTTCATATCTTTCATATTAGTAAAATTTGCTGCCCTAGAAAATGAAGACATCATGCCTCACGCATTGATCCTTCGACATGAGATTTGTGCCTACTACAAATAAAAATGACATAAATATATTGCATTCAGAATTATGTACACTCGGCCTAAAAAAGAAACAAACAAAGAAATACGCCCCTATATAGTACAGTAGAGAACTAGCTAACAAAAGGGCCCAACACAAAAGTATACAAACTTGATCACAAGAAGTTTTACTAGTAAAGAAAGAACAAACCAAACAACATAGAGCCTCCGCCTAATTATCATATTCAAATCAAGTTTAAGTGTAATAATTAATGCCCCTGATGGACTATTCACCAAAAGACCATATCCAGTGAAACAATCATCACCTAATATTATTACTATTATTCATACTCACCAACCAGTTGTTGCATGCAAATACATCTCAATGAATGCTTAAATCCTAAGACACCAACTAACAAGCAAGTATACAAACTTGATCACAACACCCCCTAGTATGTACTAGCTACTACTAACAGCACCAGCCCTCTGGCCATGAAAACTCACCACTCTCGGCGGATGCACCTGCTTTTCGGGCTGGCACTAGTGTCCGTCCTAACGCTTGGTGCTGCACGTTTCATCCTCGACAATTTACGGAAAAATCTACTATGGCCAGGTTTAATAGGGATAACAACAAGGCACAGGTACTTGGTTAGAGTTCCCATTAAGGTTTCTGAAGATGAGTACATTGAAGATGGATGCAACGTATTTCAAGGGAAATGGATTTGGGACAATGTAAGCTATCCACTCTATAAAGAAGATAGTTGTCCTTTCTTGGTCAAGCAGTCCACTTGCCTTAGAAATGGCAGACCTGATTCTTTCTATCAGAACTGGAGATGGCAACCTGATTCATGCAATTTGCCAAGGTAAGTCAGCTAAAAACATACTTTGCTTTTAAGTAGTAGTATAACATTAGGATGCTGATCATGTTCAGACCCCTGCCAGTATTCATGGCTGAAAAATGATCAAGGATACATAACAAAAACTGTAGTCGCTTCAGCGTTACATGCTGGGTGCCACAACAGTTGGTGCAAACATAAATTGGACACTTTCTTGAATACTAAGGATTGGCAGATTAAAATGGTTGCAGGTTTGATGGCTTAAGGTTATTGGAGATGTTGCGAAACAAGAGGATGATGTTTGTTGGAGATTCTATACAGAGAGGCATGTTTGAATCTATGGTCTGCCTGGTACACTCTGCAATCCCACATTACATAAAGCGAACTCTCACACGAATTCCTCCAAGAAAGATTTTCAAAGTAGAGGTACAAGTTCAGCTATTATTCAGAGCTTATGCATACCATTTCAGAAATGATAATCATCTTTTAATGAAGTAAACCATACACGAGAAGTCATGTATTATTAATACAAGTTACGAAGACAGGACATACAGTTCAGAACATTTCATTCCTACAGGCTACAACAATGAACCAAGTGAACAATAGCTGAAGAAAAATATCCAAACCTTTATACTCTGCACAATAAGAATCATCAAGTATCAATCATTTCCCTACAGAGACACCAAATTATATACACAACCTGCATCAATCAAATTCCACAGTTTTTTTTTTTTTTTTTTAATCCTCGAACTCCCAGAGCTTCCTGCTTCATCAATTTATTCTTATTCCTATCTAATGGACATGGTTTAAATTCCAGGATTTCAATGCAACTATTGAGTACTATTGGGCTCCATTCATAATCGAATCTATATCAGACCATGCAACAAATCACACGGTGCACAAAAGATTGGTGAAGCTCGATTCTGTAGCTAAACATAGTGAAGAGTGGGAAAGAGCAGACATATTGATCTTCGAGAGTTATGTGTGGTGGATGTACAAACCAACCATTAATGCTACGTAAGAATCTCATGCCTAGTCTGCAAATACATTCTAGACTATGCATAAATTCAAAAGCCTGATAAGCTGTAAGAATACCTGCGTGATACTGGCAAAAGAATGTTTCTTGATTAGCCCTCTCTTTTCTCCAGATATGGACCCAAAGGCAATATCCAGGAGTATAACATAACCACTGCATATAGATTGGCACTGGAAACTTGGGCGAAGTGGATCGAATTGAGAATCAATCCACAAACTCAAAGGATCTTCTTCGCAACGATGTCCTCAACACACTTATGGTAAATCCCTACTGTCAAAACCAGATTGCAAACACAGCAGACAGACAATTTCTAAAATTATGAATGCAACACAAATATTGGCTCTCTTTTGTGTAGGAATTGGGAGTGGAAGCCTGGAAGTGATGGTAACTGCTTTGGCGAGACACATCCAATTGACAGGCCGTATTGGGGAACTGGAGCCAATCTGGAGGTCATGGGAATAGTAGAAGATGTGGTTCGTAAGCTCAAGGTGAATGTAAGTTTGTTGAATATTACCCAGTTGGCTGAGTACCGGAAAGATGGCCACACTTCAATCTTTGGTGAGAGGAAAGGGAAGCTCTTGACTAGAGAACAGAGATCAGATCCGAAGAATTATGCTGATTGCATACACTGGTGCTTACCTGGAGTGCCTGATACCTGGAATGAGATTTTATATTCCATGCTTTTACAAGATTATCGCAGTACTAAAATCTAGATTTTCTCGCAAAACAAAAGATGACCCTTCTCTCATAAATTTAGAACACTTAGGATTAACAAAACTTTATATTCTTCATCAGCCACTGGCATATATATATGTGTGTGTGTTGCAAATGTTTAATCTACAACACATGCTCAACGAGATCACAAGAAGAAAGTTAAAAAGAAAAAAAAAGAGAAGGTAAACTCTAAACTCATGTTGCTAAACATTCACATCATATCATGTTATATAAATAAACCAAATTTACACAGACCCATCTCTCCATGACGAATTATGATCAGTGAAGTGAACAATGAGGCATGAACATCTACAGCAGCTCCCAATCAGAATCACTCATATCAAAGGTGTCAGATCTTGTATAGGAATGCACTAAACTTAGATCAAAATCGTGTCTTGATTCCATATCAATGTCACCACAGAGTACACCCAAGTGTTTATATTCCTTGGATAGTCTTTTTCTCGAACCCAGTGCATCAGTTATTAGATTCTGGAGAAGGAAGAGAATAATAAGAATTTTTGTTAGTGCCATTCATGTAACACTGGATTGTGCTTCTAGAATAACCAGATAATATGAACAGATTTACAACATGAAAATATATAATTAATAATTGATCATAAAAGAATTTAATAGGCATACTAATTTGAGCTATTTTCAGCTTTCAATTCACCATTTTCTAAACCAAAGGTAAGGGATACAATACCTTATAATATCTGAAATTTCTTCTTCTGTGATTGCTGGGAACGGCAAAGTTACTATTCAGAATGAGATCTCTTCCATCATGCTTCACATCATTGGAGAGATCAATTGTTTCCATGCCATGGACAATAACACCATCACCAAATTCAGATGAGTTACCTGCATATGATACCAATTGGAAACCAGAATCAACTTCAGTAAATGTTCGTGTTATTACTTTGAGATCCCCCCTATTTGAGAAGATGGGATCCCGACTGAACATGAATTTACAAAATTAAACATCTAATGACTAAAGAGATATTAAGTCAACTTGGGCCTACAAGACATGCTGCATGAGTAGATAGCATAAAAGGGACATATAACAAACTCCAAACTGCGCTTGTTTTTCAGTATCATATTTCTAGTTTGATGAGTTCCAGCACACAACAATAAGAATGTAAATTTTATCCCAAAAGAAGAAAATATGTGCCCAATCTAACTCCCAAGTTGTTTACAGTGAACACTCATCCAGCAGAAATAACAATTGCCAAAAAAGGAATAGGCAAAGTTCATAATAAATCAACCACTTCAATGACAATGACAATCAATTAACATGATAGGCAACTTCCCATGCACATTGTAGAAACTAACATAATAAGATAATACCAACTAAGAATGCTATTTAGCTCAATATACCGCTTTCAGAGTGCGATGAGGAGGATATCCATCGAGCATCATCATGACAGAATCCAGGACTCCTTCGAGATTGGCAAATAGTAGAAACAGGCTTGCTAGTTGCAGAAGATTTAAGATCTGCAAATTTGAAGATTTAGTGGAGATTTAGAAGGAAATCATGAAAAATAAATACTGGAAGGGTATAACAATTTCGTGAAACCAAAAGTTAAAAAGGAAAATAATGAAGATGTAGAAAACATA
>CM051455.1:61588436-61631266 GCA_028274465.1 Plantago ovata
AAAACATATCACATGTAGTATTATTCCAGAAGTAAAATCAGGCTGAACCTACCATTTGATTCAATAATAGGAAGTATATCCATGGTTTCAGAAACAGATAGGGCAGTTTTTGATTGAGCATCTCACAACAGCTTTCATGTCTGCTTTGAGATTGACCAGCATTGGAAACAGACTTGCTACTTGAGAAAGAATTAGCATCTGCCAAAGAAGATAACTTAGTAGAACTCCAGAAGGAAGGCTTGGATATTAAATCTAAACTGGGCTAAAAGGGAATGAAATGTTCATGGTGGAGGTGGTGGGGGCACAAAATAAAGAAGAATAAATCAGGATAAACCAACCATTTAATTCCATGACAGGAAGCGTGTTCGTGGCCTCGCTCTCAGACCAAGTTTGTAAGAGATGGAGCAGATTTGTACATGCACTCCCGTAGGAGTCAACTTGACTGCTAGACACGTTTTCAGCTTGCTGGGTAAAGTCTTCGGACATGAACTCTTCAATCTTAAGAGGTTCAGGGATGCAGAACAGTAGAAAAGATATCACATGTCTCTACTTCTTCATCACCGCAAGAAGATATGAAAACACTAATTCAGTTGTCTGGCCTGAAACATCCAGTCTTGTGTCTTCAGATGGAATGACATCACAAAGAGTTTTGTCTTCATTTAAGGCTCTGTGATCTGCATCACAATCTGACACTAACATTGGCGTAGAGTTCCGGGCTTCAAGTTTTGGTAACCCATCATCAGTTAAACTATTAAATAGGACCAAAAGGCCTGGATCTCTGAACTTGAAAGATACGATGATTCAACCACGGGTAGCATGACAATCTTTGGATTGCAATATGTATCAGACAATTCAGCACTAGAATCTGCATTGGCAGTTGCTTGTATCAGATCCTTGTCAATACAATCTTCAAAGGTATTATCCCATCACTCAGTATTGTAACATCACAATCTGACACTAACATTGGCGTAGAGTTCCGGGCTTCAAGTTTGGTAACCCATCATCAGTTAAACTATTAAAATAGGACCAAAAGGCCTGGATCTCTGAACTTGAAAGATACGATGATTCAACCACGGGTAGCATGACAATCTTTGGATTGCAATATGTATCAGACAATTCAGCACTAGAATCTGCATTGGCAGTTGCTTGTATCAGATCCTTGTCAATACAATCTTCAAAGGTATTATCCACATCACTCAGTATTGTAACATCACAATCTTCTTTCAGAGGTAAATATGTTAACATTTTCTGAGAAGGAGATGTAGCTGGGGGATCTGTAAATTCAGTCACACAGTATTCACTGGGAATTGATACAATGCATTGGAATTCTTCAACTCAATGAAGGGTCCCTGCTCCACCAGAAGTTGATCTTCTTTATGATGCACCACAGGCTCGGTGCCAGTGCCTATGTCCGACTCCACATGACTCCCTGCATCAACTTGCGGAGAGGTCTCTAATCTTTCTTCCAGTTTCAGATTCTTCTCTGGAGATGGAGTACATCTTGCACACATCAGAATAAAATTTTTGACACTATCGCCAACACTGTTCACTTGATTCGCTACAAATTTCACCGTTTCCTGTTCAAATACGCAACAAGTGATGTGACGAGTGCATTAAGGCTCCATAAGTGGAAAAAAAGAGCAGTTGGAAATATTTTGGTAATGCATAAGCCTTCATATTGTATAATCCCGATTAAGTCTAAATCTCATGATGTTATTTAACTCTATAATAACAACTAAGGCAATGTGTTTTAAAACAAAGGGTGACGTAGGAAGTCCGCAATAACTACTACTACTACTTAATTTGCAAAGCTGTAAATTAATGGAACTTTCCAAAATGTGTACTGCTACTACTTGATTTGATGATTTCATTACTACTACTTCAATCCCACCCCACAGAGACTCAGAGATACATAACTTTCTTGGCTTGTCTTCGCTTAAAAATGGCAAATAAGATCACCAAATTGCAACATGAGCTGTCTGTTTATTGTACAAGATTATAAACAATTACACTTTCCTTTTCACATAATTAAACATAACGATTAAATTTTAATTATCATTGATTACATCTCAACCAGCCATGTCACAGAATATTTTTTCACCAAGTCATGTTGATTTCAGTTTTATCATGAATAACTCAAAATCAGTTTGACTGTCTGACATATCACGTGCATATTCGAATGTCAGCAACAGCCATTCAGATTCAGAGCATAATACTTGAACAACCTAAAAAAAAGAAGGCAGGAAAATAAAGTACACCTGTCTTGCAAGATTATCAACATCTTGAAGCATGGTCTCAATTTGGTTGCATATGTTCCCAACCCAGGATCGTCCATTTTGCTTAGATCCATGGCGATATATAAAGTAGCTTAAAAAATTAACAATCAAAATTCTTCTCCCTGACAAGAGAAGAGGAATATCATCAAACAATCAAGATTATACACGCAGAATAATGCCGGTAACCTGACTAATACCATACCAATATAGTATAATTTTATAGCACACTCAAACACAAGCCAACATATGTATGAATACCTCTAATTCAAAATAAAAATAAAAAAACTCTTTAAAGTTAAAACGGGTAAAATAAGTTCACCACACTAAATTCAGCAGGACAAATACGAAATTAGGCCACAAAAGCTAACTTCCTTGCGATCACATAAAAAATTTCCACTGAATTTTTTCTCAGGCAGCTAAAAGATGAGAAACAAGGTGATACTAAACTAATACGAAGTATTTAACAACTAACAACAAAAAAACACGAATTGATTGAAAGGAGAAAACGAGCAGCACAACAAGACGATGATCAAATTAGAGAAGAATATTTTTATGGGTAAACAGAAGAAGGTTGGAAATTTCACCGGAAAATAAAGAAGAAGGACGATTCACGGGAGATAAACAGGTGGGGCCGCCAGCCGAAAAATACTCTTCTTCCCGGAAAACTGGCAGAGAATATGCAGTTCGTTAGCTTGCAAGCCCAATTTTTTATATGGTACAAGAAGAGTCTGGGTTTAATCAGGGTTCTCTTCCTCACGCAATTTTTTTTTCTGTATTTTAATAGAATTTTTAATAGAAGAACTAGTGCATCGCCCCGGTACAGTATACTTCTAAGTTTACACTTATTAATAATGAAAAGTTGATTCGATTATAAGATTATAAGATTAAAATAAAAGTTATGAAATTAATAATAAAATAAAAAAAATCTATTTCGAAGACATCAAAGGTAAATAGCAAAAATCTTTTGGAATAACTTTTTTATTCAAGTATTCAAGTGCGGTTACAAAGTTCAACAAAAAGTTCGATATTCCAACAAAGCATAATAGGCGAGCCCAATTTCGCCACGGGTCAATCTTCTACGTGACACAATAATAAAAATTGTTAAAACTTCGTCATTAAATTTGTTACGATAATTCAACTCTTAAATAAGACTTGGAGCTCCTGAATGCCTCTGTCTCTATCGCGTTCAGTGGAGGAACTTACGAATTTTCAGTATCCGTATCCGTGGCCTGTAGCTTGTAATGACGAAAATAATTAGCAATTGCATTGTTTTCAACATAATAAGTTGTCCAAGATGAGATTGCAAGATTGATTGCTTGCAAGATGTTTATCTTTTCTAGATTGAGAATATTATTCTAATAGTTTCCCATATCACATAACGACCCATTGCTGGAAAACATCATTACATATTTTTTCTTAATATAAATTTCGCTTATTTTTGAATGATTGAAACGAAGTTACACCTTTACGGATTAGCTATTATGTAAATTAATAAAATATTAATTTATACATAAATTAATATCTGGATAAGATAATAAATTATCGCGGTCCCAAAGTTATTAATTTATATAGGTTATACTGTACATGAATTAGGCATGGCGAAATAAGTGCATCTCGAACTTAACCTACCTATAAAAAGCAAGGAGCCCTAAGAGGAGACATTTCGGTTTCACATCACAATTTCTCTTTGCACGCCCAGTACGTGTAAATCCTATTTCTAGTATTCTTCACGGAGATAGTACTCACCTCGATAGTTTTTCAACACAATGCAGTTACAATCAATCGAGTGACTTTACATAGTTCACCAGACGGACCGGTATATTGTAGAAGCATACCAGGGAAGCCAACTTCCAGATGAATAGTATGATTTGGTAGATCTGCTCTTATTGCATTCAGAAAACTTAATTGAGTAAACTTCCTATCTATCTATTGAGAAAGACAACCTCATTAGGACATACTCTCCCCAACCTACTGTAATTTATTCACTTTGATTTTTTTTGTCAACGATTTTCAATTTTTACTCCTGATTACTCTTAAATTATAATGATAAAGTATTTAATGAAATTATATATATTATGAAACTATAGAACCTAAATTTTTACAATATAATTTTATTAATTATTTTATCATTATAAGAAGTAATTGGGAGTCAAAGTTGCAAACTGTTGACTGAAAAAAGTCAAATTGGATAACTTATAATGGGACAGACACAATATGCTATTAGAACTCATGTATTCAGTTGCATCTCCGGGTAACAATGACATAACGTAATAATTGATTTGTTCAACAATCTTATTTGTGATCAAGGATGGCTTTGTCCTGGAAATATGACCCCATCTTCAATATGATTCGAAACAGAAACATATGTTCCTTTTCGGATTAGTATTATCATGGATGAGTATATCTATCATTTGCAATTTGGAGCCAACCTCACTGTCATTTGGTTCTCCTGCATGCAATACCATCTTATGCTCTGTTATTAATAAAATCCTTTTTTGTTGTTAAAAAAATAATAATAATCATATCCCACCCGCAACAACTATTCAACCAATTCTCTTATATCTTCTACCTCATCCGGTGATACTCAAGAGTGCACGGTAAATGATATAAATTTAATAAGTGCATTAATTTTTTCAAAATAATTTTAAAAATCATAAGGTAATAATGATTGATTACTATCAAGTACTTCCTCCGTTTCATTACAATCTTCATGGTTCTCTTTTTGGATGTCACATTACAACAATCTTACTAACTCAAAATGAAAAATAATTCGATTCACTCATTAATTTTTTATTATTTAATTCTCTCTCTTTTATTACTCACTCCCATACTTTAGGTTCTGTTTGATTCGCTTGAAAAACTCCAAACTGAACTTAATTAATCTGAGGTGGACTGAACTTAATTTACTGGAACTGAAATTGATTGAATGAATGTGAACTGAATTGAACTTATGTGAAATATAAATTTCAACTCATAAAATCTGAACTGAACTAAATTTATAGTGAAATTAACAAAGCTTAAATTACCCACGAACTATATTTGATTATCCTAAAGAACTCTGAAATGTACTTGATTGAAGTATAAATTTCACCAACGGTTGTTGTATGGGTTTTGAGTTCACTTAAGTAAGGTCTCAGGTTTGATCCTTGTGGATGTAAAAAACGCCGCTGGGAAATTCGCCGCTCAAAAAGGGCACGACAGTGCTTGGCTGGATTAGTAACCCAAGCGGACACCAGTAGAAATCGAAGAAAACAATATAAATTTTAACTAACCAAGTCTAAGCTAAACTTATTTGAGCTGAAATTGACTTAATAATTGAACCGAAATGATATGAACTGAACTCAACTGATTTGAATTTGACCTTAACGGAACTGTTCTTATGGTGAAATGAACAAAGTCTTACAACAAAATATACAATACAAATAAATTCTTTAATATTATTTCTTAAATTGTGTTTTTCTTTTTACCACTTTGAAAATACTAATGGAGGAAGTATATGACAAATCCCTTACTTGCAAGTGCATGTTGTTTGTCAAATTCAATACATTCCATCCACCCTAAAGCAATTTGAAGGAACATACGGAAGCATGGAGAATGTTACATCTACTATCCTTAGGTATAACCGGCAAAATATGTAGAAAATCGCCCCCGGAAACAACCAAATTATCTATCGAAAGACTTGTTCGAGGTCAACCCCAATTAAAGCAACCTCTGATAACGTCTCCAAGACTTCAACTAAGAGACGTAAAATAGAACTACTCGTCATGGTGGGTTCATCCCATATAATGATGATCTTGGTATTCTTTAGCAATAATGTGCACCAATAATCATGAAGTATTCTCTTCTCATATTCCGTTAATGATTTTTGTGGCATGTAATTTTTCTATTTACAATAGATGGCATTGCAATTTTTGTGATATGTAATTATTTTTGTTGAGAGGATTGTTGAATACGAATAAAAACGATAATAATTATCTAATATATGACATTTCATAATAACATAATCCTAATGGATTGTAACGTAGTTGTAATGTACAAAGTACATCCAATTTTCGATCGAGGATGTACGAAAACTTATGATAGAATAACAATTAAAATATATTTTTAGCTTGATATTGCAAATTATTCTTAGATATTAGATATTAGGGAAATTTTCATCCAACTCCCCTGGTAGTTTTGTTAATTACGTTTGTTACCATGTTAGTTCAAAAATTATATATAATCCATGTTACTGCACATCAATTACATATTACCCTACGATCTTGACTTTCACGAATTAAGGCCCGGAAAGTACTATTTTTTTCTGATTCAAGTTTTAATTTTCAAAAAACACCAAACAACTTCAATTCTCTTTAATTACATGTTTGACTCTAAATTTTCTATTTTACAAAGTTGACTCTAAATATTTAAATTAACCCCCATCACTTATCTAAATCTCAAAATGATTTTACATATTACTGCAAAAAGGTCCATACAAAATTATTAATTCATTTCTCAGTCCATAATTTTTATAAAAGAAATAAAATCTAATTAAAAAAATAATAAAAAATTAACAGCTGCATCGGAGCTGCCGTAAAACGTAATTGTTATACTAATAGGGGGAAATATGAAAATTAATGCACTAACATGGGAGCTTCTGAAATTTTCCGTGGATATTATGAACAAATCAAGTTCTTTGTTGATTTGTTAATGGGAAAATTTCATAAAGTACCCTACTACTACTGCCGCAACTAATTACGTTTTTTACCCTCTTAGTTCAACAATTACATTCACCCCAAATCACTCAAAAAGTTTGAAACGTATAAACCTTTTTTTCTCTCTCCCCAAACATGACCTTATCAATATTATGAACAAATCAAGTTGGTTGTTGATTTGTTAATGGGAAAATTTCATAAACTACCCTACTGCTGTAACTAATTACGTTTTGAAATTTTCCGTGGATATTATGAACAAATCAAGTTGGTTGTTGATTTGTTAATGGGAAAATTTCATAAACTACCCTTCTGCTGCAACTAATTACATTTTTTACCCTCTTAGTTCAACAATTACATTCACCCAAAATCACTCAAAAAGTTTAACCAACTTATAAACCTTTTTTTTCTCTTTCCCCAAACATGACCTTATCAATATTTTTTTATTAGTTTTCTTTTTCATTATTCATTTATCATTTTCTTTTTTTATTATTTTCCTTTTTTTTCCTCCCCAAACATGACCTTATCATTTTTCTTTTAGTTTTTCTTTTTCATTATTCATTTTTTTTTTTTTTTTTTTTTATCTTTTCTTTTTTTTTTCTTCTCCTTCTTCATACTCCGGTACCAAATATGTCCAACTCCGATCAAACAAAAAACAGCTCTGATTGGAGTTGTTTTTGTTCCAATCGGAGTTATCCATCCATCCGATTGGAGCGGAAACAACTCAAATCGGAGCTGGTTGTTTCTGTTTTTTTTTAAATAATAATAATTATTAGGGATTATTGTAAACCCTTTTTTTTCTATTCCCAAACATGATCTTATCAATATTTTTCTTTTAGTTTTTTTCTTTATTCATTTATTTTTTTTCTTTTTTTTTATCCTTTTCTTTATTCATTTATTTTTTTCTTTTTTTATCCTTTTCCTTTTTCTTTTTTTTTTCTCCTCCTTCTTCAAAATTCAGTACGGAAACAATTCCGGTACCGGAGTTGTTCAACTCCGATCAGATAGAAAACAGTTCCGATTGGAGCAGAAACAGCTCAAATCAGAGGTTTTTTTTTTCCTTTTCTTAAAAAAATATTATGGGTATCTAAATATTTTTGTGACTTGTATTAAAATATGAATTTTGTAGGGACTTGTTTAAAAAATGTTATAGAGAACCGGGATGAAGAGATTTCAAAATCCATAATAATAGGCATCTAAAAAAAAAAATCCATAATAATAGGCTAAAACGATTATGCAGCAAATAAGAGAGAAAGTGGTAGGAATCTTTATTTATACTCAAATTTGAAGGATTTGTAGACAATGTGTTAATTGTGTAAAGGCTAAAAGCTATTTTTAGCTTGATTTGCCAATTATCATCATTCATACAATTATGTAGTATATACGTTTTTTTTTTGTTTTTTTTTTTTTTTCATTCAAACAGATTAACAACGAATAGAGTATTGACTAAGTTTCCGTACGTTTGGAGCTCAATTTGAAAACTCTGTTTGAGCTTCTTAATTGAGTTTTATATTTGGAGCTCAATTCCAAAATAGACCTGCTACTATTCATCCCAAAACTCTATTTGGAGTTTTTTTTTTTTTTTTTCAGATTTATCTTCTTTTTTAAATTACTTTTACTATTATTTTACATCCACAAATAAAACATCCACCACATATTCTCCTCAAATTCCGTACCTTGGTACAAAACAAAAAAAACATTCCTTCTTACACCTAATTATTATCCTACTCTATACATCTATTTTTCTCCCAATTTAACTCCAAATACAATTTTCATCCATTCCTCTAATTGAGATTACTATTCCTCTTTGAAGGAGATTTACTTAATAGAGTTATAGAATTGATCTCCAAACAACCATTTTATGTCTTTAATTAGGAAAAGAAGAAAGTGTGTACAAATCGGCAGAATGAGCCCTCATTGTAGTTGAGATTGTCAAGTAACTTATCAAAAATGCAAATGAATGTAAATAAAGGAGAATAAAACCTACCAAATTGTTAATGTGAGTGAATAAGAATAAAACTTACCAAAGTGTTAATAAAATAACTAATTTTTAAATGCAAATAATATAATTTTTATTCCACATAGTATGAACACTCATAAAAATGAATGTGAGAGAGTCTAGCAACTTGTCTTTAGTATATAGTAGGATTAAGACGAAATTGGAAGAGTTAGAGGGACGACATTGACGAGAACGACCTTAAATTAGTCACACGTCCTCTACTACTCATCTGTTTTTTTTAGATTGTTTACGTATTCCATTTTAGTTCGTTTCTTTATATTGTTTACGTTTCCTTTTTTGGCAAACTTTTATCTCACAACTTTATTGTGGGTCCTGCCACTAACTCAAACACCACACACATTATACCAACCTCCTTAAAATCCGTTCCAAAAGCAAACGTAAATAATCTAAAAAACGGATGAGTATACATTATGGTCTATGTAGCACGGAAACGGAAACGGGGCACGAAAACATCAAAATCCAAAAAAGTAGATAACGGAAACCGTGGGAGGAAACATTTACTTTTTTATATATTTAGAGTTACTCTCCTAGTAGACGGTCTCTTGTATAGACCAACTTATATAAATTATAAAACTACCACAATCAAGAAGCTACAAAATTTCGGTACCTAAAGTGTAATAAAGTAAAAATATGGGTCATTTAGCAAAATTCCCCTATTTTACTTTCTTTCTGATTTCTGATAGATATACATACGCTTTAGCAAAACGGTTCTAGAGAGAGAAAGTTCCTATCTCCGTCGTTTCAGCGCCGTTTGCCGCCGTTTCGACGTCACTAGGCGTCTCTACTGCCCCACCATCGTTCTCTAGGTCACAAATCATCGTTCGTTTGATTAGGTAATGTTTTCTCATGCCTTCTCTAGGTCCGATTTCATGTTTTATAGCTTCTACATTGAACGTTTTCATAGACAATATGGTAGATCGAAGTTTTATTAGTTATTTGTATCTAGATTTATGTAGATTTGTGTTAGATCGAATGATTTGATAGAGAATGTGGTAGATCGACGTTTTTGTAGTTGTTTGCATCTAGATTTATGTAGATTTGTGTTTGAATCGACGTTGTTTTAGATATTTGCATATAGATTTATGTAAATTTGTGTTTGGATCGAAATTGTTGGTGATAGATGTTAGGTTTGACATCTAAATGTAGATTTATGTAGATCTCATGAAAAATTTACGTTCTGCGATATCCCCATGATCTCAACAAAGTTTCCCATGTTCTCAGCAATACGTCCCATGATCTCACATGTACGCGGTGCTCTGTTTTTTTTTTTTTTTTTTGTTTTTTTTTGCCATTGAGCATGAAAATATTGGCTTGGAGTAGTTTCTAAACTCACCAATGTTTCCTATGATTTCAACAAGAGAAAATTGATTAAAAGACCACGTTAAGAAGAGGCTTCTCAAAAATAACCTCAATATGCCCACAATTACACTTAAGACTAAAAATCACATTTTTAGAGTTGACCATGCATTATTTACAGAAATGCCATAGGCACAAAAAGTGCAAACCAAACATGGCATAACTATTTATTTCTTTTTCTAATTATTTTTTCTTTTAAATTTTTTATTCCTTCAAATTCTTTTTTCTTTTATTTTTTTCTAAGCTTCTTCGTCTGTAACTCCGGTACCGGAATAATTATTCTGGTACCGGAGTTGTGCAAGCTCCGGCAAGGAGCTTGCAAAGCTCCAGATCGATCTAGAGCTAAAAGCTCCAAGCCGGAGCTAAAATCTCCAGGTCGGAGCTAAAAGCTCCGATTATCCAGGTCGGAGCTAAAAGCTCCAAATCGGAGCTTTGCAGGCTCCGATCTGGAGCTTTTTTAAGCTCCAGATCCGATCTAGAGCTAAAAGCTCCAGGCCGGAGCTAAAAGCTCTAGATCGGAGCTTTGCAGGCTCCGATCTGGAGCTAAAAGCTCCAGGCCGGAGCTTTGCAGGCTCCGATCGGAGATTTGCAAGATCTGGCCGGAGCTCGCAGAGCTCCGGCCAGAGCTTGCTGGATCTACGGTACCGGAAAATATATTTTTCGGTACCGGAGCTAGAGAAGAAGATCAGTTTTTTAAATTATTTTTATTTTATTTTATTATTTTTAATTATGTTATTTTATTTTTTTAATTTTTTTTAACTAAGGCTGTTTGATTGCCCAAAAAATTGAATAAGGAACAGTGCCTAGAGCGTGAAATGGTCAAGTTCGTGGTCCTTTTTGTAATTGATGGCATAACGTGGTTAATTATGTTATTAGAGCCGATAACGTGGTTTAAAAAGTTATGGACCCTTTCAACAATATATTCCATGACCTCACATGTATTATGTTGTTTGTGCAATGAAAGCATGGCAATATTGGCATACAACAACGATATCCCATGATATCACCCATATTGCCCATGTTCTCAGCAATATATCCCATGATCTCACATGTTCGCGATGCTCTGTTTTTTTTTTTTTTTCATTGAATATGAAAATATTGGCATACAATAGTTTCTATGATCTCACCAATGTTTCCTATGATTTCAACAATATGTTTTATTTCAACAATAGGTTACTACATGTGTGCATTATTTTGAATGCTTCTTGTGTAATTTAGATAAATTCAACTAAGATCATGGGACACATACTTGAGATCATGGGGTTTAAATGTTAGAACATGAAGTTTACTGCATGTGTACATTACTTGCATGCTTCGTCTGTAATGTATATTCATACATGTAAGATCTTGGGATATATAGTTGATATCATGTGGTATATATGTTGGATCATAGAGCATAACCTGTGTAATTTGGTGACTCCTCAATCACTGAAAGTTGTAGATCAGTAGCAACAGAATTAGCAGTAGCATGTGTAGTTCCAAAGTTTTACATCTAACAACAATAAACATGAAAATCTATTACTTTTAGCTCGTAGAACCTCTATGATTTTTCAACTAAAATTCCCATGATCTCAACTATATGTCCCATGGTCTCAACTATATATCCCATGATCTCACCTATATATCCCATGAACAGGAACTACACTGAACTTGTTATAAGTCAGAAGGAAGAAAGAAAGGAAGTCCCACACGAACTGCGGCCCCCGAATACTAGTGCCCCGACAATGTAAAGCAATGGGGAGAAAAAAGCTGAGGCCGAAGTCATTTCGCGAGAGGAAACATGATAAGAAGAAAAAGCACAGTTTGAAGTACCAAGTGACAAACACTTGATCTGATTATTTCAGACTTTTCTATCATCGTAGAATGTCTTTTGTTATTTCATTTTAGAACTTACATACATTCGTAGGCAATGCTCAGACTTTTGATGTTGTGGAGAATATTTTTTATTTCACCTTAGAAAGTCTTTAATTATTTCATCTTAGATTGTCTTTAATTACTACATTATGTTCTTACATACATATATGTCATATATTTACAGTGATCTCAGGAATAAAAAGTCCCATGATCTCACTAATAGTTCCCATGATTTTAGTAATAATTCCCATGATCTCAGGAATAAAACCAATGATCTCTGTAAATAGTTTCCATGATCTCAGGAATAAATCCAATGATCTCAGGAAATAATTCCGATGACCTCAACAAATAGTTTCCATGATCTCAGGATTAACTCCCATGATCTCAAAAATAGTTCCCGTGATATCATGAATAACTCCCATGATCTCAGAAATAGTTCTCATGATCTTACAAAATGCAACACATAATTTCCAAGTAGAAAACAAAAAAGAACATCATATCATAAAAATTCCAGAGTCATACAATTTACAATCTAAAAACAGTCTTGCAACGTACGTCAACACCCTACGTTAAAAAAAAAAAAGAAAGATGTATGTTCCAAAACAAAAAGCCCCCATGATCTTACACATAAATGCCATGAATTTATCTAAACCTTCCATGTTAGCTTTCATTTTTTTGGCTGCCCATCCAAGACAGCTTCTTCTTGCACGATTTTCGGTTTCCCATCCAACAATGATGCTTGAATCGCAACCTCATTATCCAGATACTGCACTTTCCTCATCTCCATGTTGACAACATAGCAAGTATAGTGCTCACCACATATCAATGGGAAAAAGAACTACAAAAAAACAGTTAAAAACTACAGTGAGAAAACAGTATACGATCTAGAAAAAACGGTACCTATAATCTCAAACTAAACATCCCATGATCTAAATCAAACACGTCATGATCTCAACCAAAAAACCCATGATCTCAAAAAAATAGATAGAACTACAAAAAAAACAGTTAAAAACTACGTGCAGTGAGAAAACAGTACACGCTCTAAAAAATACAGTACCTATAATCTCAAACTAAACATCCCATGATCTAAACCAAATATCTCATGATCTCAACAAAAAAACCCATGATCTCAAAAATATTGCCAATGATCTCAACAATATTGCCGATGATCTCAACAATAAGTCCCATGATTTTAAAACTATGTGCAACGTGATCTTAATAAGTCCCATGATATCAGAAATAGGCCCCATGATCTGAGGAATAAACCCCCAGCATTTCCTACACTCCCAGAAACATCTTCAACTCCAACTGATCTAGCCAATCGATTAGCCACCCCATTTCCGGTGGGATTTTCGAAGCCCAAGGCTGCCGGAGTAAATCCCTACACTCTCGCATCAGACCGGCAAGGGGAGGCATTGGCCCTATGTCGCCTACGATGAGCTGCATGCAAGTCATTGAATCCATCTCAATCTCAATCTTTTGAAACCTGCGTCTAACAACGAAGAAGGAGAGAATGAAGGGCGGCGCAGTGGCTGAGAGATGGAGGCGCATAACAATGAAGAAGGAGAAGAAAGCGGCGTCTGTGTGATTCTGGAGTCGAAAAGGAAAGGATTTAGGGGTTTATGCGGCTAAAAAATTGATTAAACGAGGCAGGAAATGTATTGTCTGAGTTTCCTTTACGTTTCCGTTTCCGAAACGTATTATGAGGAAACTCAGTCCAAATGCACATTTACGTGCTTCATAGATTATGGTAATTATGGTAAGACACTAAGACTCTGTTCTTTTCGTCTGAAAATTGATTATTTTAAATTAAATTCAGTTCAGATCAGTTCGGATGCATTAAGTTCAGTTCAGATTTGCCTAAGTAGTATTTTGTACTACAAATAAGTTCAGTCAGTTCAGATCAATTCAGTTCAGTTCAGTTCTATTCAGACGAAGAGAACAGAGCCTAAGACATCTTTCTTTTTAACACACGACCATATTTTTTACTAGGTCCATTCATTTTTAGCGATATCTTGGAGCCTTTTTTTTTTTTTTTTTTGGAAAACTGTTTACTTTTATTCCAAAAACAATCAAAACACAACGTCGATCCGAAGATCCAGACGGGCTTTAACGAAGCCAAGTACAAGTATCGAAACTCGACTACAATCTACTAAATACTGACATGACAAAATGGTAGCATGCCATTACAAGTTATAACAATATTGGACCAATTTGTCATTGCCAATGCATCCAACCTTGACAATCTGTTTTACTTCGTCTACCATATTGAGATGAAAAGGCACCTGTTGATAAATCTTCATGTTTCGCGCCTTCCATAGTGCATAAATTGCTTCAGTGAATGTCATCTTTAGAAGCAGCGCCCTCATTGATTTCCCTTTGGTTGCACATAGAACCCAATTTAATTCTGCAGTAAAGCTCTGGGGCTGGTGCTGTATTTTCATCCATTCCAAAAGCTTTAGCCAAACAGCTTTTGTCATGCTACATTCAAAGAACAAGTGATTGACAGATTCTTGTCCTTCACCGCATATTGCACAAACAGCATCAATATTCATGTTCCATTGCAATAATCTCTCCCTGGTATATAATCGATTCAGACAACATAACCATAAGATGAAATGCGTCCGGGGACGTGCCTTGTTTCCGTATAGAATTTTTTCCATGGCACAATTGGTTTGGCAGGCCGCAATGCATCATAAAAGTGCCGTGTGACAAACTTGCCAGTTTGTTTTGCATCCCGCCACACATCTAGTCCAGTCACTACATCCCGTACTTGCAGGAGTTTGCGCAATAGCCAAGAGCACCCTGTTGTAGGACTGAACTGTTCGACATCATCACCCTTCAAATAGTAACTGTGAAGCCAACGGACCCAGAGCTTGTCGGTTTTCATACTAATATGCCACAGCAACTTTGCAATTGTCGCCGTGTTCCATTCCTGTAAGGAGATTATATTTAGCCCACCATGCAGTTTTGAATCACATACATCTTTGCAAGCTACAGGGGATTTTCTGGTAATTTCAGCCGTACCACTCCATAAGAAAGTCCGACAAAGTCATTCAATCTTTTTAATCACCGTCTTTGGCAAAGGAAACAATTGCATCCAATAATTAGTTGTGGAGAAGATCACACTCTTTATAAGTTGAATCCTTCCCGCATAACTAAGCAGCTTTGCTGACCAATGTTTGATTCTACTTGTCACCTTTTCAATCAACTCTTGATATTGATTTACAGAAAGTTTCTTGCTGCTAAGTGGCACCCCTAAATATTTGAAAGGAAGGGATCCCTCACAAATCCAGTGGATTCCAAAATCTGCTCTTGTATTTCTCGAGAGACACCTCCAAAGTACACCTTACTCTTACTGATATTTGCAATCAAACCAGTAGAGAGTGAAAAAACTTTGAATTTCTCAATGAGTAACTGAACAGACACCGCATCTCCTCTCGTAAACAGCAGTAAATCATCAGCAAAACAGATATTGGTAATATTCTCCTTCTCACATTTTGGATGCCAATTAAAATTAGGAATATCTTTTAGAGTAGCAAGAACCCTATGCAAGTATTCCATGACAATAACAAAAAGTAGGGAAGAGATAGGATCACCTTGTCGCAAACCCCTCTTAGCAACCAATAACTGTGAAGGCACACCTTGAACATTATATCTGTATGAAACCGTCGTAACACATGCCATAATCCAATCAATAAAAACTCTTGGAAAGCTCATCTCCTGTAAGATACGTCGTAAAGCATCCCAATCAACACTATCATAAGCTTTCTGTAAATCCACTTGAATCATACATCGTGGAGAAATTCCCCTTCGACCATAACCTCTCACTAATTCTTGGCCAATAAAGATATTGTCATGAATAACCTTTCCAGGCATAAAAGCTGATTGGCTATCATGCACAACAGAGTGAATAACCTTTCCCAATCTATCAGTCAGAATCTTCGAAATAATCTTGTAAATAGTTGTGCAGCAAGAAATAGGTCGCATTTCCCTCATAGACTTAGCCTCTTTTGATTTAGGAATAAGAGTCACAAGAGTACAATTGACTGCTTTATATAAACGTTTATGTATAAAGAAGTCTTTTATAGCACTTATGACATCAAACTTAATGATAGGCCAAGTTTCCTTAAAGAATTTGGCATTAAAACCATCAATACCTGGGGCTTTGTTATTTCCGATGTCTTGAACAGCATTATAAATTTCAGCCTCCGTAACATCCTTGCATAACCAATCTGCATCCATTCGGCTCAATTGTTTCCCATTGCGTAAAGCATGAATGTCAATGCCCATGAGGTCAGGCGCCTTACTGCCCACCAAATCAGAATAGAATCTCAAAACCTCATTCTCCAAATCCTGTTGTGCTGTTAAAATAATCCCCTGTGGTGTTTCAAGTTTATGGAGCCCAGCACCACGGTTCTTTTCTCGGACTTGAGAATGAAAGTAGGCATTATTTTGGTCACCAAGACGCAACCAATCCACTTTCGATTTCTGGTGGCTAATTTCTTCATCCAAATTCACCCATTTTAATAACTCTTCAGTAAGATGTTTGACCTCTGTAATATGAGCCCCATTGTCCTTATCCTGGAGTTGGCGATGTTGCGCTGCTTCCAAAAGTTCTCGTGAAACAAGGACCTTCTTATGAACTCCATGATACCTTTGATTGATTTTTGTAAGGCCATTTTTCAAACCTTTGAGTTTTTCCCATAACACATACATAGGCTGCCCTTGCAAATTTACATTCCAGCCAGTAGTCACCACTTCAGTAAAATCCAACGCCTTAACAGAAACATTCAGAAACTTGAAAAGAGGTTTAACACGTGGTCTAGGTTCCTCCAATATCAACTTTAAAGGGGCATGATCAGAGATATGTGGCAATAGTACTTCAACTTTATAATGAGGAAAGTTTAAGAACCAAGCCATATTTCCAAGTACTCTATCAATCCTTGAGTAGATACGCCCCTCCGGTTGTTTATTACACCATGTAAAGTGCTCCCCCGTAGTTGTACATTCAGATAAACCACAATGTTCCATCATAACTTCAAGATCATGATATTCATGCATAGTGACAGGATTTCCACCAGTACGATCATGGACAGTGAGCACATTATTAAAATCACCCATAACAATCCATGGCCCATGTATATTTGCAGCAATATCAAAAATATCATTCCATAATCTTCTCCTCTTTTCCAAAGTATTATGTGCATAGACAACAGTGAGCCAATATTTCAAATCACCATTAACTTCACGTACAATCACATGGATCAACTGATCAGTACAACTGATAAAATCTATGCCTACTTTCATACAATTCCACATCAACCAAATCCTACCATTATCATGCTTACTATAGTTATCTAGATAAGTCCACTGATGGCCAAATTTGGCTCTTATTCTACTAGCATTACGAACCTTGACTCTAGTTTCCAACAAAGCAAGACAAGCAACATTAAGCGCTCTAAGGTGGGAGGCAACCTCAGCATGCCTATCTCGTCGATTCAACCCCCGAACATTCCATGTTATCATTGGGAAGAGGACGCACCAGCCACAGCAGAACCATTCGAAGTTCCTGTAGCTCCTCCATCTCCTCCATTCACCGCAGAAACAGTCCCCGGTTGAACAGAAACCTGTTGCGGCCTAGTCTGGTTATACGCAATCCCAGGCGGTTTGGGCTGCCAGGTTCGTTGATTCTGCTTCTTAAAACTTGTCCCCTGTCCAACACGCTTTTCCCCACAGTTATGCCCAACCTTCTTACATTTGACGCAGTAAAGAGGGCGCCATTCATATTCAACAGGCTGTTCAAACTGCTTGCCATTACTATCACAGATCACAACAAAGTCCTTCAGTTCCTCAGTTACATCAACTTCAATGAGAACTCTAGCATATGAGACCCTCAACTTTCTTGCAGTACATTCATCAGTGACAACTGTCCCAACACACTAGCAATTTTGCTCAGACTTTTCTCCCCCCATAGATGTAGAGGAAGCTTGGGGAAAGTAACCCAAAGTGGCAGCACACGTAGCAAGTTCTCTTTGAGATCAAAATCTACAGACCAAATGCGCATAAACATAGGCATATTAAAGATAGAATATGGACCTTTGCGCATAACATCATCTCTGTCCTTTGTAGACTTGAATCGGATGATAAAGTAACCATCGTCATGGTAGAAAAGATCTGGTACCTCTGCTAAGCCCCATGATTTCATCATGAAATTCTTCACAGAAGTAAGAGTCAAGTCTGCCCCGATAACATACATAACCACTGCCGAATTCCAGAACTCCATCTCTGATTTCACATCATCAGCAACGATTTGGACAGTAACGCCCTTTTCAGAAACGGCAGGGGCTGTAAACACCATATCTAGGCCATGGGTGGGGAGGCGGTTACCACGGACCACGTCCGCCCAGGCCAGAGTTTTCCCTGGTGAATCGCCGGACTCAATTGTAGTAGCCCGTCCAGATTCAATCGCCGGTTGCGCAGTTGCAACGCCACCCAAACTCTCAGATTCAATTGTTGAAATTATCTTCTCAATCGCTTTTCCCTGATCAATCACATCTTGTTGTTGTTGCTCAGCATTACTAGGCCCTCCAGCGTCGGAAGAGATGATCGGAGCCGCCACTTTCTTCGGGCGGCCACGTCGTTTCGCCATAACTGCCGGTTACACGTTCTCTAGGTGTAAATCGCCCCTAGTAGTTGAGAGCGTTTTTTCTATTAAAGTTCTTTTTATCTTGGAGCCTTTAAATATTACTAGAATAAGTCCAATTAGATCAATAATTGCATTTTATGCTCCGGTCGAAGCAGTTAAAGCTCATATTAGAGCCATTTATGCTCAGATCGGAGCAGTTAAAGCTCATATTAGAGCCATTTATGATCTTATCGAAGCAGTGTTGGTCCGATTGGAACTATCTGGCAGAGCTCAATGGCGGAGTTCAGCTCCGATCGGAGCAGAATCGACTCTGATGGGAGCTGTCCGACAGAGCTGAGATCTGCCATCAATGGTGCAGTTCAGCTCCACCATTTTTTTTTAAATTTCAAAATAAAAACTTAAGGCCATGTTTGATTTTTCATTTTGGAGCTAATGACAATTTCATAAATAATTGATAGTCAACCCAAAAACATATCTTATTTTGCCTAAGAGCACTGCGAATGGTAGGCTTCAAACATGTGGATTTCATTATTTCACCCTTATTTTATTTATTTTTTGGACAAAGATAGCTTTTTATTCCAAGTAGTCAATAAAAATACGACGACTCAAATACAAACTCAAGACTCCCATAAACAAAACAAAATAAAATAAACTCCTACACTTAGATTAGAGAAGTCTTAAAGAATGGCAAAATCTAGCTAGTTTCGGGTTGCAAATGCATCTACAAATGGTAACATAGACAACCTCTCTAGCAATTCGTTGCATATCTCCTACATGTTCTTGGAAAATACGCCGGTTCCTCTCTAGCCAAATCGCATACACAAACTCAGTGAACAAAGCTTTCAAAACTCGGGCAGCAACTGATTTCCCCTTTGTTGCTGCACTCATACACACCACTTCTCTTGTCCAATCACCAACCGTTCTAGGCTTTCCAATCCAACAAAGTAACCTAGACCAGATATCATTAATCAAAGGACACATGAAAAATAGGTGATCAATAGTCTCAATTTCCAGATGGCAAAACACACAAGCAGTATTAATATCATCACAGAACCGCTGGACTCGATCTTTTGTGGCAATTCTGCGTCTGAGTGCCATCCACATTAGGGCTGAGCACCGGTCCAGAGCCGGACAGGACCGGACCTGTCTTCATAATTTAAAAAAAAAATTTAGGAAAGAAGAGAGGAAACTGCCGCATATGAATATGCTGAAGAATATTCCTCATTCTCCATCTATTCCATTGTCCAGCAAAACAATCCTTTCATTTTCTTCATTCTCCATTTTTTTTTTTTTTTTGAATTTTCATTCTCCATTCGATTTTCTTCCTTCATCCAGCGATTCCAATGATACTTATACCAATATATTTAAAGAGCAATCAAAATCCTGAATAGTGAAAATGACGTTGAGATTTGGGAAGAATGAAGAGATGAGATTGGGCTCCAAATTGAAATTGGGAAGTGATAGAGGATGAGAGATTGGGACTGGGGTGAGATGATGATGGTGACACGGTGTGGTGGTGACGATCTACGGATGCGACAGTCAACGAAAAAGAAGGGATGCAAGAAGTTGGTTTCTGTCTTTCTGATTTAGGATTAGCAAAGTTGGGATTGGGAAGAAGGTAAGTATAAACAATTATAAAAAATAATAATAATAAACTTAAAAACCGGGTCATCCGGGCCAAACCCGGAATTTTCCGGGTTTGGCCTGGACCCGGACCAGACCCGGACATGGGCAAATCCTATGACCCGGGGACCGGACCGTATGGGACGGTCCGGGTCCGGTCCGGACTTACCGGTCCGGACTCCGGATTCGATCCGGGTCTGCTCAGTCCTAATCCACATGATAAACTTTGCACGGGAAGTAGCACAATTATTTAGAACAAGCTCTCTCCAAGCAGTTTTTTGTATGGCAGGACGAACCAACATATATGTATTCTTCATGCTAAACTTCTCCTCTACTAGAATGCTTTGCCAAGTGTTGCTCCCAGAAATCAAACTTCTACTCTTCAATTTTTTTTTGAACAAGTAGGAGGCTTGGGATGGAACAACCAAGTCCATCACTACCTCATCTTTAATGTAGTACGCATGAATCCACTTAATCCAAAGCCTACCAGACTTATTATGTAATGCCCACAGAAGTTTTAACATAGCAGTTTTGTTCCAACTGGGAAGATGCACAAGATTAACTCCTCCTTCTGCACGAGGTCGACACACATCTTCCCAAGAAATTGGGGCTTTCTTACTGTTTCCAACTTCCCCTGACTACAGATACTTCCTACAAATTGCTCCTATCGCAGTCATAACTTTCTTGGGAAATAGAAATATATGACTCCAATAGTTTTGAATAGCATACAACACACTCTGCACCAACTAAAGCCTCCCTCCATAGCTCAATAGCTTCGTTGTCCAGTGGCGTACTTTACTAACCATTCGTTCTAGGAGAGGTTGATACTGGGTGATGGATGATCTTCTAGCATTCAAAGGAATTCCAAGATACCGGAAAGGAAGTGATCCCTCTTGCAATTGTACCCTTCTAACAATCTCCCTTCTCTTTTCTAAACTAACTCCGGCAAAGTAGATATCACTTTTACGTTTGTTAGCTATAAGCCCAGAAGTCTGACTGAATTGCTCGAACACATCCAGAAGAATATCAATAGTGTCCTGCCCTTTACATTTTCAATGTATATTAAGATCCAAAAAAGCCCTTTACATTTTGAGCTTCCGATAGTTTGTGCTTAATTTGGTGACATGACACATACACAATCTATCTAATTCTTTTTATTCTTTATATAATTTAAATTCTACATTTATCTATTAATATTTTTATACCATTAAAATTTCGGAAAATTACAAACCCCACCCCTCTTACTGCGTCAGTTTTTAAAATCTTCCCTCTTAAAAAATCAATTACATTTTTCCCCAAATAGTGCTAATTGTGTTGACCAACTTAGTTGATACGGTTCAATGTTGCTCACCAAACATGCCCTTATCAATTTTACAATTTTTCAGAATTTAATTTTTCTTTTTTCTTTTCTTATTTTCTTTTCTTTTCTCCTTTTCCTTTTTTATTTTTTTATTTTTTTTACCTTCTTCTTCAAAATTCGGTACCGGATTTTTCTGGCAGCAGCTCCGGTTGGAGCTGCCAAACAGCTCCAGTCCGATCGAAGCTGTAAATAACTCCAATCGGTGGAGCTGTTTCAACTCCGACCGGAGCTCCAACCAGCTCCGATTGGAGCTTTGTCCTTTTATTATTATTATTATTATTATTTTACTTTTTTAATTTTTTTTACTTTTTATTTAAATTAGTGGGATTGATTTTGAAATGTGAGTTTTGTAGGGACTTGTTATAGATTAATTTTTAGATCATTTTGAAATTTATATTAGTATTGGGTGTTTATTTTAAGTAGTTTATAATCAATTTGTAACTTAAGAAAATTTAGAGTCAAATGTGTAATAAAAAAAAAATTAGGCTGTTTGGCTACTGAAAATTGAACGGGGACAAAATAGACATTTCCTGACTTTAGTTCGCTGAATGTCAAATCCGTGGGGCAAATGTAATTACATTTCACGAACAAGGGGTTAAATGTAGTTGACATTGTAAGAGGGAAGATTTTGTAATAAAAAATCTATGGAGGGGTCCAGATGAAATTTACCCTTAAAATTTTCATATATTTCTCATTCGTGAATAGTAAAATTGGGCGAATTACATATGGACCCCCTCGTAGATCCCTAATTACATGTAAAGGACCATGAGTTCATCAATTACATTCAGCCTCCAACTAGATGCATTTTAATTACATCCAGGTCCAAGAACTTGACTTTCGGCGAACTAAATCGTGGAAAAGATAATATTACCCCTGCCAGAATTTCTGATTATTCTCTCACCCAAATAACCTTATTTTCTGTTTATTGCACAATACACTCTAATATTTTTCTGTTTTTATCAATTTGACACTAAATAATTAAAAATTAAACCACATAATTTATACAAATTTCAAATTCACCTTAAAATTATTATAAAATAACCCTAATAATTTTTTATTTTACAATGTAATACAAAGTTATTTTTAACAAAAAATAATTTAATATTTAAAATTATTTTATATTTTTTGTTTTATTTTTTTAATTCCCTTTCTTCTTCACAACTCCGGTCACCGAATCCGGTGACCGGAGCTGTGTCGCCGGAATCGTGCAAGCTCGCAGATTGGGAGCTGCAAGCAAGCTCCCGATCGGGAACTTGCAACTCCCAGATCGGAGCTTCTATGCTCCGATCTGGGAGCTTCTGGGAGTTCTCCTAGTTCTTCAAGTCCGGCCACCGAATTCCGGTGCCGGATTTCGGGAAGGACTTGAAGAAGGAGAGTTGGAGAAGATAAATAAGAAAAGGAAAAAGAAGAAAAAAAAAAGAGAAAAGAAAAAAGAAATAAAAATGTTAGGGCATGTTTGGATGGAGGAGAGAGAAAATGGAAAAATCTGTTGGTCAACGCCGGAACGGGAAAATGGACTTGGATGTAATAAAAAGCAAGATGGTCCTTCAGATGAAAAGAGGTCATCTAGTTGGGGGGGGGGGTTGTAGAAGTAATATTCCCTAGTAATAAAATTGTCACGCTCCAAAACCAAAATACGAATTTTAACAATTTTCAAAAGACGCGACCGACCGTGTATCGTAAGATGGTCTTACGCCAACACGAAGTCTCAACAACAACATAAACAGAAATTTGCGGAAACGTAAACTTTAAAAAGAAACTGTGACCAAGAATAAATATGAAAACAAACTAAATCCCAAAACAAAAGATCTGCAAAACTAACTACAAGTCTCGAAACTCCAAAAGTAAACTACAAAGCCAGGTCAGAACAAAAAGGAAATCCTACAAAGAACCATAACTCAGAACTCCAAAGCAAACTCTAACTCCGCTAACCCTGTTGAACGTCTGAAAAAAAGGAGAAAGGGGTGAGCTACAAACTCAGTAAGAGCATATTCTGGCACCTCCACCCGGATCAAGTAATGCTTCAAAAATCATACATATGTATACATTCCAATAATATCACACATAACAAAAGGTGCATGAAAAACGTAACGAAACATTTCATCTCAACAGTCATGTACCTATGGCCACTAGTGTAAGTCCGCTGGCCCAGAGGCCGGCTTTACAGAACAAAACACAAAGTACCCTACAAAAGGGTAAAACAGAAAGGCCTAGCACGACAAATTTTCCGAAGGGTACAGAAAAGTTCACAGGCACATGTGGAGCTCAAACATAACATTAGTCCATGCACTAGACAAAAACGGTTTGCATTCATCACATACACAATTTCAAAACACTTTTACTTTGGGTAACACAGTTGATCCTTATTTCCTACTATATCAAACCCCATAACTTGATATAATAGTGTTTATCAAAATCATTTCACAAAACTTGAATACACAGTAAATCATACTTTTTATAGATATATAGTACCCCTGTTAGATCTTTTTATTACGGATAGGTCTTTATTAGTCAAATAATTACATCTAGTACCCCTGTTCGATGGATTCAATTACACCTAAACCCACGATCTTGACTTTTGACGAACTAAATCAATGAAAATATATTTTTACCCTTGGTCAAATATTGAACTTGACTGAGACCAAACAACCCCAATTTTCATTAATTTAGTTCCTATCTGATCGGAGCGGAGCTTCAAGAACCGTCCAAGAACCTCTTTCATCCCAAACAATTTACTGAATATGTCCATACATTTACAAGTTATATTCTAGGTTTTATTGAATTATTATATGGCTTTGTGGAAATTAATGAGCACAAGAGGTGAGGTTCCAAGCTCGTCTTACAAGATTCCAGCATCGGCTCAAAGAGCAGGAAATACTGAGTAGAAAAAAAGGTACCCCGATAAAGGAACATTACTTCACCGGCCAATGCCACGTTCACATGACCTCAGAGGTATAATGGGTCAATTGTCAAATAATAATTGTCTTCTAGAGTGAGATTTATGCTCAAAGATTCCATAGATTTAAGAAAAAATAAGTGGCAGCAGAGGAGGAAAGTCGAAGGTACTGAAAAGATCGAGGAAAGAAGAAGGAAAAGAATTTTTTTCTAAAAAAAAATTGAAAAATATGAAAAACAATACTAAGGCCGTGTTTGGATTCATACTTAGCAACAGTAAGCTATAAGTTGGTCAATGGAATCAACACATTTTGGATCCATATATAATAGATTGACTAACAGGGGGTTAGACGTAATTGGAGCGGCTAGTAGGGGTAGTGGATGTAAAATTCCCTAGATAATAATAGTACTGAAAATATAAGAGAGTATTTGGAGCTCATTTTTGGGCATTTTCTAGAGACACATTTTTTGAACGTGAATAGTGTCATGTTTTTAGGAGATGAGAGAAAATGATGAAGAATTGTGCTTGGTATAATTTTGAGAGGAAAATAGGTGTATAGAGTAGGGTAATTATGATGATTGAAAAAGAATGTTTTTTTGTTTTGTACTATGAACGAAAATTGAGGAGAATCTTTTTGGGATTGGTGGGTTGTTAGTTGGGAGTATGTGTTGGATGATATATAATAATGGATTGTGAATAAAAAAAATGGAAGAATTTGTGGACTCCTTGACTTGGTCAATCTGACTTTGACCACGATTTTTTTTTTTTTTTTTTTTTTTGGTTTGTCTCAACTATTTTTATTTTCGACCCCCGAATAGTGGTCGTTGTCTTGTCTTATTATAACTAATTAACTTTGTTTTTTCTCTTCGTTTGATTGTAGTTGGACTCGTGTAACATATATGACACATATATTGCACATGTTTTTATAAGCGTGAAAGTTTTTAAAAAATTAATAAAATAAAATGCATTCGTTCTTGAGGAGTTAAGCGAAGAGGGGTGAGTGAAACGCTCTTTATTACAACCCGTTCAATACTACGCTAATGTAATACCGTCCGAAACCAGCAAGTTCCGTGATACTAGGTCGATAAGATGCTAAGGGGAAGACCATTTCTCCCCGGTCTCGAAACGATCCTCGGAGGTACTTGAACTCCAGTCCACCGTTGGGTTGGGCTCGTATGAGGCCTCAATCAAACAAGTCTCCGGTATTGGTCCACTCGTTTCACCGGCAGGTATACCCTCTCCATTGAAGAACATGTCAAACTGGGTGTCTCCAAAAACTCTGATAAGAATCTCTTCCTGTGGTTCGATGTTGTCGAAGTATCGACTAGCATACCGAAACATCTGTTGCACAAGCAGATTGTTAGTTAGTAAATAATGTAAAAAAAAAAAAAAATCAACCACAGAAAGTATTCCATCAGAATTTCTTTAACATTTCAACCAACAATCAAAGACAGAGTTGTAAATCATAAAATTCCCATTTGAAAAATTGAACAACAATTTTCAAATCACAGATAGAGCTGTACACCATCAAATTCCTCAATAACAACTTGAACAACAATTGTTCCAAAATTCTTACAACATGCTAAAAAAATAATGTAATCAAAACTGCCTTGGAAAATTCAACAAAAAAATCCCAACATGAGAATCAAAGAAAGAGCTGTACATCATGAAATTCCCCCATCCAAAATTCAACAACAATTGTCAATTCAAGACAGAGCCGTAGAGCATCAAATTCCCCAATATCAAATTCAACAACAATTGTTCAAAAAGTCATAGAACATACTGGCAGTTTCAATAAATCAAAGGAAATAATTTTTCGATAAAAATTCCTTCATCATTTCGACCAAACCATATCCACATTTCACTTGGAAGGTACTACATAAGACATTTACATAAGAGACAGTAGCAGTTTCTGCAATTCAATCACATGGAGAGGAGAGAAAGACAAAGAAATATCCAAAAGCTTAAGCAAGTACCTCTTATCTATCTTCAAACTCTCTCTTAGTGGTCAGTAGGTGGAGCAGCAAGCGCGTCACTGCCGCCACGCACCACCAGTTTTGGTCTGCCACTGTCCACCGCCCTTGCAAGCCCGTACCAACAAGACAAAGCAAGATCGAATAAGAGAGCGATTAATGGACATAAATGACACAGAACCGAACCCAATGAACTCAAACCAAAAAAGGGACCAGAAAACCACAAGCATATGACTGAAACTAGGAAGGAAATCAAGAAATTAGTGGAAAGATCAAGAGAGACGTGAAAACTCACATGCAAAGCACCAAATCGGACTTCACCGGAAAAGTCGCCGGTGTTCTTTTGAAAAATCTACTCCGATGGAAAAGTAGATCGTCGAAAGACGAAGCTAATGGTGCAAACGGTTTTAAAATCAGAGCCGGAAAAGTCCGGATTTTTGGCGTTTAACGGCGGCGGATGGCGGAGGTTTTTTGGGGTGGGTTGTGGAGAATATTTCGATTGACAGACCTAGAGAGAGAGAGTTGGAGATAAAAAATGAAATGAGAAAATCACAAAATGCATTTTGTGTTTACTGTATCCAAAACGCCAAAAAAGAGAACCAAAGCTAGAGCGTTTTTTTTTTAGACGCGAAAACATTTGGAGAAATGAACTCCAAACACTCTCTAAGCTTTGGTGTCAAAATATCCCCTTACCTCAACTAAACCGTAAACTCCAAAACTCACAAGCTGCTAACTCAGTCTAAACACCTAACAAAACAAAGCAGTAAAATTACTATTCGAAAACTATCCTAGAGCAACTCAACTTAAACAGAACAAAACAATTAAATGGGGACAAGGGGATAAAAGCTAGTGGGATTCTGCATAAGCAAGTGACATCATCCTCAGGAAAGACAAAACAACAATCGGTTTTTACCTGGTGGTACTAAATTCAAAATCATTTTACGTAATGATCTATAACACAATAATATTAACCCTTTGCTACGATATGTACAATATGATACCAATTTTGACCCAATATGAAAAGATTTGTTTGCTTACACACCTTGGTATAATTGGTTTGTTGGAAGGCACACAAATGGCCACGTAGCATTGCATACTCTATCACCCATGCTTCTGTTTTTTTTACAGGTACTATAATCATGGTTATTATCATTCTTAAAAACATTCGAAGATTCTTGTCAAAAAATAATAATAATAATAATTATTATTTTATATATTTATTTAGTATTTTTAATCTTATTTATTTATTTTACTTTGAATTACAAGCTTGGGTATTTTGGTGATATTAATCGTTATTAAATATGTTAATTTTAGTGTAAACATGAGACCAGTATTGGTACTATAAAATGTGAGACGAGGTACTATAAATTAAAGGAGACAGGACACTGGTACTATAGAATGTGTGATCGAGTACTAAAAATGAGGAGTACCAGGTACTGGTACTATAAAATGTGTGACCGGGTACTAAAAATGAGGAGTACCAGGTACTGGTACTATAGAACGTGTGACCGGATACTATAAAATGAGGAGTACCGGTACTGGTACTATGGTACTAGTGTTGGGGTACTATGGTACTAAAATAGGAGTGTGGGGGTACTATTATGTGTTTGGGAAAGAGTGTGGTACTATGTTGATAGTTCTTATTCATTTTGAAAAATAAATTAAGAAAGAAAAAGTGAAAATTGTAAAACAATGTAGCAAAATGATTGGGAAATTTGAAAAAGTGAACCAAAGTCTATGTGGATTGAAGGAAGAATGAAATTACTTATAGTAGAATAGTACTTCACGTGATTCTAGGAATGAAAAGGTACTGGTTCCCACCTCCAATAAAGCTCATATGGTATCTATTGGTAAAATAATTTGGGCTCAAGTCCAACTCGTAAAATCAGTCCCTTTTTTACCCAAACGGTAGCTGCCCCAAACAACAAAGGCGTTGGATTGAAACGAGAGAAATGAATTGATGAATGAGTTGATGGTAAATTGCATACATTAGCCCCTGAATTGGACCCTTACTATACTCACAAAGATGCAAATTACCGAATCCAACAATTCAGTACCGTGAATCAAAACAAGTGGTGATTACAAAGACTGACAATGTTAAAGAGGGCAGAGATGATAATTTGACCCATACGGAGCAGATAGAGCAAAATAATTAATAATAAAGACTTACTAGAAAAGAAAGGTTTAGCACAAACCTTGGTAAAAAGGAACATGACAGTACGGTAACAGGTACGAACGCCAATTAGAAATCTGAACCATTACCACAACAGGACAAGGGAAAGAAAGAGGATTTTAATTAACTGCACTGAAAAATGGTGAAGGGAACGGAACAAAAGAGCAACTCACCTCAAAAATGAAAAGTGACTGCCGCACGGAGCAAAAGGACGAACCCTAACTTTCTTCTGTGAAATCAGAAACTGCATGAGGGATATATAAATAAGTCTAAGTAAGGGATTTAGTAATTTCCCACTTCTCTTTTCATTTGACTTATTAAATCCACATTTTATTTTATTTTACTTATTAATACTTCTTTATTTAAATAAAGTATTTAAATAAGTAAAATAATTTCTGGGGTTTTACAAAAATTATAAACTAATATTATTACATTACATAAGAAAATCGAATACAATTAAAAAAACAAAATAATATGATAAAATTTTATTAATGCAATGTGATACATACAATAAAAAAAAATAAAAAATACTAAAATACATTGGGAATGAAACTGTTGAAATATAATGAGAGAGAAGTGAGAAATGTATTTAATACTGAAAATATCAAGGGTATTTATGAGTACAATAGAATCTCTCGAGTCTATCTAAAACGCATCAGTAACTTGTAACTTTTAACTAATACTCCCTCCAGTTTAATATATGTGTCGTTTTGCAAAATTGAATCTCTGAAAAAATAAGTGTCGTTTACCAGCCTAATCAATGCTACTTCATCTACTTTCAAGTATTATTTTATTTTTTAATGCTTTTGTCCCCTTGCCGAGGAATACTCTTTTCTATATGACCAATCAAACTAAGTAGGAAAATAAAAATTAGCACTAACTATCTATTATTTACACACTAACCAAGGAGATATGGAGTGAATTTTTCTCCTTAATACCTGTGCAATTGCCAAAACGACACATACAAAATAAGGGAGGGAGTAGATAAACTCTGTATATTCATAATTATCCATAACACTCCCCTGAATGAACACGAGTTGAGATTGTGAATTGTTTGTAAGGATACTGCCTCATTAAAAACCTTCCTAAGAAAAATCCAGTGGGATAAAAACTTAGTGAAGGGAAAAAGAGTACAGTGCGTATTCAGCTCCCCTCATTCGTATATCACTTCAAATCCTTGAGCCGTCGCATTCCAATCCGTCGAACCACCTTCTCAAATGTTAATGTTGGAAGAGATTTGGTGAACAAATCTGCCAAGTTGTCACACGACCGAATCTGCCGCACTTGAATACAACCTTCGTTTTGCATATCATGAGTGAAGAAACATTTCGATGAAATATGCTTCGTTCGATCTCCTTTGATGTATCCATCCTTCAACATACAAAACTGTAGGAATTTCCTTATTGAATGTAAGACCATACATTTCACGAATATGTCCAGTTAAAGATCTTAACCAAACACTTTCACGACTTGCTTCATGGATTGCTAAAATTTCTACATGGTTAGAAGAAACAGCAGATAAAGTTTGTTTAACAGAACGTCAAGAAATAGATGTACCTCCACATGTGAACACATAATCTGTTTAGGATCGACCCTTGTGAGGATCAAACATAAAACCTGCATCAACATATCCAATTAACTCAGGATTATCAATCTTTGGATAATACAAACCCATACCCGGAGTTCCTTGAAGATATCGAAGTGCATGTTTTATTCCTTTCCAATGCCTTCGAGTGGGTGAAGAACTAAACCTTACTAATAAATTAACAACAAAAGCTATATCATGTCTTGTATTATTAGCAAGATACATTAGTGTGCCAATAGCACTAAGATACGACACTTCATGACCAAGAAGTTCTTCATTATCTTCACATGGTCTAAATGAGTCCTTGTCCACTTCTAGTGACCTTACATACTCAATGGATGACATTTATCCATATAAAGTTTCTCGAGAACTCTTTGTAAATAATTTGTTTGATGCACATATGTCTCATTCTATAAGTGTTCAATTTGTAAACCCAAACAATTATTTGTCTTTTCAAGATCCTTCATTTCAAATTCCTTTTTCAAACAATCAACAGCCTTAGATAATTCTTCAGGAGTTCCAATAATATTCAAATCATCTACATAGACTACAATTATGACAAATTTTGATCCTGATCATTTGATAAAAACACATGGACAAATAGGATTATTTTTGTAACCCTCTTTTGTCAAAAATGTGCTTAGGCATTTGAACCACATTCGTCCCGATTGTTTTAATCCATACAAAGCTCAACTGTTAATATGATTTGAAGGAACAATCTTCACATTATCAATGTATTCTCCAAAGAAAGAATAATCCCTAGTATAGAGAGTAGCCTTATTAATCACTATTTCACCTGTTTCATCTCTTTTGTTTTTGAAAATCCATTTAGTTTTGACAACTTTTTTCTTCATTAGTAACAACACTACTTAGTTCTCTTTGCATTGCTTGTACCCTATGTATATGTTCAAGATCAATATCAACATTCTTAGGAATATATTTAGCAATTAAACACAATTTTCTCCTAACAATACTTTTTCTAACTTGAGAAGATTCATCAGGGATCGCTGCACAAGAAATGTTAGAAACTGAAGGACTGTCATCAGTTGTTGCGGTCAATGTTCCAGCTGATGTTGGAGTAACATTGACATCAACATTACTGATAACAGTTTGTTCAGGGTGAACAACATAGCAATTGTATCAGATCTCAGGCCTGTTAAGACACAAACATCATTAGCATCATAGACATAGCAAGCGTTTTTCACAAAACAAACCTTCATGTCATTATCATAAAGTTGACTAATGTTGATCATGTTTGAATTCAAGTTATCAACCCAAAGCACTTTATTTAGACTTGGTAGTCCCGACACATTCAAAGTTTTCCAATAACATCACTTTCCAATCCACTACCAAAAACAACTGTGTCAGATTCCCTCGGATTTATGTCCTTAAGAAAATTACCATTACCTGTCATATGCTTAGAAGAACCACTATCTAATAAATACCAAAGATTAGCATAATCAATAGAGGTTTCAGAAACAACAACATTACATGCTACTTTTGGTTTCCAGAATAGTTTCCCTTTAGTTTGTATTTTACAGGTTTTGGGTGAAAACGTGGTTTTCCGGGCAATTATATTGAAGAGAACGAAGAATTGGTGTTCTGGGGACATTTTTGGAGTATCTAGAAGATTCTGGATAGGATTTGAAGTCTAGGGGTCGAGTCTGAATACTAAAAGGTCAATAGAAGGCAAAAACCGAGTCCGAAAAGGAAAAGAAATCCAAAAACACGTCGAAGGCCGGATGGAACTCCCGGGCGATTCGCCCGGGACGTGGGGCGGTTCTCCCCACACCAGGCGATTCGCCCGGTGTGTGGGGCGACTCGCCCCACACCTTCCGAACCCCTATATATAGTCGCTCAGTTTTCTCCGTTCTTCATACTTTCTCAGACCTTTTTTCACACCTTTCTCATTAGTTTTAGGTAGGAATTCTTCAGAGCCTGTTCTGGGAATTCTTAGCATAGGAGATACTTTTTCTTATCGATTTGGAGCTTGTGAGATCGTGATTCTTCGGAGATTGACAACCTTCGGTAACATTGTATCTCAGATTTTTCTACTTTATATTTATTTATCTTTCAACATGTTTTCATTCAATCTTGCTATGATTTCTGTTGATTGCATGACATCTATGAGTAGCTAATCTATTTTTGGTGATAGTATGTGATTTCTTAGCGAAGGGTTAATAATTATGCTGATGGCGGTAAAGCGAATCAGACTTTGAGTTATTGCTTTATTTCTTTGATCTATCTAAGCCCTCTATCTTCGTAGTGTTGAATAATAACGGAACACATTGGACAATTCATGATCAAAGATCTCTATGCAAAACGATCGGGTACTTCATGCATGATTATTAACCTGCTATGCTTTGAATGATCATACTATCACTAAGTTCCATTATCTTGATAAGAAGAACCTGTGCTAAGTCGTTTGTTGATTTTATAGTTTAAGTTAGATTAGATAAAGCTAGTTATAGTCCTTAGAGATCGACACTCGAGGTTATTTTACTGCTACACTACGGTTTCGTTGTAATTGTGAATTGCCTTTGGCTAAATACAAATTTATTTGATTAATTAGAATCTGACAAATTCCGGTTCATCAAATTGGCGCCGTTGCCGGGGACTATACTCCTTTTTTCTGTTTAGCTTTTATATATATTCAGCATTCAATTCCTAGTTTTAATAGTTTTTATTTTTTCTATTTGATCTTTCCGATACTCCTTTCTTAGCTTGTTACAGATAGTGTATGCGAAGTACACGATCTAGGGGAACACCGCTTGCTGAATCAATCGCTGAAATCGATAGAGTCTACCACCAAAGAAGGTGACTACTTCGAAGACGTGAACTAGAGGAAATAGAGGATACTGATTTCTCTGAATCTCTACACAGTCTTTTCAAGGAAATCGATGGAATGGCAGAAACTAAACCACTGAAAGCATGGGTTCAATCCTCCAAGGATCGTATGAGGGGACCGGAGATTGTTCTTTCGTCTGCAACTCGAGATCTGGAAATCAAGAACCACGCATTCCAACAACTTCCGAGGTTCTATGGATTAGCAAGGGAAGATGTGATGGGGTACTTGCACGATATCGATGATTTCGTCAATCAACTCCCACGACCCGGAGCTGAAATAACAACGGATGAGTTGAGGATGAAGGTTTTTGCTATGGGGCTTGGCGACAGAGCCAAGTCATGGTTGAGTTCTCTACCGGCGGGCTCACTGGACACTTGGGAAAAAGGTTTTTTCAGCATTCATGGAGAAATACTTCCCTCACACCTTGACTACCGCGCTTAAGGCGCAAATCACTGGGTTCAAATAAGACTATGATGAGACCATCTACACCGCGTTTGAGAGGTTCCAAGACCTCATGAACAAATGCCCTCACCATGGTTTTGAGCTCTCGGATCTAGTCCAACACTTCTACAATGGACTGACCTTTGAGAATCAACAAGTGGTGGATTTCCAATGCCGTGGCAATATTTGGGAGGAAACCGCAGAAGCCGTCTGGGCGGTTTTCGAAAGGCTTGCTAAGGGTTCGCAATTCAAAGATCCAAGAGAAATGGTTAGGAGACGTGGACCTGAAGCTCCACCTACTCAGGAAGCCCCTATGTATGTGGGGAATGGGGATCGATTCGAGTGCTTTACCAACGAGTTGAAACAAGTCCTCAAGAACTCTGCAGGAACAACTATGTCAAACGAAGTTTGCCGAATATGCAAGAACTATGGGCATGGAGCTCATATGTGTATATCGTAGCTTGCATATGATGATGGCAATTGGGTTCAAGGAGGCGAAGAGGAAGCCTTTGCTACGGAATTTGGTAATCAAGAAGCTAGCTACGGACAAGATGGTAGGAATCCTCGAGGTGGATTTTGGAGAAGAGGATTCCGGAACAATCAAGGATACGCACCGGCTAGCCAAACTTATGGCCCTAACCAAGACCGCAGTAGGCTTAACTATGGTAATGATCACTGCGAAAATCCCGCTCCAAAAGAGCAACCGAAGTCGAAGACAACTCTACTCATGGAGAACTTGCAAAAGATGGTTGATCACACCCAAAGTTTTCTTAAGCGTTATGAAGAAGATTCTGAGAAGACTAGGGTGAGGCTTGATCGATTGGAAGAGAGCACTAGGCTTGCCCATCAAAAGATGCAAGAGTTGATTGACCGAGGAGCAAGTAGGGAGCAAGGGAAGCTGCCTAGCAACACTGAGAAGTCGATGTCCATTACCTTGGTGGGTGATCTTCCTGTTGAAATCACCATCAAGAAGGTTGCAAAGTGTGAGCATTGCAAGGATGAGGAACCCCCACTAGCCAAGGAAGAAGAGAAGGACCTTGGTTCTGATGAGAGTGAAGAGGAGCAAGAGGATCCCGAGCCAATCCCTCAAAGTTTCGATGTTAAGGTCGGGATTGGTGAACTTGAAGATGTCCGTGCTACACTAGATACGGGATCTTACTCTAATGTGCTCCCAATGAATGTGTTCGAGAAGAGTAGCCTTGGAAAACTATCTGAGTATAAGGCTATTGTGCAATTGGCGGATGGATCCTTTGTGAGACCCGAAGGCGTTATGAAGAATGTATTGGTTAAGATTGGTGAAGCTCCTGTGTACACCAATTTTGTAGTTATGTCGGCGTCTACACCTGGGATGGGGGATGTTGTTCTCTTGGGGCGAACGTTCTTGACTAAACTATGCTCCGTGATAGACATCTACCGAAGGACTTGCACCATTGAGGTGGATGGCAAGCGACATGTGTTGCGAGCCATACCTGATCCACATAATCACTTCAATGCTTCTCACACCATTAACTATTTTGGTCTTGCTGTTTATGTTCATTCTCCTTCACAGGTTCGTGGCATGAGAAGGAGATCCATGAAGGGGAAGTCTAATACCCTCAAGAATAAGATCTAGAGTAAGAAGATGTCGAGTCTAAGACTATAAACAATGGCGCTATCCGGGAGGCAACCCGGAGTTTTTATCGCTTTATTGCATGCATTCATACATTGAACAATTTGCTTTTCTTATGTGAATTTGTTCGTCTCTGTGTCGTTTGTGCATATGTTTATGTTTGAGTGAACATTTTCGAGTGTTTTTATGAGTAAAATGGTTTTCCGTGATTAAAAACTGAGTTTTTCGAAAAAATTCGTCTCCCTACCGCGGAAGGTGGGGGGCGAGTCGCCCCACATGTCCAGAGAGCTCGCGCTCTCTGGATGTGGGGGCCGATTCGCCCCACACGGGCGGATCACCCCACACACGGGGCGACTCGCCCCGTAGAACCTGCAAGAGTAAAAAACGGGAGACCCCCATTTCTTCCTCATTTCTCCATCTCTTTCACTTTCTTACTCCAAAAAATCAAAATTTCTTCAATCTTTCATAAAACCTTCAATCTTCCACCAAATTGTGTGTTCTTTAGCTTCAATCGAAGCCCATTACGTGATCTTTCTTTTCATCCGAACAAATTCTTCCTAGTTCATTCATTCTTCGGATTTGAGGTAATCTCATATGAACCCTAATTTTTCAAATTTGGTTTTTTTTTTTATTTATGCGTCAATTAAGCTTATATGATGTATGAGTTGATGATTTGTGTGATTAGAAACGTTATTAACTATCAATTGCATGTTCAACTATGCTTGGTATGTTGGATTGAGAATTTTGCCTACTAGATGTCTATGTCTTAAGGTGCAATGTTTCTTTTCCTTTCATTCCATGTTTAAAGTTGTGTTTGTTGACGTGATACTGATGGGCATGATGGTAGAATGCATAATTGATGAAGTTGAGGATTTATGATGCTAGATTTTTTTGCTACTATGGTATGAATTGAGCCTTATGATTTAGGGCTATTGGTTGTCTAGCAAGAGCTTAATGTGATATGTTACATGTCTTTGATATGTTGGTATGTTGCTTTTTAGTTCTAGAAGTAGCTAGACTAGAAATGGAGGTTTTGAGGAGTTCGATTGTTGTAGATAACACTCGTGTGTTCACTCTTGCATTTGCATATGCATAAATCCGTTTTGTGTCATACAAGATACTAATTGCTGTTTGTAGGAACCATGGCTCCACGAGACAAGAAGAAAGCTGGCTCAAGCAAGAGGGGTAAGGGAGCAGCATCAAGCTCCCAACCTTCCCACGAGCTGTTCGAATTGTCTCTTGCCGCAATCGACGTCCGACCGAGGCCAAGCCGTTCGGTAACATCTAGTATCACTTTTTATTTACTCATTCTCCTTTGCTAGGGACTAGCTTAAGTTCATGAGGGGGATGGGATGTGAACCATGATGATAAGTATTGTTTGGCTTTGTGATGATGAGTATGATATCTTGTTTTTTGTTTGCATTTGCACGTTTACCGCTTTCTTAGTATTTAGTTGCACACACTACATTCATCCTAGGATAGTCTTGCATGTTTTATGTGGAGTTTATTGCCAATTTTTTTGAACTTTTTTATTGGGTAGATTAAGTAATTATGACATTAATCATATGCTTCATCTCTATGAATTTGTTTGAGGTTTTTCTCGCTTGGCTTGTCATATTTATGTGTTGCACTTAGTTAAGTTTGGTAGTCTCGACATCACTTAGTGGTGTTTTCTCTACTGCGGTTCACGAAGGCCTTTATAATAGGATGATGCATGTTAGGGTCTTATGGTTGTTTTCCCGAGTAATTTTGTACCTAAGAGGCAACAAGTCTTCACCTTGCTTTGAGATTGCTAAATGCCTAGGAAGGAGGTAGTGTGAGATTGTGTCATCCTTTGTTTGCAACCTATTCTTTCGAATAGGTTTGGGGAGAGGGTTACGCTATCATTAGACTTGTTTTTCAATTTTTAGTGTGTTATTGTTCCTTTTTCGTTGTGCTACTGCTGGCTTTAAAAAAAAATAACAAAATAAAAAAAGGAAGAAAAAATTCCAGAAAAAAAAAAGAAAAAATATGGAAAAGAAAAAAAAAGAAAAAAAGAAAAGACCCCAAAAAAGCAAAGAAGGGTCCAAAAAAGAAGCCAAAAAGCAGTTTAGCAAAGTGTTTGTCTCATTTTTCAATTCTTGTAATGTTCGTAATCGTGTTTTAATTTTTTGTCTTTTGTTTGTTTGAGTGTCATCTGTTCTACACCAACCTCGTCCTGCCATTCAGGAAGTGGTGAATAGTTTAAAGGCTTTGCTTGAGAGATGGGTAGAATAGGGGAGTGTTATCTTTTTAGGGAACCCTCCTTCGTTTGATGAGAGCCAGTATTGGTTCGACCTCTTTGAGGAAAAGTCTTAACTTGGTGAACAACAGTAAGTCCTCAGTTTCATAGGCACGGGACAACCATTCGTATTTTAACATGTTTCATTACGTCGTCACTGACTAGGTCTAGGTAGAGAATGTTACGAGAGACTATCTTGTTAACATAGTGCATATGTGAATGTGTATAAATCAATCGAGGCATTCTTCAACCAATATCCATGTTATGATTTGTATGGTCATTGTTCATAAGTTTTTGATAGACTCAATAGATTAGTTCATTTCATTTGGCATGAGACTCCATTTTGTGTGTTGCATTGGTTTTTTGCATTAGAGTCAAGCTAGTTGCTTGAGGACAAGCAAAGGTTCGGTTTGGGGAGTTTGATGAACGTGTATTTTACACTTTCATTCGAGTCTTTTTCACCAATTTAGATATCCTCTATGTTAATTTAGCTATATTATAGTGCATTTTATTAGAATAGTGTCACGTTTCCCTTTAGTTTGTATTTTACAGGTTTTGGGTGAAAAACGTGGTTTTCCGGGCAATTATATTGAAGAGAACGAAGAACTGGTGTTCCGGGGACATTTTTTGAGTATCTAGAAGATTCCGGATAGGATTTGAAGTCTAGGAGTCGAGTCTGAAGGCTAAAAGGTCACTAGAAGGAAAAAACCGAGTCCGAAAAGGAAAGAAATCCAAAAACGCGTCAAAGGCCGGCTGGAACTCCCGGGCGATTCACCCGGGACGGGGGGCGATTCGCCCCACACCAGGCGATTCGCACGGTGTGTGGGGCGACTCGCCCCACACCTTCCGAACCCCTATATATAATTGCTCAGTTTTCTCCGTTTTTCATACTTTCTCAAATCTTTTTTCACACCTTTCTCATTAGTTTTAGGTAGGAATTCTCCAGAGCCTGTTCTGGGAATTATTAGCATAGGAGATACTTTTTCTTATCGATTTGGAGCCTGTGAGATCACGATTCTTCGGAGATTGACAATCTTCGGTAACATTGTATCTCAAATTTTTCTACTTTATATTTATTTATATTTCAACATGTTTTCATACAATCTTGCTATGATTTCTGTTGATTGCATGACATCTATGAGTAGCTAAATCTATTGTTGGTGATTGTATGTGATTTCTTAGCGAAGGGTTAATAATTATGCTGTTGGCGGTAAAGCTAATCAGACTTTGAGTTATTCCTTTATTTCTTTGATCTATCTAAACCCTCTATCTTCGTAGTGTTGAATAATAACGGAACACATTGGACAATTCATGATCAAAGATCTCTATGCAAAACGATCGGGTACTTCATGCATGATTATTAACCTGCTATGCTTTGAATGATCATACTATCACTAAGTTCCATTATCTTGATAAGAAAAACCTGTGCTAAGTCGTTTGTTGATTTTATAGTTTAAGTTAGATTAGATAAAGCTAGTTATAGTCCTTAGACATCGACACTCGAGTTTATTTTACTGCTACACTACGGTTTTCGTTGTAGTTGTGAATTGCCTTTGGCTAAATACAAATTTATTTGATTAATTAGAATCTGACAAATTCTGGTTCATCACGCACTCTGGGCGAATGCAACTCCTCGATGTCATCACCTTGTCCCTCTTGGAAGGAATGCTCTCCCTCCTCGAACCAAGCTAGTTCTGGAGTAGGCTGCTCGGTGTCATCCATGTCTTCTACCCGTGTAGGCATCGGGTCAACATTAGCCCGGACACCGTAATCCCTTCCGAAGACTTGGGCAGCTTGGCTTATCATAGCGGCCGAGATGCCAGTGTCGGGCGGACCACCTTCTGCTTCAGTGCGGTCGTCGATAAAAAGAGCGCCATCGTCCCTTCTCCTCCTTCGGACTTCTAGACGATACTCATCGGACACCTCCTCCTCTTCGGAATCATCTTCTTCACCAGATTCCTGGTTTTCTTCACCTTCCTCGAACTCGCCGGCATCTTCACCCTCCTCGCTTTCCTCGCTATCAACCTCCTCGGTCGGTTTCTCAGGTTCTTCATGATCCGAGGAGAGTTCCATAGTTTGATCTAAGAACGTGGCCGACAAAGATGTCTCCTCGGACGTGTCCTGCTCGGTCCCATAGTCGAGAGCATCGTGATGGTTTTGACTGTCGTCGCTGATGAAGCGAGATTGTCAGACTCAATTAATCAAATAAATTTGTTTTTAGCCAAAGGCAATTCACAATTACAACGAAAACCAAGGTACGTAGTGTAGAAGTAAAATAACCTCGAGTGTCGATCTCTAAGGACTATAATTAGCTTTATCTAATTTAACTTAAACTATAAACTCAACAAACAACTTAGCACAGATTTTCTTATCAATAATAATGGAAGTTAGCGATAGTATGATCATTCAAAGCATCAGGTTAATAATCATGCATGAAGTACTTGAACGTTTGCATAGAAATCTAAGATCATGAATTGTCCAATGTGTTCCGTTCAATTCAACACTACGAAGATAGAGGGCTTAGATAGATCAAAGAAATAAAGCACTAAGTCAAGTCTGAATCGCGTTACAGCCAATCATGCATAATTAAGAACCCTAGCTAAGAAATCACATACTATCAACAACGATAGATTTAGCTACTCATAGATAAATTGCAATCAACAAGAATCAAAGCAAGACTGAATGAAAACATGTTGAAAGAAATAAATAAAAGTAGAAAAATCGTGAGATACATGTTAGTAAAAGTGAGAAAATTTGCCTCTAAGGCTAAGCAGCGGAAGTTTAAAAATTTTAATCTCACTAAAACTGATATGACTATACTGTTTATTAAACTGGAAGAAATCACTTACGTGTCCTCCAGTAGATAAGCAAATTGACCGGGTAGCTGTTCCTCAATCTCCAGACAAAGCCTTGCAATCTCCTCGTCCGGCTGGTTGATTTCTTCTTCGTCAGAGATGAAATCTTCGTCAACAAAATCTCCAAGATGGCTCATCAACAGGTTGATTAATTCCTTCGACCTTGGTATCCACGGGCAATGTTTCCACAAGAACGCTAGGAGGTTCTTCTATGTTTTTGAGCTACTGAGAAAAATTATTCTTTTCTGACTATCAGAGAAGAATATTTTACGTGTTGTTGGAATTGAATAGAAGACTAACTTTCTTTCTTTCTGATTTAGTCAGTAAGTTAGTTCAGAAAATCACGTAAGATTTTACCAAGTAAATCTTACTGACCAAGAGACTCCTCAAGTCAACAACTAACTAACTAGGAGATAATAATAAAATTACTAAAATAAAGAATTAAAGGAAAAGAAAAAAAAATAAATAAAAAGAAATAAAACAAAAAGAGAAACATGGGGCAGCAAACGCTGCCCCTTCTCTTCACGCCCAGCAGCTGGGTCAAAACTTTGACCCAGCTGCCTGGTTCTGTTTTATTTATTTTAATTCCTATGTTCCTTTATTTGGACCTCATTTTAAATCCCGCCCAAATACACAAGTATTCAATTAATTAATTAAATCCAATTTAAATCAACTAATTATATTTCTAAAATCTATTCCATATATATATATATATATATATATATATATATATATATATATATATATATATATATATCTATATAATATATATATATACTAAATCTTATTAATCTAATTAATAATAATTCCATTATATTATATATTGTAATTCAACATTAATCTAATTAATATTTAATCCTATATACATAGCTCGTTTGTAGAAACACCACCTTGTAGTGTGACCATAGGGCCTTGCATATTAAGCAACAATCCAATTAAGTTCATAATAAATTCCTAGACAATTTATCAGACAATATTAATATGCAAGGAACGTTTGTGAGGAAAATAAACCACCTGTAGCATAAGGTACTTTGATGATACGGTCCCTTCATTCACGAACACTCGAATGAGTCTAGAATATGGTTATGTGTCTATTCTAATAACTTCATTCATTGTCTCTCAATCTTATTAGTCGATCTATGAATTATGTCCAAACACCATTTTGACATATTCACATACAGTGGCCACCGGTTTTGTGATCGCACTAAATATGAGAAGTGAGTATTCTCTCCTTCTATCTATTACGGAGGAATGAATCCTATCTTGGCCCAATCACTCACACCATATGTTTCCTAATGTACCCAACGCATGCCGTATCTACCCTACTTTAAGAGTGCTAGCGTGCGCATGGTCAAAGTACATTATTCCACATATGATGTAGTATTGGCCTCAAGTCTAAGGACTACTAACATCACCCTACACACCGATACTACCATAGACACTTAAATAGCTTTACCAAATGGTTTCTCGGTTGGGTATGCCAACACTCTCCAAAGTGTCCATATGTTCATCATGAATAACCAAGTTCCTTCGTAGCAGTGAGACCTACTACATCCTCGAAGGATCTAATGCAACATATTCTAGCTTCAATCGCATCATTGATATCCCGTATCTCAATGACCTTCAGCTAGTGGCTTATTTTAGGACTTAATTATTGACACACAAGCTCCCACTAACTTGGTGATTACCTTAAGTCCTTGGGAACATTTTATCGAATAATTCAAACAACCAAATAATGCATTCATAAAATGTAATGCCAATTGTATTTAATAATGTATAAATAAATAAATAACAATAACTGAATGTGATCAAGTACATATCGTCCCTATCGTAGGTTGTCTCTAGGACATATATACTTTCAATCTCCCACTTGGCCTAGAGCCAATCACCTACGTGTCTAACACCTATGTTTTGAAATGTCTAACATGTTTGTCAATGTTCAACACTTTGGTGAAAGGATCTGCCACATTTTCCTCAGTGGAAACTCGTTCTATAGATACTTCTCCTCTAGCTATCATCTCTCTAATTAGATGATACTTCCTAGTACATGCTTATTCTTGTTAGTGGATCTTGGTTCCTTTGCTTGTGCAACAGCGCCTTCGTTGTCGCAGTAGACCGTTATAGGACTACTATTAGGAACTACCCCTAGTTCCTTTAGGAATTCTGAAATCCATACAGCCTCCTTTGAGGCTTCTGCAGCAGCAATGTACTCGGATTCGGTCGTAGAATCAGCCAAGGTGGATTGCTTTGAACTCTTCAAGTGACGGCTCCACCATTGAGTGTAACACATACCCAGTTTGTGATTTGTAGTCGTCTGGGTCCGATTGGAAACCAGCATCGACATAACCACTCATTCGAAAT
>CM051455.1:61631366-61718285 GCA_028274465.1 Plantago ovata
ACTCCTCGCATCTTGGGAACCATCCTTGGCTCCTCTCCGTATCTGCTCAAGCAAGTCCATGATTCCCTGAAAACTAAAGTTGACAGAACCAGAAAAATCTAATCTAAATATAACCAAGGGAAATCAGATGGAAATAAAAAGAAGAAAAAAAGGTCAAAACTCCTTTGGAACTATAGGTGGGTGCAATGAACCAGAACGTAGGATCAAGATCAAGAGTATCTGCATCAATTGATTCAGAGACACCAAAATCTTCAGGATGGCTCCTCGACATCAACACAACTTACGCCATCACTTCTGACTCAAGTAGAAGCAAAAGATTCAGTTATCACCTCCTCCACTGACTTCTCTTGACCAACAACTCGACATCCGCAAGTAGGACGTCATGGAATCCAAACTAAGCACTGAGAGACTTCATCAATGGATTCTCTCCATATTTCTCTTCATCGGCAATGTCGATTTTGGTGGCTTGACTACTGAAAGCGAGACGTCCATGCCCTTTGACCCGGGAGGTGAGTCCCTATCCCAATGTTCAATGGATTCTTCTCCATATTCTCTTCATCGGCAATGCGATTTTTGGTGGCTGACTCTGAAGCGAGACGTCCATGCCCTTGACCGGGAGGTGAGTCCCTATCCAATGTTCCAGAAACTTGCTGGTACTTCACCCAAAGTGCGCAACGATTTTTCCGGTGGGATTCTGAGCCATCCACGAGCGTACCCTTTCAAGGCTCCCATAAATCCTCTCATACAAAGTTGCTCATGTGATAAATAACCCTCTACTCATTCTACGAGGTATCCTCAACACACCTTCCTCGTACGTGTCTAAGAACCCTCTTGGATCATCACCATTGAAACGGGAGAGAAAGAGAATGGAGTAGTAGGAAGGATCGAAGTCATAATCCTGCATCGTCATCCAATGTTATGCAAGGCCCCGGGGGATCATACCGGGGGCAACGAAGGTTGACTCATCCTTTCATATGACTAGTTTCTGCACATGAGGAAACAAGAAACCAAGGAGCAGAATCCACCAAAGAAGAACAAAAACTTGCAAAGAAAAGCACAAAGAGTGCAAACAAACACAATGTAACCGAGAACTTCGAGAGCGCAAGCACGCAAGGTAACGAGCAGATCAGATTAGATGAATTTACTGAAAAGATAGGGGAAAAGAATACGGTAATTAAGAGAGAGAAATTTTCTAAGAGCAAACCCCCAGAGCTGTTCTTCTGTAGGGAATTGAATGCTGAAAATATAAATAAGCTAAACGAAAAAAGGAGATATAGTCCCCGACAACGGCACCATTTGATGAAGCGAGATTGTCAGACTCAATTAATCAAAAAATTTGTTTTTAGTCAAAGGCAATTCACAACTACAACGAAATCAGGTACGTAGTGTAGAAGTAAAATAACCTCGAGTGTCGATCTCTAGGACTATAATAGTTTTATCTAATTTAACTTTAATATAAACTCAACAAACGACTTAGCATAGATTTCTTATCAATAATAATGGAAGTTAGCGATAGTATGATCATTCAAGCATCAGGTTAATAACATGCATGATAAGTACTTGAACGTTGCATAGAAATCTAAGATCATGAATTGTCCAATGTGTTCCGTTCAATTCACACTACGAAGATAGAGGGCTTAGATAGATCAAAGAAATAAAGCAATAAGTCAAGTCTGATCGCGTTACAGCCAATCATGCATAATTAAGAACCCTAGCTAAGAATCACATATATCACCAACGATAGATTAGCTACTCATAGATAAATTGCGATCAACAAGAATCAAAGCAGCAGATTGAATGAAAAACATGTTCGGAAGAAATAAATAAAAGTAGAAAATCGTGAGATACAATGTTACCAACGAAGGTTGTCAATCTCCGAAGAATTGCTAACTCACAAGCAAGAATTGATAAACAACGAGGTCCAATTGCTATGCTTAATCCTCCAAATTGATAAGAAAAAAGAGTCTCATATGCTAAGAATTCCCAGAACAGGCTCTGAGAATTTGTCTCTCAACGTAGTAGAATGGGCAAACTATATATAGGAGTGCGGAAGACGTGGGACAAACCGCCCCAGACGCGGGCGAACCGCCTGGCGTGGGGCGAACCGCCGCCCATATCCCGGCGAACCGCCGAGAGCTCCATTGGCGGGTGGAGCGTTTCTTGACTTGATTTCCTTTTTGGACTCGAATTTGCCTTCTAGTGACCTTTAAGCCTTGAAACTCGACCCCTAGACATCAAATCTCGTCCGGACCTCTAGATACACCACGGATGACCACGAAACACCGAATCTTCGTTCTCTTCAACATAATTGCCCGGAAATCACGTTTTTTTTACCTAAAACCTGAAAAATACAAAGAAAAGGGAAACGTGACACTATTATATAAAATGCACTAAAATATAGCTAAATAACCTAGAGGATATCTAATTGGTTGAAAAGATTCGATGATGAAAGTGTAAAATACACGTTCATGAGTCGCTCCTCTCCGGACATCCATAAAAGGTAGCCAGGAAAAAGAGTAAGGATGGGTGGTGATGGTCCGAGAGGTTCGTTTATTGTATATTGTATATCTCGACCTCCGAACGGAGAAAAAATCTCAAGAAAAAGGGCATAATTAACAAAGAAAGTTACGCTACAACAATATAAAAGCAGAGCGAGGAGCAAGCAACATGCGAGGATGAGCAAAAAGGGAGCGCCCACAACGCTTAATATCGACGAGTTACGAAACCTACAGTTCTAATACTTGATAGATTTAACGGCGAATCTAAGGAGGCGATGGGGTTTACAGAAATTGAAAAAGGGGAAACATGCGAAATTTACGGAGCAATTCAAGCATACGAATCTACAGTTCAATTACAACATTATAAAGAGGCACAAATTACGGTCCGTTTAAGTATGTTCTTAAGTCCTGGGATTGTTCTCAAGCTCGTCGTACGTCGGCGAGGGCTCAGGCGGAGGGCGTACGCCCCGTAACGAAAAAAGTAAGGGAGAAGCAAGTAAGGCATGCGCTCAAACGTTCAAAGTACTTTAAACACATTTAGAAGAGGTGGTCTTACTTGTTGGAGTGCCTTAAAAACGGGGGAACTCGGTCTCGATATGATGCTCCTCGCTCTCTCTAATGATCTGAGTGAATTTTTTTTGCGAAAAGTGAGAAATGAATCAGTCCTCCCCTATTTATAGAAGGGTATCCCAGGATTCGAACCGTCGGTGCCCCTCGCTCCATCTGGACCGAACACGTGGCCGCCTGGCGAATTTACCATTTCCCTCCCCTCGGTCACTCTTTCCCATATCAGCGCGGATTACCTGATCACGCTAGGTAATCCGCAAAGCGCGGGACAATATCACTGGATTAAAAAAAAAGGAGCGACGACCAAGTAATACCCGGAATAAAAAATTAACGATCCAATTACGAGATCGAGGAGCCACTCTCTTACAATTATCTCCTCGAGATAATCGCAAAGAAAAAAGGAGACTCTATCCAATTCTACATTCCATTATTATTCTCCTCGAGATCTTCGCAAAGAAACAAAGTGGCAAGAAGTCATTCCATTCAACTCTCTTACAATTATCTCTCGAGATAATTCGCAAAGAAAAAGGTGGCAAGAAGTCATTCCATTTCATTTCTTACAATTATGTCCTCGACATAATTCGCAAAGAAAAAAGGTGGCAAGACGTCATTTGCAAAGAAAAAGCGAAGAGGCAAAAAATCTACACCTATTCCCAACAAGAAACACTTACCCGGATTCGATCTCTGCCCAGCAAATATACCCCTTCATAAGGTCCGAGCAACGTCTGCTCGCACCCTATAAAAGGGGGGGAGGGAGAGATATGAGGAGGGAAGCTACGGCGCGAATACGGAAATCTTTTTTCGCCCACTACTAGTCGAGGCTCTGCTCGACCTCTACTTCAACATAGTTCCTCAACTATCTTCTACAAAGATACTTGAAACTAGGGGGACATATGTTGGTGTTGAATATGTCCAGTCCGCATGTACGAACTGGAGCGGTTCTAAGAGCGCGACGGAGGCATCATGGGCCGTCCCTCAAGGGGCGCGACACACACCGAGTATGTCACTAAGGTGTGGTTCGACCAACATAGGGTCCGACCATCACTAAGAGGGCCAACCCTCAAGATAAGCTCACTACAAGGACAACAAAGTTGTTGGGCTCGAGGAGCACCTAGGGCTCGAGGAGGACCTTACGTCAAGGTAACACCCTCTGAGAAAAACTAGGCAGAGCACTACTCGGACCACATACGTACAAGGAAGGCTCGAGGACAAAGGGCGACCACCCATGGTCGCTCCCTGTGGGAACCGTCTTCCGGATTACTTCGTGGGCCCCGAAAAGTCTATATTGCCATCTCAAACCCTAGCCAAGATGTTGGGCCGAAGCCCATGGACCTCCTTAATGGGCTTGGTCAGGAAGGCTTCAATCTCGGCGGACACTTGTCATGATCTACGCAAAGTGACAATAAAATACTACAAGTATGTAAGGGCTCATTCATTACCCAGCGCGGTAAGCATTAACAACTCTCATCTACCACTCAATTTTTCTCTCACTAGGGAAGTCCTCAACTCCCTACACGTAAAGTCGTCACTCCTGTCTGATACCTTACAGACCGGGTAAGAGACACTAACCCCCCCCCCTCTAGTCTATTTCAGGTGGGTACGAGGAAGCTACGAGAAGGTTTCCTATCATTTCTATAGGAACACTACATGAATAAGACCTAGAATAGCTTGTTGTGACTATCTACTGCGAACTTATAAGAAATTGCGAATTACCCTCAACATTTGGCGCTGTCTGTGGGAATCGACACTAAAGGTCATTCCTAGCCCTGCTGGTCGAGCCATATATCCTCCTCGTGACCCTTCACGAAGATTCCTCCCAGAAGAAGCAACCGTCTAGCTAATGTACCACCCAGGAATCCTCCTCGACCTAGGGGCCGTCCCCTTCAAGTGGTCGAGGAGGAGGAAGGCTGCTGCTCCAAGGGCACCGAGAAATAATAATGTTGTGAGGAACCAAGATTATACGGAGGGGGCATTCACCAATGTCACTAACTCCCAAGAAGAAAGATCGGGGGAAAATAACCGCAAGGAGTCCCGGTAGGGAGTTCCTATAGAGTGTTGAGAGTCACAAACAACGCCGCGCCAAGAGGGCAGCCTCCTCAAGTAGCAATTAATCCACCTCCCGTAGCAATGAATCCTCCTCAACCGGCCGCATTAAACTTCACACCTTCCCAATGGACGCGTAGTCCGACCGTCAGATTTTGGGATGGGCGAAGCTCAATACGTCTTATTCCTTCTTACATTGCAAGGATATGTAGGGGACAATGAGGCTGCTAGAGTTAATGTTGAACTTCAAGCTCGAGGAGTACCACAAGTACACATACAGGAGCAACCTCGTGACACTTTGGTTGCCCCTCGTCATCCAAGGAAGAGCACCAGTTGTGCAAGATGAGGCACATTCAAGAGCCAACACAAGGCCAATCCAATCTCGACTTGGACCTTCAAGAGTTCAATCGAGATTAGGACCTCAAGGTGCCCCGGATGATTTAAGGGATTTGATTGATAGAAGGATAGGGCATCATTGCAAAATGTGGCTCAGCAAGAAAATAGAGCTCAGGTGGTCGCTACACCACCCGCTCTGTAAGAAATACGGACAGAGTTACCCCTAGGGTACGCAGCGGAATTTCAAAAATTTTCTTAACATGCAGGTTAATTGATTATGTATATGTCGTATATATTTAAACACGTCAATTAGAAGACTTACAATACTCCAAAGCAAGCACAGCTTCCAAGTCTTTGTAATAATCCGGTGAATCTTCTCCTTCGTCGAAGTCGAAGATATCTGCAATACTTTGATTATCTGCAAGACAATAAAAGTTAGTTTCCAGCTCCTAGAACCTCAACCTTGGTATCCACGGATGAACAGTCTATCGGAAGAATGCTAGGATATTCTTTGTGTGACCAAGAAGATGGGGCGGCGATTTCCTCCGGTGAGAGGGGTGGCGCGCGTGGCTGTATGGAGAGGTAATGGAGAGCTTTTTATTTTCTCTAAGAAAACTGGGTATTTAACTGTGTGAAAAACTATATCAAAAGCTCTCTAATAGTCTACTATATATAGTAGTCAATAGAAGCCTAAAGCATAAGCAATTAGACTTCGTAAAGGAATAAGAATCTAATTCTTATCGCACTAGGAAACCAATTTCAAGTCTAGATTCATTCCCAATCAAATTAAAACTCAAATAGGAAAATCTAACTTATCCCTTGGACTTCTAATAGAGGAAGGAGTCGAACTTCTTCCCCTACTCCATCTCGCGCGTGCGCATCCCAAGGGAGATAGGTGGGTCCCGATTTTGGGACCCACTATAGTTCTAAGGCAATTCAAACTCCAAGTAGATTGCCCAGGTGCATATGTTAATTCTAAATTAACATATCCTTTCAAATCAAACCTCTATTATATTTTAAAATATAATCTTCAATTGTATTTACATAAAATACAATTAATTAGCAATTCAATTAATAATTCCAAATCATTAATTGAACCACTAAATATTATAATTAATTCCAAATCAATTATAATCCATCAATCATAATTAATTCTAATTAATTGCGATTCCATCTTCAAGGATATTCGGATAAGCTGAATCACCACATAGTGTGACCCATAGGGTCTCATTGTATTAAGCAAGTCCTAGACTAGGCAAAATGGAATTCTTAGACGGTTCCATTTGCAATATTAATACATGAGGACGTTTGAGAGGTTTCTCAAAGCAAACCCTTTCGTTGCAAAGTCTGTTGCGCTCAACGCGGCGATGGTAACGTCCCTTCATCTGACTGACTCGAATGTATCTAGGATCGATGAAGTGTCTATCCCAATAATACATCCACGGGCGTCTTCAGTGAGTTGCATGGTGAATCCAATATCTATTATGACCATCATAATATATTGATACGCTGGCCAGCGGTTTTACCAATCACAACTATGAACGACTATGAGCAGTGCTCTCCTGTGCTACACATGAGAATGAATCCTTCACAGAAACACTTATCATCCCCATTTGTATGTAGACATAATCCTGGATCGTGTCTTAGGTCAGCTGCTTATTCAGAGCTGACATCGACGGATCCACCAAGGATATGGGGCAACAAATGTGATGATAAAGTCCTGTAAGTCCAAAGGACAACTGGCATCACTTCGACAACTTACCGGTTCCCATGGACACTTCGGTGTAGTGTATACATCGGTGGGAGTGTCCGGAGGGTACTTCCATTATTCGGTAATCATCCTTCGAACAACTGTGCGCAGTTATGGGAATGTTTCCTGATTGTCCAACAATCCGTTCCGTGGCCGTGGGATCGGCTCACACTTGCCCCAACAAGTATAACTTCCACGCATACTAGTCTCAGCTGGTTCATTCAGACCCCTACATCAGATGAACCTCGACTAGGGAGAGTTTGGGATAGATGATAACTCACATAGCTCCCACTATCTGTGTGATCGGTCATCTATCCGAGGGGACATGTTTAATATCAATACAGACAGAAATAGAGATATGACATGCTGCATGCCTGGTGTAATATAAATATGAAAGCGATACTCAATAGTCAAACAACAAACATATATTATATTACGTTGACCTGTGTAATAGTACATATATGCCCTCTATAAGGGCTGCATGCCCTTAATAAGGACTGTCTCTAGGACATATACACTATCACGCTCTCCCCAACCAAATCACGCCCAATCAAGTAACTCCTCAGAACCAACAAGAAACGGTGGCGGAAAAATCAAGCCTTAAGAACAGTAGCTGAGGTAACCCCCTTGATCGACCCGATCACAGGGAGGAGGCTCACTCTGGAGGAACTCAACGCAAGGAAGTCCGCACTTGATGCTCATATAGAGACCCTACGGGGAACCGTCCAAGAGAAAGAGCAAGACCAAGATCCAAGCCCGTTGTGTGACGAGATAAGAAGCCATCAAGCTAAAATCGAAAGAGGTTTCCCCACTTTTGAAAGTTATGATGGAACGAGTTGTCCGAAGGATTACTGGTAAGATTTGGCACAAAGATGGATGCTTACGGCCACGATTCGAGGACCAAAGCATTCCTCTTCCCGGCTAACCGCTCCGGAGAAGCCATGAAATGGTGGTCGCGCCTTCCTCATCGCTCCATCAAGTCGTATATAGATCTCTGTAAGGAATTCTCTAAGCTATTCAAGAAGGTCATGAACACCAAGAGAAGAGTAAGGTATTTGGCCGAAATTGTTCAGAAAATAATGAAGACTTGAGGGACTTCATCAATCGCTTTCATGAAGCAGCCCTCCAACTTGAAGATCACTCGATCAATGAGAGAAAAGAATACTTGTATGGTAACACTACCAACATCAAGTTCCAAGAGGTGCTCTCAGCATCGTGTGTAGAAAATGAAGCACAACTGGCAAAAGTTTGCAAGAATTTCCTCGAGGCCGAGGAATTCCGAAAAACAGTCACGGTAAGAACCAATCCTCCCAAGGAAAAAGGGAAGGAAAAAAAAAAGAGAAGGAGTACCCTCCTTGCCCTCAAAATCCCGGAAAGCAAAGAAAAGATCAAAAACATGGGTTGATCAGAGAGGGTCACTCGAGGAACGATTTTCGAGACAAGAGGTCTCCTCCTAGGAGGTCACCTCCAAGGCAATATAGAAACTACACGGACTTAAATAGGCCAAGATCCGACATCTTGAACTATATAGTCTCGAGGAAGCTAGACGTCTCCTGGCCACCCCCGATTCAAGAAAACCGAAGGAACAAGAGTTCGGAGAAATTTTGCCAGTTTCACAAGGGGAAGGGCATACTTCTAATGAGTGCGTCGAGCTTAAGAACGAAATCGAGAGGATGATACGTAATGGTCAGTTGGTTAACTACATCCGGAAGGAAGAACCTCTGGCGATCTTACCTCCACCACCTCAAGGTGGATCGACCACCACCACCATCACCAAGGGAACCCTCATGATGATGATATTCATAATTACAACAATTATGAGAACCGCCCCATGAACGGAAGCATCCACACTCTTACAATTGTTGGAGGACCCGCGGGAGGCGACACTCGAAATCAGAGGGAAATCACAGCTGATAATCTCAGAGTCCGGGATGTGAAGTATGCCCAAGCCGCGCGACCAGGAACCAATGTTATCTCTTTCGACGATAGCGAGATACCTCTGAGGCATGCCGGAGGAGGAAACATATATGATCCTTGTGTTCCGCTAGTAGTTTCCCTTGATGTTCAATCCTACAAGTTGGGAAGGATCCTCATCGACACCGGATGTTCGGCTAACTTGATTTTCACGGGAACCTTGAAGAGGATGCAAATGAATCCAAGAGGAGGGCTTAAAGAAGTGAGGAGTGCACTGGTAGGCTTTGGATGACAACCTATCATGCCACTCGGAATGATCAACCTCACGGTATCAATGGGAAGCGCTCCTCGGCGAGTAACTCAACATGTTCCCTTTGTGGTCGTCGATATGCCCTTTGATTATTTTGCAGTCCTAGGTCGACCCGGTCTCCCTCAATTCCGAGCCGTAGTGTCTACAGTCCACAACAAGTTGAAGTTCCCCACTCCATTGGGAATTGGACAAGAAGTAGGAGACATCAGAGAGGCATGGGAATGCTATAGCATGTCAGCTAAGTTCACTTCCAGGGTTGCCATTGGAGAACCCAACCCGGGTCAATCACTCGAGGAGCAGCCTCTGGTTCACAATGCTCCTTATCGTTTCTATACGGTTCGGCGAGTGAACAAAAAATCAAAAAAGCCAAGTCCGTCACTTAGGCGAAGGAAAGCAATCCTGAAGAAAGAGAAGGATACCCTAGTAGGAGCTATCAAAGAGCTCGAGGAGTATCAAGTTATTCCCCCGATACCACCCTCTTACAAAAATAAGAAATTCTTTGAGGAAAACAAAATCGAAGCAAGAGAAACTCTGGAAGAAATCCAAATTGTCAAAGGAAGTGCCGACAACGTTACAAAATTGGTACCGAGATGACTACTGAAGTGAGGATGAAACTCATCCAATGTTTGAAAGATAACAACGACATCTTCGCATGGAGTACCGAGGACCTCAAGGGGATCAACCCACGTGTCGCAGTTCACCGTCTAAACGTTGACCCGTCGATCACCCATATCAGAGAAAAGCGAAGAGACTTCAGTGCAGGAGATAATGCCATTATCGAAGCGGAGGTCCAAAGACTGCTTAAAGCCGGTCACATCAAGGAAGTGAGATACTCCGATTGGGTTTGCACTGTGGTCCTCGTGGAGAAGGGTCCCGGCAAGTGGAGAATGTGCAACAACTTCACGAGACTCAACAAGTTTTGCCCGAAGGATCCCTACCCGCTCCCCAGGATCGACCAGCTAGTCGATTTCACTGCTATATGCGACCTCTTGAGTTTCATGGATGCATATCAAGGTTTCTACCAAGTCAAGATGGCTAAGGATGATGTACCCAAGACCGCCTTCTTTGCAAATGGCAATGTGTATTGCTTCAACGTGATGCCATTCGGCCTCAAAAATGCCGGAGCGACCTACCAAAGGCTGGTCAACAAGATGTTCAAAGAAGAGTTGGGTAAAACAATGGAAGTATATGTTGATGATATGCTCGTCAAGAGTAAGACCGAGGAGCAACATGTAGGTTACCTGACAAAGTGCTTCTCGATTTTGAGGAAGTATGGCATGAAGCTCAATCCGGCGAAGTGTACCTTTGGAGTCAAAGGGGGGAAGTTCCTCGGTTACATGGTAACGGGGAGAGGAATAGAAGCAAACCCCGAGAAAATCAAGGCCATCCTCGATCTTCCCCAACCTCAATCCATCAATGAGGTGCAGCAATTGGTCGGGAAGTCAATCGCGTTGAGTAGATTCATCTCGAGTAAGCATTAACAACTCTCATCTACCACTCAATATTTCTCTCACTAGGGAAGTCCTCAACTCCCTACATGTAAAGTCGTCACTCCGGTCTGATACCTTACAGACCGGGTAAGAGACACTAACTCCCCCCCCCCCCCCCCCCCCCCGGTAGTCTATTTCAGATACGAGGAAGCTACAAGAAGGTTTCCTATCATTTCTAGAGGAACACTACATGAATAAGACCTAGAATAGCTTGTTGTGACGATCTACTGCGAACTTATAAGAAAGTAAGAATTACCCTTCAACAGATAGGATTCTGCTAAACCAGAATTGGATTACTACTTTTAGTCATAACTCCATTTCACATGGACTAATGACTATTTCTGACCACAGACCCCTTCTAATTTCTTCTTCTCAAGAAATAAGGACTGTGAAGAGCTCCTTTAGATTCCTGAATTGTTGGACTACTCATCCAGATTTTCTGGATGATGTACAAGCAAATTGGAACATGACTTCTAATGCTAAAGGCCTCCAGAAAATTGCTGAAAAGCTGTTCAGACTCAAACAATTCTTAATTTGGTGGAATAAGAACAAGTTTGGTAATGTCTTTCATAACCTTAAAAAATTGAAACTCAGCTTGCTGCTGTTGACAGTCTTTGTCAAGCTGACCCTTCTTCCCAAAATAAGCAAAAGTTATAGTTTGAAGGATTCTTTGGCTGAAGCTTTAAATGTGGAAGAACTCTTCTGGAAGCAAAAGGCAACTCGCAATTGGAGAGTTCAAGGGGAAAGAAATACTTCCCTTTTTCATGCTGCAGTAAATAGAAAGAGGAATAAACTCTCTGTAACTTCTATCTCTCACAATGATCAAATCTTCTCTAACCAAGAAGACTTAAAGAAGTCTGCAGTTGAGTACTTTTCTTCCATATTTGCCACTGCTGGGCTTGCTCAAAGTCCTTTGCCTGATGGCATAATTCCTCAACTGGTCACTGAGGACCAAAACTCTCTTCTTTGTGCTCTTCCCTCTCTGGAAGAGATTAAGAAAGTGGTCTTCTCTCTTAAAGCAGACTCTGCAGCAGGACCAGATGGGTTCTCTGCCTTGTTTTACCAATCCTGCTGGGAATTTATTCAATTTGATATTCAAGAAGCAGTGATTGACTTCTTTCAAGGAGCTCAATTTCCCAAGAAATTTGCTCATACCATTCTGGCCTTGATTCCTAAAAAGGATGCTCCTTCTAAATGGTCTGATTTCAGACCAATTAGTTTGTGTAGCAACATGCAGAAAATCATCTCCAAGCTCCTCAATGACAGACTTGCTACTTTTCTGCCTGACCTCATCTCTGACAATCAATCTGGTTTCCTTAAGGCAAGGAATATAACTGAGAATATTCTTATTACTCAAGAACTTGCTCTTAACATAGACAAAAAAGTGAGGGGCTCCAATTTGATTCTAAAGCTTGACTTGATGAAAGCTTATGATAGAGTTAATTGGGATGTGCTTTTTTCCATCCTAGCCCTCTTTGGTTTTTCTGAAGCTTGGATATCTTTAGTAAGGAGAATTGTCTCTAATTCTTACTTTAGTGTTCTTGTAAATGGAGAAGTTAGTGGTTTCATAACTGCTGCCCAAGGTCTGAGGCAAGGGGACCCCTTGTCTCCAGCCATGTTCATTTTGATGAATAAAGTTCTATCAAGAGGCTTATACTCTCTTTTCACCCAGCATCCTTCCTTGTCTTTTCAGGTCACAAGAGGGTTGCCTGTCTCTCATCTTGCTTATGCAGATGACTGTATCATCTTTAGCAATGGTTGCAAAGATAATCTCTCAAAGCTCATGAACTTTCTGAACTCTTATGAAAGTTATACATGTCAGAAAATAAACCTCCAGAAAAGTGGTTTCATTGCAGGTAAAAGGGCTAATTCCACCATCATTTCCCAGGCTTTAGGAATTGACAAAATGGATTTTCCCTTCATCTACCTTGGAGCTCCTATTTCAAAAGGGTAGAGAAAAAGAATTGCTTTTGAACCTCTCATTCATAAAGTCAGAACCAAGCTCTCTGGCTGGAACATTCTGCACCTGTCTCAAGGGAGCAGACTTGCTCTCATTAAAAGTGTTCTCCAGGCCATGCCAATCTTTATTATTCAGGTCCTACTTCCTCCAAAGTCTGTCTTGACTGAACTTGAAGGAATCTTCTCTAGATTCCTTTGGGGATCAACATATAATGGAATAAAAACTCATTGGACTAAGTGGAAAGAGGTTTGCTTCCCTTCTGAAGAAGGAGGTCTAGGTCTGTTTAAGCTTGCTAACATGTGTGAAGCTTTTTCTCATAAGCTTTCGTTTAAGCTAAGAGAGATGACCTCATTATGGGCTAAATTCATGTTCTCTAAGTACATGAAAAACAAGCCTTGTCTAGATCTTATTGCCAGCCCACTGACTCTTTTATTTGGAAAAGAAAAAGTGTTCTGTCCATTCTCAAACTCAATCTCACATGGTGTGGAAAATTGGAAAAGGACATCTTTATTTTTGGTGGGATGCTTGACTTCTTCCTGGAGGCCAGAATCTCCTTCCTCTTGGTACTCACATTGAAAATCCTTCTTCCTTGGTGTCTGACTGGTGGACTGTTGAGGGTAGGTGGGATTGGGACAAGCTTAGAGCTGCGTTTCCCCCTCACATAGCTGGTCAGATTTTCCTGCACACTACTGGACATGATAGAACTGCCTCTCCAATGTGGAAGATCTCTTCTGATGGAGTTTTCTCAACCTCTTCCATCAGGAATGAGGTCAGAGAGAAGAAAGCAAGAAATCAAATGTTCAAATTCCTTTGGAATGTTCACACCACTCCCACTATTTCCATGTTCTGCTGAAAAGTCCTCCATAAGTGGATCCATGTTGATTCTGTGATGCAACATAGAGGCATAACTTTGGTTTCCAAATGCCAATGTTGTAGATCCATAGAAACTCCTGAGCACACTCTTATGCACAACACTGAAGTCCGCAAAGTCTGGTCCTGGTTCTCCAATATTTTTGGAGTACAGTTGATTGACAGACAAAACTTTTTGAATAGAATCTTAAGTTGGTTTAATTCCACTGATCATGTCATTGAAGGACATATTAGAACCTTAATTCCTCTCCTGATTGCTTGGTTCAGCTGGAAAGCTAGGAACAAAGCAAAGTTTGAAAATGTGAAGATCAAAGCAAATAGTATAATCTGGCAAGTTTTTGACTACTTGAGAATTTGTTATGTTGCTAACCCTCTAACTGAGAAACAGTGGAAAGGAGATAACAAGATTGCAGAGCTATGGAATTTCTCCATCCCAAGGAGTCATGGAAAACCCTGGATGCTAATCAGATGGATGAGACCCCCTCCTGGATGGGTGAAACTGAATACTAATGCTTTATTTTGCAGGAACTTGAGTTGTGCAGGCTTGGCAAGTGTGGTAAGGGATGAGGATGGTAGGTTCTTGGTAGCTAAACAAAGTTTCATCTCAGCTACTAGCTCTTTTTTTGCTGATCTATATGCAGTAGTAGATGGAATTAAACTCTGTTTAGAAAAGGGCCATGTCAATATTATTGTGGATACAGATAATATATCTGTTAAAAACCTTCTCACCACTGAAAAACAACATGTTACATGTTAATTGGCAATGGTGGAGTTTGTTCTCTCTTTTTCAGGATTTGAAACTCACTGCTAGAATATCCATTCAGCACATTCATTCAGAAGGGAAACAAGCTGCTGCAACTCTTGCCAAAGAAATAGGACCTGGATGGAGGGTAAGTACAGGTAAACTTCTGACTTTACCAGATTGTACTAGGTTGTTTAAAAACATCATGTACTCAGATAGAACTGAAAGACCCTACTTGAGAATTCCTCATAATGATAGAATCCTTTTTAATGTTTAAGAGGACTATAACTCCCCAACTTTGTAATTCTAGCCACTTGGACTTTTTCATCATTGACCTACTGACCAGGGTCTTCTTTCTTGATCTCTCTACTTCTGATCTCTCTGAAAACAATTGTGCCTTGTTTTTAGAGCTGTGTACTCCTCTTCACAGCTCTACTTTTGCTCTCTCTGGTCACTTGTGCATATCATTTTGCATCAATGACACACAAGCACATAAACGCTTTGTACTCTATGAGCCAAAAAGTTTACACTGGTGCACTACTTACACACATGCACATGGAATCTTAAAGGAAATTGTGGAGAATTATGCTGACTCTATTTGGTTTTGGGGGATAAGGAAGGCTGGAGGAGTAGAAAAATGGTGGAAAGGGGGAAAAAAAGAAAGTACAAAAACAAAAACAAAAAAAGGAAAAAAAAGAAAAAAAAAGAGGAAAAAAAAGAAATAAAGAAGGAGAAGAAAGAAAAAACTGTTGAACAAGATGCTCTTATCTGGATAATATATCCTTTGTTACAGTATTGTTGGAATTGTATTAATTTAGATGAAAGGTCTTGGACTTGTTATGGACAGATTATAGCAACAGCTTGGCAAAATCATGTGCTGGTGGTAGACAGTAAACATAATGGGAAGGGTACTGCATTTTTGTGTCTTCTGTTCTCAGTTGAAACGGAGGAATCAACTCAGACAGAGCTACTAAATATCTGCATACACTCTGTTTGTTGGGGGGGATTATTTAGATACATGATTAGTATATCAGTGGCATGAGCATATTGGTCTGGAGGATATTTTTTGTGGTTTTGGAAGCATTATGTAAACCTTGAGATTCATGTGGGATGGAACAGTAGGTTACTTTTGCAGGATCTTGTGCATTTTCCCTACTGGAGAGTCCTCCTCTCTGGTTAATTACATGTACACAATGAGACGCACACACTCACCCACTATAAGAGTCTGTGTTTTTTTACTGACTGCCTTTCTGATTATAGGAAAGAGAACAATGGGAACTTATTGTCTGCTTGATCTAGGGAAATAAATGAAGATGGAAAACCACCGGCAAAATTTGCTTGAGAGCAGCTTGAAGAGAAGCAGTAGCATCATCCTGGATAGAAAAGAAAGAATTGAACTTATTTTGAGAGAAGCACAACTTTGGCGAATCAAAGCAAGTGTGTGTTCCCCCTGGATTAGGATGGACCTCAATAAAGTTACTTGTAATTTAACTAGATTGTATTTTGTTGAAAACCTTCCCTATCACTTTTGTAAATTTGTTAGTAGTAGGTTGACTGGGATTAATTTCAGCAGTAGGAAGAGTCCAAAAGATTTTCATGGGCTTAATATTTTGAACATGCAAGAAGACTTCATCAAGGAAAAAGCCAGTAAGAAGAAGCAAAGAATGCGCAAGCAACTGACAATCACGTAGACTGGCCGACTTTTGAAGAATTGGTTGAAATGAATGACTTGGAAAATAGGAAGTATGATCATATTTTTGTGATTTGTTTTGTTAATGACATTGCTCCACATTTTGTGCCCGCGAAGGCAAAGTTGTATGGAGGCTCGTTAAGCCTCCTTCAACAATATTTAGTATTAAATAAATTTACGAGAGCATAGCTCTCTTTATTAAAAAAAAAAAAAAAAGAAAAAAAAAAAGGTGCTACATACATACAATATAGCCTTAAAAAATCACCATTGGGTTGTTTTTTCGGGTTTATATTTGGGACGTAAGAAAAGGTGATACTGCTCTAATATGTATTAATTGTCAATCTAGTGTCTGGGTCGCAAGAGACCACTAAAGTGAGATAATTCCTTTTAAATACAGTATTAGTTTTGGTAAACTCAAATGTGAATTTTATCCTAATATGTAATTCTTGGAATAAGATGCCATGTTTTAAGTTTAGGGGCTATAAAAGGGTACTAATATAATATTAACTCTATTTATATTTTTCCTAATGTAATTTATTATTTACTTTTTAACTAATAGATATTGAATTAGGTAATATATTGCATTGTTTAGATAGTAAAATGTAGTTTTTTTACAATTTGAGTAGAAAATTTTAAGTTGGGTAATAATTTGGATAGAAAATTGTATTATTTCCTTATTATTTTTATTATTACTATTATTAAGTTATCATTACTATTCATATTAAATTTAGTTGAAAAGTATCGAGAGAAAAAAAGGTCAAAGTGGGTACGGTGTGACGGAGATAGTAATGAGTAATGAATGACTGACAAATGAATCTTATCCGGCAAAGAAAAGAGAAAACCTACCTGTATTGAAAACGAGGGCCCCGTTTTACAGTGTTCCCTTTCACCAGTAATTTTCACGGCGAGTGTTTGTTGGCTGCCTGCAATTAGGAAGGATTATCGCGGCGAGTGTTTCTTGGCTGGATCTTCTTGACTCAGGAGGGGCAACTTCAATCTCAATGAACCTTGTAGTCTGCTGCTGCAATGCTTTGCTGTCCCCTGTAAGTTTCCATCATCTTCCCTCTTTTTCTTCTGTTTCTGTTTCTTCAACTTGGGATAGATGATGATGATACATACTCAATTCAAATGTCTGGAATTGGTTTTTTACACGTGCTAATTGGGATTAAACATGAAATAGTAACACTTCACTTTCTGGGCTTTTTTCATTTATATGATTATACCATTTCAAGTTCCACTGGATCTCTATCCTTTTCTTAAGTACATTCTAGGAATAAATTTGATTTAGTTAAGTAGTTTCTAGACTCAACTTATTGTATTCGATTTTGATATTAGCATGCTGGAATTGTTGGGTATTGTTGAGCTTGTATTGGGATTTTTACTTGCAAGCTGTCTACTTCTCAAGTTTAGATGAGGTGGCCTAATTTTGCCATGTAGTATTATTGACCATGGAGATGGTATCCATGTTTTGGTTCATAAAGAACTATAGACTCTGGATATTTGATTGAGGTGGTACATTGTCTTTGGATCTTCTGCTAAAATTCATGCTCAAAATATGTCATTTTTTGCTAATATTTACAAGATTTCTGGATTTGTTGAGAGCATTTTGAATGTTATACGCAAACATTGTTTTGCTGGCTAGTGGCTAAGAAACGGAATCTGTTTCAAGATTCCTGGTAAAGTATTTAACGAGTTCCGAAGATAAGTTACATTTTGCATGCTTCATGTAAAAAAGGAGCCATGGCTGACACAGAAAATAGCCCGAGATAAATTGCACAAACTGCTAAAAGTCCTGCTGGGATGCAACATATTCCCTTGGATTTTCTTGTTTTTGGAAAATACAGTTATTTAATGTAGGAAGTATTGAAGACTGGCTTTAGTTGACACCAAAAGGAACTAATTTTTTTTTTACATTGGGGTTATTATCAGAAAACTGTCTGCTTCCCAACTTCCTGTACATTCTATGCCTAAAAGCCTTATAGGACACAGCGTTGGCTATGCAATTGATCATGCAAAGAATGCAATAGTTGGTCCGTGTATTGTAAAGGAAAAGTTTCCGTGCATTAGCCTTGGCCATTTCAGTTCATGTATGGGCTCATATTCCCTTAGAGCAGTGCACCGTCAAAAGGAGATGCCTAATGCTGTGGAATCTTGCAAAGAGCAAACTGTGTCTGATTTGTCAGAGAAGCCAAACTTAGCTGGAAAAATGGAGGTAGAAAATCATGCATTAGAGTATTTTGAGTCGGAGGATGATAAAGAAACCCAAAGAAGAAGAAAAATTGGTCGGGGTAACAAAGGGAAAGTTCCATGGAACAAAGGTCGCAAACACAGTGAAGGTAATTCTTCGTTCTGCTGTTTACACATGTGAGTCACGCAGCAAACCCTCTCACGTGTTTTTGATACTGATCTCACCGCTAATTTCATGTTCCTGTAGAAACACGTCAGAGGATCAGACAGAGAACAAAAGAAGCCATGAAGGACCCCAAGGTGAAGTCATGTAAGAATCAGTTGATTTAGAACACTTGTCTTGCATGCGTGTCTGTTTTAAAAACTCAATTCAATCTGCGTTGAAAATTGAAATGTTCTTATTCATTTATGAATTTTGATACTATTACTTGTGCCAGGACTTGCAAATTATGTCTTCTTTCGTGTCATAATTCATAAGAAGGCTTAGTATAATGTCTTTTTTGTCCGACTCTACTTTTGTTCTTGTTGACACATTACAGTACTTGCTAAGCCTTTTATCCTTGTAAAGATGGTCCAATCTTCTTGTTTCATCTTAAATTTGTAACCGCATGCTATCTTTAAAATCAAGCAATGTAACTTTTTTCTTCCCTCTAATTGGTTTGCTTATAATTCTCACAGGTCAGAAAGAAAATGTCAGAATGTCCTCGTGCTCACAGGTAATCCATGGTACCTCAACTCCATTTGGCTGTTTTTATCAAAGGCAACTCTAAGCTGAAGTCCATTTAGCATTCTCCTTTTTCCGCGTTCTATTACCTGAACCCTAGCTCAGATGGGTGTAGCATGAAAATATAGCTGTCTAAGGCAGATTTTGAATATCAAATTTCTACCTCTAAATAAAGTTAGCTCACCCAAATTTGGATTTGATTCACATATGAATCATGTATTCTACGTTGCTCTGAAGGTCCACCCGGACTGATAAATTCAAGAAATTCATGAATGTAAGGATCTACCTTTATGAATCATTTGTGTTAGCTGTTAAAACCTAATTAGTACAAGGCTTCAGCTGCTCCGGCCTTGTGATACGGAACTTGAAAAAGATATTCAACTATAGTTTGCTAACATGTAAATCTAGATGGTATTTTGACGTATTAGATATCATATACGTTACGTGCCCAAGTGAACTGCAGTATGTTTCTTAGCATGAGTAGTCAAAATACTTGCATGTAGATGACTGTAAATGGGAAGTGCCCTTCCATCTCAATATGCTAGCATGGCCATGTCTACCTGTATTTAGAATTGGATTATGAAGATCAGCAACATATCTATCAAAGGAAGAAGAAGAAGAAGAAGCTCTTATTGTATGATACACGTAATCAATACCTTGTCAAATAATGTTTTAACTTTTAAATTATGATTTGTCTTGCAGTAAACAGACCATAGCAAAAATACGTGCCTCTCACATGAATCTATGGAGCAAACGCTTACAATGGAAAAGGTCGAGGCAGAAATTCTTGGAATCATGGGCTGATGCAATCGCGAAAGCTGCTAAGGTAGGTTCCAGAGACCAACAAAAGCTGGGCTGGAATAGCTATGAAAAAATGAAAAGAGAAATAGCCCTTCAGCAGAAACACGAAGCTGCAGAAAGAGCAAAGGCAAACGAAATAGCGCTCATGAGAGCAGAGATAGCGGCACAATTAAAAGCAGAAAGGATGGCTATGCTTGAGGAGAAAAGGAAAGTGCGGGAACTGAATGCAGAGAAGAGGAATAAAAGGTCAAAAGAAGACTTGGAAAAGTTGGCTGAGTTCCAGGAAGTAAAACTCAAAGAAAGACTAATGAAGGTAAGTTGCTATTACAATTGTAGAGTTATACAAGTTGCTATCCCATCTCTCTCTTTTTTCCTTGTCTGGAATTCGATTAACAGATTGGTGTACGTTCACCTGGAAAAGCAGATGAATTTGTGTTATGTACGTGCTTGGGCAAACTCGTTTTTAACAACAACAAGAAGAAAAATAAACAAATAAATAAAAATACAAGACTCTGGAATTTAGCTTAGATTCAACATATTTCTTGTTGATGTTGTTTTCCCTCTAATTTTCTAACTGCGGATTTTATCTTAAGATTTCAGATATTTCTTGTTGATGTTTCCCTCTAATATTCTAACTGCTATAGTGATAAATTCTTCTTAACAGATTCAGAGAAAGAAATCTTCGATTAACCAAATAAGCAGCCAACTTTCCCGGTCGTGGGAAAACATTGATATAGACTTGGTGAAAGGTGAGCAACTGCAAAAGGATGCATCGCTGGAAGACCAGATTCGTATGGCTAAGAACATGAAAACGCAGCAGCTGCTGGACAAGTTTTGAGATATCATCTTCCTGCCCTCTCATAGAATACTGCAGTTGCTAAATTTGACACATTTACTTCGATATATGCTTTCTGCCAGTATCTTCTAACTGTCATTCTTTCTAAATAATATATCCTCTAACTGTCGAGTTATGATTAGTGAAAGTCTATATCAACCAGTCAGATCAAGAAGTACTCCATTTAGCTTGAAATCCAGTCATGTCAATTTCCTATGGCATGAAATTCATATGATTTGTTCACATTTGTCTGAAAAAAGCAGTGATCGTCGGTGGAGAATGGCATTTCTTTCCTAGAATATCGGGCTGCTCAAGCTTTTGAGATCCCACACTAGAAAACTGCTTTGGAAATCTTTTTGCGTCTCCTTTGAAATGATTTAGATAGTGAATTGCATGTGTAACCAAATTTTGCAAACAAGTTGAAGGCCCATGATTCAGTACTTCCCTCTCACGTTTCTTGCATGTGTAACCAAATTTTGCAAACAAGTTGAAGGCCCATGATTCAGTACTTCCCTCTCACGTTTCTAACAGAGTTCGCAAAATGGTGCTCACAAATGAGATTAACTCTACTCCCTCCGTCCCAGAGAAGTTTACCCACTAGGGTTAGCACGCAGTTTAAGACAAGACATTAAAATAATAAAAGAAAAGGAAAGCAATTAGTAGTAACACTGTACAATTAGCAAATGCACTGTTATCTTAATAATTAACATTTCCCTCCAAAACATTAACAATGGAGGGAAATATTCAAATACAGAACCATCAAATCACTAAATCACTGCTGAAAATTTTCAGAATTACTACATCAGCTGAATATCTAATTACAGGCCAGTGTTCCCTCCAAAATTACATCATCTAAATTATGTTTCCCTCCAAATTAGTTACAGCACCACAGTACACAAACAAAAATCAGCAAACACAATGAGTTCCAAAACATATCTATCCCTCGAAGAAAAAAACAGGCTGGTGCAATTCCTTCTACAAAGCTGTAAAATCAAGGGACGTCAAAATGTTCAAGCTGCTGCTGCAGAGGCTACTCCAGGCGTTGCACTAGATCCAGGTGTTCCACCACATGGAAAAATGTCAGAGGCTGCTACTATGTTCAATGTGACTAGGAAGACGGTTCACAATATCTGGGCTGCAGCAAAGAAACAATTAGCAGCTGGTAAAGCAATAAACATTACATCACAGAAGATAGGTAAACCAAAAGGCACAAAAATCACTTTGGATCTGGAGAAGCTCAAGAAAGCTGATTGGGATGACAAAAAAACAATTAGGAGAGTGGCTGGAGTACTCAAGGTTAGCAAGAGCACAGTGTCGAGATGGATAAAAGCTAAGGAGATCGATCCACATACAAGTACATTGAAGCCAAATCTAACCGAAGATGGTAAATTGCTAAGGTTAGAATTCTGTTTATCCATGTTACATTATGATAGACAGCTCAATATCATAAGGTTTGGTGAAATGCGGAATGTTATACATATCGATGAGAAGTGGTTTTACATTACTAAACAAACTACACACTACTACAAAGCACCCGATGAAAGCCCACCACATAGAGTATGCACAAACAAAAGGTCCATGACTAAAATTATGTTTGAGAGTGCTGTTGGAAGACCACACTATGCAGCTGATGGTACATGCATTTGGGATGGTAAAGTTGGCATTTTTCCATATACAAAACTTGTACCAGCACAAAGAAACAGCAAAAATAGGGCAAGAGGCACTTTGGAACTGAAGCCAATAGAATCTGTGACTAAAGATATTATCAGAAACTGCATAGTGAATGGTAAGTGCAATTTCCTTTTTCCTCTCAATCATACATAGCATATAGAACAAATTCATCTCATCAATGTATGCAGCAAACAACACATATAAACCACAACACATGCAAAGATTTTTTAATAATAACATCACATGTAAATCAATTTAGAACTTAAATATACTGATATTGAATCATGTTTTCAGATTGTTCCTGCTATAAAAGCGAAGTGGCCAGCCAATCTTAGCAAAGACATTCTGATTCAACAAGACAATGCAAGGACACACATATCAGACAATGATCCAGATTTTAGAAGAGTAGCAAGCTCAGATGGATTTAACATCCACATTTTCTGCCAACCTCCTAACTCTCCAGATATCAATATTAATGACTTAGGTTGGTTCAGAGCTTTACAATCATTGCAAGAGAGAAAATCAGCATATAGTATGGAACAACTACTCGAGCATGTGAAGTTAGCTTTTGAAGAGCTAGAAGAAGCAAAGCTAAACAACAACTTCTTGACATTTCAATCTTGCATGATAGAGATCATGAAACAAAAAGGTCATAACAAGTACGACATTCCACACATGGGCAAAGAGAAACTCAGGAGGGCAGGGACTTTACCAAATTTTCTAGAGGTGGATTCAGAATTGGTGAAGGAATGTCTAGATCACTTGAAAGCAAATGGGGAGGACGTCTATGCTAATCCAGACTTAGAAGATTTAATTTCAGACATCGAGTATTAGACGCTGGTATGTTTAACTACCACTTTTGTTATCTTTTGGGAAGGACTACAAGTAAACTATTACTAACTAGTTATGCATTTGAATGTGAAGGTTAGGTTTATGTTGTAATCATAATATATGTAATTTGTTTGATAAAACAAATCATTTTGTGCAAAGTAAGTGTACTAGTTTCAAGTAGGTTTATGTTTAATCATAATATATGTAATTTGTTTGATAGAACATATCATTTTGTGCAAAGTAAGTGTACTAGTTTCAAGTTTCATTTATTTAACCTTGTAATCAACATAAGCATATGCGCAAGTTTAAGATTTATCTTCCAGAACTTGCATAGTTGTATAGAACTCATAAAAACAACAAACACAATGTTATGAAATCACTTGTACCAACAACAGATTTAACAAATACTACTAACAGGAATAGTAGGGAAGAAAGCACATGATAGTAGAAATTAATGACCTTTGTAGAGGATTGAGTTTTCAAAACAGCATTACAACCATCGGCTCTGAAAAAGGAAGAGTGTTTTCCTTGGATGCCACCTTTCCGATTGGAGGACCAAGCTGCAACATCCATGGGCAGTGTGTTTGAATGATAGCCAACATAATAGGGCACATTCCGGTTGGCAATTTCATCTTGTCTACTGCGAAATATATTGAGAACATTAAAAGAAACATCTGATTACAACAAGGAGAAAGACAATGTGTATGAGTGAGTGATACACCAAAGCAACATTAAATAACAAACTTCTAAACTCTATGCCACAACTAATAACATGTACCTGCATTACTACCCAAGTAATAACAGAAAACAAGCCCTTCATCAAATAGTATGACTTGGCGATAACTCCCTTCAATGGTTTCTAATAATTGAATAGTTTACCAAAGTTGGAAAACACCCAGTAGGCTGCTTCGTTTCACATTTTTTTGTGCACAAACATTTTTTATGGGATAAAAATATATCCAAATTCTGGATTTAGAAAATTCATAAAAATCCAAAGAACAAAAGGCGAGGCATATTTACCAGCATCTCCATCATCAAATATATACTGCAGATTAACGCAAGCATCAATTAATTAATCTTAAACTCTTATACATGGCCACGTAATTAATACTGGATTAATTAAGAAAAAAACTTAATCCAGCATATCAATTATATTATATACTACTTCATTAGATAGTAGATGAGTAGACGACAATCAATGGAAATTGAGTTGAACCAAAATTTGGCGGATTTGATAAAGAATTATGCAAACAAACAAATCGAAACAAAGGGTTATGAAAGTACCTGAATGAAAAAGCAGTAAGTACCCGAGATGTATGATCATGATTGTTAATTAAACACACTGGGCATCCTCACCATGGGCATTTGCACAAGAACAGAAACTAAACTACTACTCACAATTGCACAACTCATGTAGTATAAAAATTAACAAACAAACACATCTAGACAAATACCACATCAATACCTAAAACTTATATGCCAAAATGACACAATTACACAAATTAATCAAATCTGCAATTAAAGATGAATATTTATCAACTCAAAAAGTATAAGAATCAACCACATCATACGTACCTTCTAGGTTTTGGTGGACCCACTGGGATTGATTGCTAGAAACCCTAACTTTCTTGGGTTTCACCGTAATCCAGCCCCCATCTGAGTTATCCTTTGAGGCCTTGTCCATATTATCCATACCTATCACAACCTTTTCCTTATTTGCTGAAACCCAACCCACTGCTTGTTTTGTTGCTTCCTTTCCCTTCTTCAATGGCGCCTTAGATGGAAAAATATACTTCTCCATCAACTCATCAAATCCCGGCAACTTGTGGCTGTCCGTAAGTGTCGCATAGAACTTTATAAATTGCGAATCGGTCATGGAATCTTCCGAAGATAGTGTAAAATGCTCCGGAATCTGAGAATCTTCCAGATCTGTAGTTTCCGGCGACGCCATAGTTCGCGTAACAATCTCGATCGGGATTGAAGAGGAGCAGAGATAGTATGGATGAGGAGAAGAGGGAGAGATTGACGAGGAGCAGATAGATCGATGAGATGAGACGAATTTGGATTTGGGGGAAAAGTTAGGGTTTACATTGGTTGGAGAGTGGAATGAGGCGAGACTAGTTACTGGAGTATATGTTTACTTTGATTTAGTTTTTTTTTCATTAATGTTATAAGTAGTTTTAATTAATTGGAGTGGAGTTAATTGTGATGGCAAACTTGTAATATTATGGAAAAAATAATGTTTTTAATGTGTGGGGTAGATTCCATTTTAGGAAATGGGTAATGTTTTGTGGGACACCCAAATAAGGAAAGTGGGTAAACTTTTGTGGGACGGAGGGAGTAACTGATACACCAAAAAAAGCCGGTGGAGCGACTCAGCGCACAGCACAACATGATCATTACAAAAATAGACACGCAGAATACAATACATGAATTGTTTATATTTCAAAATCCCAGATACCCCACCATTCAATCGCTTTCCCAGTACTTAAACGTTCTAACGAGGAAAACATAGCACAAGAGATCATGCATAATTTGACCATCTTATAGTACCACCACGTAAGACAGGAGTAGTATTCAGAGGATTTATCACAAGACATAAAAATTCAGAAAACAGTCCTAAGGTTACGATAGAATACGTTCATTTCATCTACAAGATTCTTCAGTAAGTAGGGGAGTGGGGCATGTCTCTTCCAGGCACATTCTGATTTCCACCAGCATTTGGCGCATAGCTCTGATTCTGCATGCCACCATGACCCATATTTGGTGGGTAATTTGGATTTTGCACTGGTGGAGGAGGTCTTGCATTTGGCGCATAGCCACTCTGTTGCTGGCCACCATATCCCTGTGCAGATCCTGGGTTTGGTCCATAGTTTTGATTGAAGTTCTGAGCTGGTCCTGGGCCGGGTTGATAGTTTTGACCATTGCCATACTGATTGTTGGGTGCCATGTTATTTTGTGGTGGATAGTTTCCCGTGTTAGCTGGTGGCGCACCTCCACCATAGTTGGGCTGTTGTGGTGGCTGTTGATGGTTGTTCTGCTGCATTGGGCCTCCATAATTTCCTCCGGGATTCTGATTACCAGGTGGCTGTTGATGGTTGTTCTGCTGCATTGGGCCTCCATAATTTCCTCCGGGATTCTGATTACCAGGTGGGCCTCCTCCTCTTCTGTCATAATTTCTAGACCTATCAAAATTGCGTGGCCTGTCATTGCGCCTGTTCCTTTCATTGGCACGGGCATTGTTCCTTACCCACTCCTCATGGTACTTAGGGTCATATGGAACAGCCTCTCCATTGATGAAAGGTTCTCCTGCAAAATTACCACAAATATCAAGTTGTAAACAAGGAAAATAGTAAAACAAACAAATGTTTCCACAAACGTCCTGTATGAAAAATACCATTACTAACTGAAACCTCCAAAATCATACTGGAGTATACGATTTCAGATTTGTAAAAATTTACAAAAACAAAAGGGGAGGGGGTTAAAGGTTACTTAAACACAAAACCAACGCGAGGTAATAAGACGATTACACGAACAAGATAAATGACAGATAAGTCCAAAAAAGATTTTGAGTGATAGGTATAGTAACATATAAGATGATTACACAAGTAAGAGAGATCAAAGGACAGTTACAGTTCCATAACATCAAACGAAGCACTGTTTACGGTATCATAACATAAACATGCAGAAACAAAATCAGAGCTTGGAGCTTCATACCTCCATAATCCTTATTTCTGACATCCAAGTAAGAATCAGGAAGCACCCATCGAACTTTAGGCAGCTCTACAAAGAAAACAAGAAAACCACATTAATAATTTCAAATTTCAGCTATACAACAACTCAACTGATTACAAAAGAAAAGGTCAATTAATCACCTTTCAATTTGTAGTGAAGTTCTTCAGACACCAGAGCTCCAAAAGCAAAATAATGCCTAGTCGATACCGAATATATCTTCATCCTCGCCTCCTCCTCACTGCAAAGTGTCAACCATACATTTAGACATATAGCCCCAAAATAAGACAATATAAGTGTAACTATTAAGAAACGGAGGAGTTATAAGGTGGTATAGCGGAAGGGAGGTGGGACAGTGAAGGAAAGGTGCAGTGTTCGATACTGAGCGGAGACAAACAATGATTGGATCCTAAACTAGTACAGTCTAAAACTCTAAGCAACTAGTTGAACTTGTTGCATTGTATTCAATTTTAAAGTACTACAGATTCATAATAATAATTAGAATTAAGAATTGTAATTATTATTATTAGAAATCTAAAATATTAAACTATGGAAGCAAATTCTAAATCCAGACACAAATGAAGATTAAAAATAATTAATTAATCAAATTAAAAATAAGAGGATAAAAGTGAGAGAATGAATTGAACCTTCCAACGACCAAGGCCAAGGTTTTGATGTAACTATCAATAATCTCGTCTCTAGTCGGATCACCTTCAGGTTTGTCCATAACAACAAGCCAGTGCTCAAAGTCGCAACCATCGAGCAGAATCGTCTCCTTTGGGGGGCGATTGGACCAATTAGGGTTAGGGTCGCTGAGCGAATTGTTGGTCGGTGTAGTGGACAAGCCGCGGGTGGAGAAGAGAGCGGAGCCGCGGCGGAGGGAGGCGGCGGCGGCGACGAGGGGGCGGAGGCGGGTGAGGAAGGAGGAGGAGGAGGAGTAGTTTGGGAGAACGGCGGTGGTGGAGTAGGATCGGTAGATTGCGGAGGTGATGGATTGCCTGGTGGTGGTGAAGATAGAGCGAGTTATGTAGCGAGTCGCCATTGTTGAGATGAGAGAGGGGACTGATAAACCCTAGCTTTTGGGGTGTGAAATGGGGATGAATAGAAACAAGGGTTTTAATGGCTGAGAGGTATTTTGGGTAGATATTTGTGTAAGTACGGTTCTAGCCTTCTCACTATATTGGGCTTCAGGCTATTCATTTGAACTGGGCTACACAGCCTACATGAGATGAGTTTACAAAATATCAAAATCTAACAGGCCAGCATTTCATAATATTTTTGCCCCCTCTAAATTAAATTCTGGCCAAGCCCTTGACCACCAATGAATTTCATATATTTATTTGAAGGGATCTACCTCTGTTATTTTTTTTAGTTACAGAATCTTCCCTCTTAGTTAGACAATTACATGTAGCTCGATGTTACAGAAAAACAGTTACAGATAGGCCCACGAATTTGACTTTTTTCGAATTAAGGGTTGGAAGTTACAATTATGCCCCTGCCGGAATTTCAGAATTTGAATTGAAACAAACAAGTTAAGTTTGTGTTATTTACACATTTGCCTCTAAATTATTTTATTTTACAAAATTAACTTTAATGTATTTCACATTAACCACAAAATTATATATATTTCAAATGAACTAATATTTATTCTATAAGAACCCCAAATTAAGAATTTTTTTCAAAAAAGCCCCAAAAATAAAAAATAAACTCCTGATCGAAGCTGGATCGGAGCTGTTAAACAGCTCCGATTGGATCTTATTAACAGCTCCAATTGGAGCTTAAAACAGCTCCGGTAGGAGCTGATCGGAGCTGTTTAACAGCTCCTCCGGTCTACAGCTCCTGTCGGAGCTGTAATTTTTACGGTGCCGGAATTAGTTCCGGCACCGGAATTCTCATCTTGGAGAAGATGAACAATAAAAAGGAAAATAGAAAAGATAAAAAAAAAAAAAAAAAAAGAGAGAAAAGAGAAAAGATAGAAAAAAGAAAAGATAAAAAAGAAAAGAAAAATCTGTATTTTTTGTGATAAGGGCGCGTTTGGCCGGACAAAAGTAAAAAATGAATAACGGGCAAGTCAACTTTTTTTCGACGACTGGGGCTATTTGTAATGTTAAACTACGAGGGAGAATCCGTAATATGAGTTTCTAGTGGGGTGGTTAATGTAATTTACCCTTATTTGAATGAAAGAGAAGACGAGCAACATAATTGCAATTCCATCCCTAAGGTTTTGTTTATTTGTGATTAAAAGGGGAGCTTATAATAGTGTTGATTATGATGAAGAAGAAGAGGAGGAATTAAGGTGAATGATTATGTTGCTATTTATGAATTAAGATGATTTTCAAACTCTCAAGTCTCGAATCCTTTATAAAACACGACAGCTCCGGATCATAACTATCCTTGGGCGTATCGGAATGGTTAAGCGCTCTCTTGCTCTCAGAATTTACAATGATTCTTATGTTCCTGATCATTTTCTGGTTCGTGCTTTCATTCGTGCTCTTCTTGACAGAGATGTGAAAGTGGTTCTAGTGGGGGTCCAGGCCCACGAATTTGACTTTTCGCGAATTAAAGCGTGGAAAATACATTTTTGTCCCTGATCAAAATTCAGAATTTTACATTGACCAAACAATATTAATTTATGTTTATTATTATACATAGACCCCAGACATTTTCTATTTCACGAAATTGACACTAAAAACTTCTAAAATTTTCAAATGGGTTCTAAAAACTTATTTCAAATCAATCCCAACAAGATTAATATTCAAAAATAAGTCCCAAGGTGTTTTTTTTATATAATCAAATTTCTTTTTTTTTTTTTTTAAAGTCGTCTTCTTCCTAGGAATCCGGTACCGGAGTCTGGTGGGAGACTGGCAGATCCAGAATCGGAGTTGCCAAGCTGCCAATGGCGGCTCCGATCTGAGCCCGTTCCGATACCGGATTATTTGAAGAAGATAAGAAGAAGAAAAGAAAAAAAAAGGAAAAGGGGAAAAAGGAAGAAAGGAAGAAAAAAAAAAGTTGAAAAAAAAAAGTTGAATTAAAAAAAAAACTAATGCCATGTTTGGGGAGAAGAGAGAGAAAAAGTCAATATTTTTTGTCAACTCAGGTAAGGAAAAATGGACCCATATGTAATTAAAAATACGATGGTCCATTAGATGAAAAGTGAGCATCTAGTGGGGCTCCAGGCGTAAAAATCCCTTAATAAAACCTTTTCGATAGCCTTGGAAACATAATTACAAAAGAGATTCGTCGACAGACAAACTATTGACGAAATAGGCCTAATCACCATTAATGTTTTGAAATATAGAAAGTATTGTATTCTAATTCATAATTTAGGGAATCGCGCGGGTCCATCAGGATATATGGAGCACATAATTCATGAGAAGGTTCTTTCCAGAAGACAGTTGTTCTGTCACTGATGTTCGAGAAACATCATTTTGTCAAATGGTCTTTCGACAGGAACAATGCCCTGTCCATGAACTTCCACCAAATCGTCAAACAACTTGTTGGATACTGCAAAGGAATTGCTCAAGTAGTTTGCCTTTTATTGCTGGCCTATTAGCCACGTTCGAGATGAACCCCAAGTTTCTGCAGATGAAAATCAAACTATTAGTTGAAGCCTTGCCTTCTTTACATCGTGTATTTCGTGAATGTTGTGATAATAGAGGTTAGAATATGATTAAGTTATGGATTGCAGAGTGATTTGTGGATAAAATTGCAGACATACAACAACTTGGAAGATATTGCAGAAGCATTAATGGAATCAAAACAGAATGGTGGAGTACAAATTAATTAAATGAGGCTAGAAGCAGAGGAACATAGCTCCATCTTCAATATATATAACTGAATCAAAACAAAATATATTTTCCCGCGCTAGTAACTAAATTTCACATATGGTATTGAATTAGTTACAGATATTTTGATCAAGGCAGTTACTTGGACTTTTCTCTTTGCTTCTATAAATACTAATCACACTAGTCTTCTTTCTCACTCTCTCTCTCTCTCTCTCTCCCTTTCTCTCTCTAAGATCTCTCCTATCACTGATAAGGTAGTTCATTGCTGCTCATCAAAAATGGCATATTCAGTCTTACTCATTATTGGAGTCTCTGCTGCGACCTTCATTGTGGGGGTCCTGGTCGCCCTTGCACTATGCTATGGCTTGCCCCTATGCTTTCATTGTTTCATTGCAGGTAGTGGAAGCAGTGATCCTGATGGTGCTAATCGTGTTCCTGTAGGTGAAAGCAATGATCCTGCTGTAACTAGTCGTGTTCCTGCTCGTGATGAAAGTAGTGATCCTGATGATACTACTTGTGTTCCTGATAGTGGAAGCAGTAATCCTGATGATGCTAGTGCTTCTCGTCTCCGTAAGGTGAATAGTTTGAAAAATTATATCCATGGACTTTTTCCTGGTGGTGGACGTCACCGTGGTCATGATGATGATGTTGGCCCTTCAACTGCTCCTCATGATGAAGAATCACCTACCAACTGATCAATAATATCCGATCGATCGATCAATTTCTCAAGGTGAATACAAGCGTACACGTATGGCTAGACTAATTTCCGATAGATGGAATCATCTGATCTCTACTTTCTCTGTTGTGATAGCTAGCTTTACTACTGTACTTTGGATTGATGAAGATTTCACTGTTTGTTTGTTCGGTCGATCGGTTCGTTTTAGCTTCTTTGTGTTTCAGTTACCTACTGCAGCTAGTTTAATCCATTTGTTCACTACGTATCTGTAATTCTGATCATGTACGTACTGCTAGTGTGTTTCAATTTTCAATTTCTGCAGTCTCAATAAATGAAACTTGCCACTACATTTATGAATCTATCTATATATCTAGGAAAATAATCTATCTATAAAGAAGAAATATTTTAAGCCTTCTCCTTAATTCATATTACAATTCTTGACACTTGGCAAATTCCTTTATTGTCATTGGTTCAATGCTCCATTCTTGCCACATGTCTCACATATATGCATTTCAATTTACTATTCTACATTTTAACATATCTATTTGTATTCTTCTTTTTGTATATGTGCAATATCAAGTAAGTATGTAATTAGTCCAAACAAAAAAGGAAGATATTACTTTAAAACAATTAACAAATAATAAAATATTAATTGAAATTATTCAACATTATGGAATATGGATAATAAAATTAATTTAGTTTTTCTATTTATAAAAAAGTATAATTAATATAAAGATATAGAATGATTGAATCAAAGGAAAAGGAAAATGCAAGATAAAAAAATTTCAATTAAAAGAGAAATTAAGATCACATAAATTTATTTTGTATATATTTATTTTGAAACTTTTATTTTCGCCATGTATCTTAGTATTATTGGTCACTTTTCTATCTATTCACACGTATAAGAAATTTATGAATATTGGTGTTTACTCAGCGCACATTTAAATATACTCACAAAAATATTTTACCTTCACATTCACCGTATCTATGCACTCAACACTAATTGTGTCCGAATGGTCTATTCCACGATACATTAGTGTACAAAATATATTCAAGGGGTCTATTCCGTAACAATTTTGACTTGATTGTATTTGTCGGATCTATTCCACAATACTTTTAGAAGACTAAATGTATTCGACGGGTAATTTAATAATTATTTAATTAGTACACTAACTGCATTATCAACAAGTCTATTCTACAGTAATTTAAACACAATACTTTAATTTAGAGCAATAACTGTATTCGCCGGGTCTATTCCGTAATTGTTTAGAGCATTAATTATTAAACTTTTCCTTCCGCCACCGCACCACGCATCCTATTTTTATTGGTACTTATTCTATCTATTTACACGTGTTATGAGTTATTGGTACGTACTCAACTCTCATTCAACTATCTTCACAAAAATATTGTATCTTCACATTTATCGTATTTATGCACTCAACACTAATTGTTTTTTACGGGTCCATTCCACAATATTTTAGAGTACAAATTATATTTGGCGGGTCTATTGCTCAATAAGTTAGAATTGACTATTCAAATGTTGTAGAAGAAAAGGAAGAAGATTGGTAAGATTCGAGAATACTTTAGTTTCAGTTTAAGGGTGTTTCGTTGATATTCATATGGTTGAGTATAATATAAATAATTTGGAATACTATTTGTATTCGACGGGTCAATTCCATGCTAATTTAGAATACTAGTTGTGTTTGATGGGCTTATTCCACAATATTCCAAAACACTAATATAAATGAGTTCGACAGGTCTATTCGGCATTAAATCGACTAGTGAGGGAGGTGGATGTAATTGTTTGACTAACGGGGGTCTATCTGTAATAAAAGGACTAGCAAGGGTACTATATGTAATAAGCCCATTTATTATATATAGTTCTTCCTAAGCACATTGTTTTCTCCACCGGGTCTCATGTCTTCAGATTTGTCTTTGGTTTTCCGGGATTATGAATTGCACGACATTACTGAACAAATGAAGCTCGATGCTAATTGGGTTAGTTTTTATCATTGTTTTTGTATGCTGATTAAATTGTTCACTCATTGATTAGTCTAATCTTCTTGATAAATTGTTTTTGACGTTGGATGCTTTTACGAAAGCTTTGATCTTGCAATTATCACTAATCAATTCGTAGTCAGTCCTGATTTCTATTCCGCGATGCTAATTGTAAGTTTTATCTAATATCATTGAATTGTATGTATTTTTTTATTCTTATTCAATCCGTATTCTATTATACATTCGCTAATGATATTTTATGTTTGTTTTAAGGTTGATGTTTTCGAGTACAAGACCTTCCATCGAGTACAACCTTTGCTAGACATTTTAATAGAAGTGAATCATCTAATGTCCAATTACGCGACACCATCTTTAAAATGTTGAATAACGACCAAGATATTAGAGAAGATGGATTCTTACTCTTAGCCAAGATTACTTCGATGCCTGGATGGTTGTTGTATTTGAAGAAATGTAAAGAAACGGTGTTGGAAGGAGTTTGCAAATTATATGATGGCGTGTTGATTACTAAATTTTGTATTCCTAAGTTTTGTTGTATTCATTGTATTCCAGAGTTAGTTTTTGTTGATGATGATTTTTGCTATAGGTGTTATGCTGATAATCAGATATGTAGCTACGGTTGTTCGTCTGGTTAATCAATACTCAATGTATATTTTTTAGTTTGAATGTAAGTTACCGGCTGTGTGACCAATCACATAAATTTGATGTTAATTATATGACTATAACATTGTTGGCCAATGTTTAAAATTCGAAATTATCAAGCAGCACATCGAAGTTCTATTGTACATTATGGTGGATTCGATCTGGGACAAAACACTGGAAGATATTAAAAAGAAATGTTTTGACCGAGTTAGCCGTGGTACAATTTTTTTGATTTATTAAGTATTTGTCAATAAAGACGTAGACGTATGATATATCACGTTGATTTATTCATGTTGGATGAAGAAGTAGATGTATGATATATCAATTTTATTTATTTATAATTATTCATTTTTCATGTTTACACCTTATTTTGCATGATTAAACTTCTAGAGCTATATTTTACTTCACATGGTATGTCCATGATGAGCTTTTTTACAATTTGCTAGCATGTTTAGTGTCAACATTACTTTGGAATCTACCAAATTTTATCAATAATGTGAATGAAGTGTGCATGATTTTGTAACAAATATGATCTTAGACAATAGATGATAGACTCACTTTTTAGAATCCACCGTATGATAAAAAAAAAATCCATAGCTAAAAAAGCTGTTGTCAGAGGGAATTGAACCAGGGTGGTGCGGATGATGAAACTCACTACATTCCACTCAACCACAACTTTTTAATCATTCATTATTGATAACATTTGGTACTGGTACTTTATTTAATATGCCTTTAAGTTTAATAATCGAAGTCGGATTTTTCAAATATGATCATTAGCTTCCACTTCCAGAGGATAGACTCACTATAACGTGCAATGCATGTTTTGCTGATTTTGAGACTAACATATATACTAAGGCGCGTTATTTCAGGGCCGTTATTAGTCTTCCGTTGTTGGATGAAGACTTAGACGTATGATATATCTCATTTAATTAGAATTTTCACTATTCATGTTTACTTTTTTTGAATTATTCAAGTTTATTTACAATTATTTTGATTCATTAAGTATTTCTCAATAAAGACGTAGACATATGATATATCACGTTGGATGAAGACGTAGATGTATGATATATCAATTTTATTTTATTTATAATTATTCATTATTCATGTTTACACCTTAGTTTGCATGACTAAACTTCTAGAACTATTCTACTTCACATGGTAATTTATGTTGTATGATTTTTACAATTTGCTAGCATGTTTAGTGTCCACATTACGTTTGATCATTACTTTGGAATGTACCAAATTTTATACTTTAGTTCTAGAAAATATTAGTTTATGTGAGTGAAGTGTGCATGGTTTTGTAAGAAATGTGATCTTAGACAATAGATAATAGACTCACTGTCACGTTCAATACTTTTTTTCATTAAAAATTAATTATATTTCTTGACAATTGCTATATATTTAAATAAGTTGTCTATTTATTTATGTTTTCTATTTAACAAAATCTCGATTTAGAATCCACCGTATGATAAAAACAAAATCCATAACTTAAAGCTGTGGCCGGAGGGAATTGAAACCGGGTGGTGAGGATGATGAAACTCACTACATTCCACTCAGCCACAACTTTTTAATCGTTTATTGTTGTTAACATTTGATACTGGTACTTGATTTAATATGCTTTTATGTTTAATACTCGAAGTCGAATTTTTCAAATTTGTGGAAGTACGCATAGGGCGTAGACCTTCCATCTTTAATAAATTGTTTAAATAAAGCAATGTGTTTAACTACACGCTTGACGCAAATTATGGTATTGATTCTCGATTCTTTTTGTATTTAAAACACTCGAATTGTAAAGGATTTTGTTTGACTGAATCCTTGGTTAATATCTTCCTAAAGATTCGTTTGATTGCTTGAAATTCTGCATAATCAATTTAATTATTCTTTTGCATTTTTATGACTTCATATTCGTGCCAACTTATATACGCAAATGATATATACTCCAAAACGAATATATGTGCCAAAAAGAAAACGATATATATTCCCAAAGAAACGATATATATGCCAAAACGATATATATGCCAAAACTCTCACTATATATGCGCTTGCATCTCAGACTCTAATGCAAAATCTTAATCATACGAAACTGTAATCAGTCGAACAAAAAAAAAAAGAGAAAAAGATGAATCCAATCGCTCTTAAGGATATTAAGAAGGAGATGGAGTGTGTCGAGCTTTTCACCGTCATCGTTAAGGTTATCAAGCTTTTTGGAATTCGTTGGATACAAACAAGAACCCACTCGGGGTTGAGGCTATTTTAGTTGATAATGAGGTGATTATTATTATGCGTTCCTTTAGTATGTTTTGTCATTTGTAGTAACAAGCACTAATTTGTGGTTTGTTTTAATCATATAGGGCACCTTGATTCAAGGCACGTCTTCGAAGAGAATGTTGAAGTATTTGACCAAAAGGCTTAAGGAGGGAGAAACATATAGAATCAGCAAGTTTGATGTGGAGGAAAATACTCCACCAAAGTACCAGAGGGGGAGGGTCAATCACGGGGAAAGGCTCGTGATGTGTTATGGTGCTGAAGTTACCCAGTGTAGGCCGGATCTCAGCATTCTGACTAACGGTATCAATTTGGTTGCTTATTGTGATATCAACGATTCTGATCCACAGTTTTATGTTGGTGAGATGTTCTACTTAGTCATATCTTAATTTGTTTAGTAATATAAATTATATATGTATATGTCATTTTGAAAATTTATACTTATTGATTTGCATGTTCAACATTCTTTTTAAATTTTATGTGTATGCTGTGTTACTCCACTATTTTCAAATGTATATGTACCGTATTTTTTGGTCGTTTAGCTCATGAACTTCTAATTTGTACACTCTTGCAATCTATCACAACCTTTTAATCAATCAATGTTATACTTTGTTTATGAGCTCTGCCTAACCGTTGTACCCCGTACCTCCTCCCTTCCTATATCATACATATGTTATTGGACAAGAAGATGCATGCTCGCCTAATTGATGTTGAGCTTCGAGACGATAGGTACCTATTTTAGTATAAATACAGTATACTCTAATAGCTAATATGTTGTTTTCTAGCTTATAAATATATTTTTATTTTTTTATAGCAATGTCACTATTAAGGTTGTGCTATGGGAGTCTTATGCTGATAAGATCATTGAGTTGGCCCCTGCTAGCGGAAATGTTGAACCGGGAATTGTTATTATTCTTCAAGTTGCTCTTAAGAATTCATATCTTAGTAAGTAAAAAGTATTTCTAACCCATGTGCTTGAATATTTACGGATTTATAAGTTTATTAATTATGAGTTCAATTTTATGTCAAAACAGATGAGACACGTGTTCAAACCGCTATCATGCAACCAAGCTTTACATCAATGTTGATCTTCCTGAATTCCATGAGTTCAACATAAAGTGAGTTAATTTGTAGTTTACATAAAGTTAAATTGATATCCTATATCCTTCATAGCTAATGTCGAGTTTAAATTGTTTTAGGAAAAAGGACAATGAAGGTAATTCGGTCATGTATCTCACTGCTGACCCTAGGTCATTAAGACCTGATGAGTGGCTCAACATGGACATACACAGGACTGCTAGGCAAATTAAGGATTGCACGACGGTACGTTCTATTAGGTTTGAGTGAAGATGTACAATATCATATATAATTTTTCGAGTAATACTTATGAAATAAATTTGGTTTGGACAGGCTGGTTCCTACATCACGTTTGTTTGCTTTCAAAAGGTTGATGAGATGTCTCATTGGTATTATATGTCGTGCTCTTCGTGCAATGGAAATGCGAAGAAGTCTCAAGTTGGTGAACCGTGCAATAGCATCAAGTGTGCTGGTCAGTCAATCAAAGCTCTCATTCCCAAGTAATCTCCATTAACTTCATCAAGTTTATATGATATTTTCTATATACTTATTTAATCAATTGATTTATGATCTAAATTTTTATTTATTATCAAATATAGGTTCCGAGTGAAATTCATAGCTAGAGGTGCTAAGGAAGAGAGAATTTACGTTGTTTTGTTTGAAGAAACGATGATGAAGTTTATCAAGAAAACATGCCAGCAGGTTTATGATGAATGGAAAGAGGTATATTTATTCCATCTATATATCTATATTTATCTATAAGCATTCAAGAGCGTGTTTGTCATTTTATTTGATATGTCTGTCAAACAGGAGGATGATGAGGATATGATACCAATGGACTTCTCCGTGATGCTGCACCGTGATTACCTTATTAAAGTGAGAATCACGGAGTATAACTTGAAGGGTGACAAGTTTAAAGAGTTTCGCATTGATGTGATGACCGATGATGCTGATATTCTCAGGGAGTACGTTAACATCAGCATTGTGGTATTTTCTGGTGTCATTCGTAGAATAAAACGAATTATTATTATTATTATGGAAAATTAGTATTATTGTTAATGTTATGATTATCTTATTATGAGATGTTACAATATCCTAACTCTTTGTTTTATTCTCTAATATACCAGAATGGCGTGTTCGGTTTTAAGTACAATTCGGTTGTAGGGAAGGGCAAGGAAAAGGTGGTTCTAGATGGACCTGAAAATGCTAGCAATGATACTGAAGGCTTCGTCACACCTTGCAAACGTACTTCGTCTTCTGATAGTGATGATGAGGATGTCAACACCCTTGGTACTCGGAAATCGAGCAGCATGATTAAGACTATCAAAATGGAGAAATAATTTTTTTCTTCGTAATTTCCCTTTGAACTTATATTGAACAATTTGGTGTTTAAGGTTTTAGGTTGGACATGTTTGTTTAAATTTTGTTTTTGGACTGATTTGATATTGCGTCTATATGGTCATGTCGAACCATAACATTTTGAATATTGCTGGTGATTTGCTGTTTTTTATCACCCATTTTGCGTTTTGAAGTAGTATATGGCCATGTTGAGGTAGCTAGGATACATCATTGTTCAATATTTGTGTTTCTATGTTTTTTCTTCTCTCTTTTTTCTTTTTTTTTAGCAGGTGAGGTCGATTGCAGTCTATGTCAAGTCGTTAAGGAATCATATAATCTACACTACTTTTTGATATGGTGGTGTTGAATTTGCATAGGCTTGAGACTTTGGAGTTGTTTTTGAGCATTGAATCGATGAAGTTGGAGAACCCGTATGTTATTGAATTTGAGTTGTATTCGTAGTATTAAAAATGATTTAGTTAAATTTTAATTATGTATTATGCACTTTGAAATTGAATAAGACTTTTAATTTGTAAACTGATGGTGGAAGTTCTTTTTCTATGGCTTATGATGATGTTAATTTGGAATAATTAAAAGCTTATAATATCTTGATAAAGACTTCTTGGAACGAACATTGTTCCATTGTATCGTTGTATCGATTTTTTATTTACAATATATAATTCGTACATAACGAAAGTTCTTTTACTAATTCTTATGCACATATATGAATTTTTACTAATTTTTAAGCATATCCAATGTTCGATTTTTATGAGCTTGATAACTTGATCATTCATCTGCATACACTTCATCATCCATCAACTTTTAGAAATATTCATCGAGTTTTGTCATTTTGTTTTAACTTATGAAAGGTCTTTAAATTATATTACTCGATAAGAAACATCGCAATTCGCAAAACAATGTTATTTATTAACATCATACGTACACAAGACCGGCCATATAAGTAAATTAGGATTTCAAAAATAATTATTGATTACGTATTCAAAGTTCACTCGAATTTGATAGATCATGTTTACACCCGAATGTTTTTTGATGCAATGTTTGATTTAATTCGGTGTTGATTATTTCCAAATCTACTATATACTTAGCATATATATTCACGTGCATATTCCAAGATTTGCAAAGTAATTTTAGTAAGTAGCAGTAGTAATTATGCATGTGTTTATTATTCAGTATCAATGACATATTTAGAACGAAAATGTCAATGGCAGATCTGTTTGTGGGTATAGATCATTGATTTTAATTTGCTGCTTATTCGACGGATACATTTCTCTAAATTATTTTCATCTCTTAATCAATTTATGCATACAGGTTTCTCCATGGATACTAATCGCAAGACGTCCAATTGTAATGATAGGTGAATTTATACTGGAAATACTGAAAATAGTTGTGATGCAGCCTCTCATTTGAACAATGCTTATGGAGTTTCTGATGGTGTGATTACATCAAAGAGGCCAAGAGGCAATGGTGTTAGGAACTTATCACCACTTAGTGATAGTACAAACGGTATGTGTTTTCTTATAGAAATTCAAATTAGTCATATAAATGGTTGTTGCTGAAATTTTGATTATGTCTCATAAATTGTTTGATATCTTTTTCAGCTACTCCCTTCAATTCTAATGTAATTCATAGAAGTGATTATGTTGATTCTAATCATTCTTCGAGACATATTTCTCGACCCTCTATCAATAATTATACTCAATATGAGAATCAAATTATCTCATTACCGTTCACTGGTATGTTTCTACTAATAGTTTGTGTCTCATCACCAATCAATTTCACTAGTATGTTTCTAATTTATTGTCATCTCTTAATCAATTTATGCATACAGATTTCTCTATTGATACTAATCGCAAGAGGTCTAATCCTAATAATAGGCGAATTTCTATAGAAAATTCTGAAAATAGTGTTAATGCTACTTCTCACTCGAACAATTCTCATTCGAACAATGTTAATGGAGCTTCTGGTTGTGTGATTACATCGAAGAGGCCAAGAGGCAATAGTGTTAGGAACTTATCACCACTTAGTGATATCACAAATGGTATGTGTTTTCTTTTAAGTAATCAAATTAGTTATATATATGGTTTTTTCTGAAATTATGATTATGTCTCATATACTGTTTGTTTGATTTTTCAGCTAGAAAATGATGCTAATCGAGTAATGTTTGCTTTTGCTCCGGCTCTAATTATATTGTCACTTTGATTTTTACAACAGGTTCTATAATAGAAGCAGGGAGCAATTCGAATACAAATTCATCACGCAAAGTCACTAAATCCAAAAAAAGGTTAAGAGTGAATGATAGCTTATCGTCGCTTAGTACGTTACAAACGATATGTTTTCCTGTATGGCGATACTCTACATTGTGTGTTGTTCTGGATAATATTTGGATTATGTCTAACGTATTGTAAGTTTGTTTTTTCTTTAGTTAAATTGGTCGATGTTCATGTGAGTAGTAGTATTGACTATGTCAATACTCTTGGAATTCGTTGAGACATCTATCTCAATCTTCCGTCAACACTGTTACTCAAGATGAAAATCGAATTAACTCATCGTTCATTGTTGGCACTGGTATGATAATATCATTTCATTTTACTTTTCACGTAAATAAAATTTATATTAGTGAATGTCTTTAATTAGTAGTAGCATGTTCAGCGCTTAATGGAATTCCAATAACTTGATTTTGACATTCGTGGATTTATAGCAGGTTCGATGTACGGGGCAACATCGAATTTGAAGGCCAATTTATCCGGACATGTCATTATTCCGCAATATTACAATCCTACGCAACCACATGGAATTCCATATAATGTGACACGACCCTCTCTGCCTCCACCGCCAGGTTACGCTCCTATATCCGTAGGTACTTTTCCTTTACAATATCCTATATCAAGTGTCCTCCTTGACAACCGTTCAAGTCCTGGTGTGATTGGATCCACTAAGGTTCAAGCTTCGGTTTCTTCTAAGTCTTCCTTACCGTTTGTTTGCCACCACAATTCCCCGTACCCTGGCCCTATTACGCCAACATGTAGGACCACGCCTTCACATGAACCTGTGCAGTTCTTTATACTCGAGATTTCTCCAGAGAGCTCTCCGGAAGTTAATACTGTTATATCTCCGCCAAGCCGCATTACCAATGGTAATTAGTTGTTACTCACTCACAATGGAATTCTACGTGTGTGTGTCTATATATATATATATATATATATATATATATATATATATATATATATATATATATATATATATATATATATAATTCAAATGTATTGTTGATGTTGTAGGAAATACTTTGTTCCATAGTTCTTTGTCTTCTATGCCCTGCGCTCCGAAGAGAAGATCTGTGCTCGATGTAGAGGTACTTGAGAGCCTAAGGAGAGATATAGCGCATGAGATGAGAAGTATCGATGTGGTATCAACCGACAACGGTAAATTTAATTGGGAATTTAACATGATCACTATAATTATACTCATCTTATTCTATCTTCATCGTGATTTCTAACAATTGTATTTAAAGGTACATCCGACAAAGCTTATAGAGCAGTGACCAAGTTCAATAGACACAATAGACGGACTGTTCGACAGAACAAACGCATGTTGACATCACGTCCGAACCAGCTCATTTCTTATAGTGAGCCTAATCTTCAATATGGTAAGCCAAATTATTTTGTATTAGCATGTTGCGTTTAATCTTTTAAATTTGGTCTCATTGATATTTTTATATTGTAGGTATTACTGCACGGGTTGAGATAAAATATTGTTGGAGATATATAATTTACGTATAGATATGCTTCTTGATAAATATGCAATTAAGTTGATTAGAGGTGTATCGCTAGACATTCCAGAGTCTTCTTCTGCTGCTGTTGCAAGGGAAAAACGGAAAGTAGCAATGGTTCGCAATAAAAAGAAGAATGAGTTGATAGCTAGACGGACTGTTGGTAAAGATATGCACTCTAATATGTTTCATTTTCATAATGCTTATTCACGTTTTAGTATATTTATAAATTGTTCTTATCATGCATTCAGCGTATGAGGATTTGGGTGATCCAACATATAAGTGTCCATTTTGCGGTGCTCTAATGTGGTTTGCTGAAAAGGTGAAAAATTCATCTAATGGAAATCCTGAATTCAGTCTGTGTTGCAACCGTGGTAAATTTCAGTTGCCTCGCGTACGACCTCCTCCTAGGCTGCTAGATGATCTTTTACATGGAAGGCACGTGGATAGTCAAATTTTTATTGAGAACAACCGTGATTACAACATGATGTTTGCTTTTACCTCTATGGCTGGGCATCAAGATACGTCGGTCAATGATGGACGTGGTCCGTATACATATCGTCTTGGCGGAAGTAATTATCATTTGGCGGGTAGTTTGTTGCCGTCAGAAGGAGAATCACCCAAGTTTGCACTGTTATACATGCATTGCGGTGAGGATGAGGTGCAAGATAGAATTAGTGCCCAAAGGTAAATTTGTTTGTCATTGCAATTAGCCAATTTATTATTTTAGTTTATTTTATTTCTTGGTATGACTAATCTCATTTTTTTCACTCATTGAGCAACAATTTTATTCTTTTTGATTGTGTAGTAAGAATCGTAAATCTCGGGCGATTGATTCCGTTGTATCCGACCTTAAGGAAATGTTATATTAACATAACACCCTGGCTAAGAGTTTTCGTATGGCTGTCGAACGATTCAAGGTCGATCATAATAGTAATGTGCGATTAAGGCTCATTGATAAGAGAACACGTGATGGGAGGATGTATGATCTACCGACATGTAATGAAGTTGCTGCACTCATTGTTGGTATGAGATTCTTTTGTTTGATCTTCCTTGAATATATATGATTTATTACGGCTTTTTTGTTTCGTACTGGAAAATCACAATATGTACATAGAGTGTCAATTTAAATTTTGATATTCACAAGCTGTTAATATTATTTCAGGTAATGACGAGATGGAAATGGAACCCCGTGATATAATTCTTGAAGAACGTAATAATAATGTGAAGCGTATATCAGAATTGCATGCTAAATATCTTCCATTACAATATCCTTTATTGTTTCCTTATGGAGAAGATGGATATCATACGGAGATCAAGCTTCATGACCGTAGTACAATTAAGAGAGAGCACATAACCCCTGAGGAGTTTTTGTGCTATAGTGTTAGAAAACTTGTAATTTTGATGAGCAATTAACCATGCTAAATTAAGGAAAGTCCAGTAACTAGTACTCTTAAGGTCCATAGGAATTTAGAATTTTAAGGACATTGTAAAAGAGGAACGTTTGCTGAAGATTTAGATTAGGTGCTAGATAAGTTATTTCTTTTGCGTATGATGTATTTTATTTTCTGAAAAGAAAATAACTTATTGATGCTGAAGCTTATGATGTATCTTATTTTCTGAAAAGAAAATAACCTATTGAAGCATTTGCTGAAGATATACTTTGTTTATTACAAACAAATTATTGAAGCAAATAGAAACCGCTCAGAATCTTGAAGACTTTTGAAGATCTGAAGACTTGAAGAAATTTGAAGATCTGAAGACTAGAAGATTGTTGAAGACTGGTATCTACAAAGGCACGTGTTGCTCAGAAAGTGGAAAATTCAGCAACAACATTGCATAAGTGAAAATCTGAAAGACATAGTAGGTTGTGCTTGCTGAAACTGAGACTAACCACTTGCTGATGGAACATATGTGACCTCTTGCTGAATGTATGTGAATTTGTGCTCCAATGTTACTGTTTGAATTCTATTCAAATGTGCATTTAATGCAAAGCTTACACACGAAGGACATGAAGACTAGAAGACAAACAAAGACGCTGCTGAAAGTACAAAAGCAAGATAGTGACATGTTAAGGAACAAAAGCCTTAGGATTTGAAATTCAAACGACTCCTTACTTACACTATAAACAGAGGTCATCCGGCAAAGAGTTGAAGTGTGTCAACAACGTGATCAAACTCTCACTTGTGCTTAAAACTCACAAACCTTCAAACACTCTTACTGCCATTGATCCGTTCCAAGACTTAAAGCTTGAAAAAGCTACTTGTTAAGAAGTAGAACAAACTTGGCTAAGAAATTAGTTAAGTGTTCTTTCTTTCAAACAAGAACAAGTCTTGACACCAGAAACAATCAAACTTGTTTACTGCAAAGTATTCCAAGTTGTGTTTCTTAGATTACTTATTGTAACTGAATAAGTTATAATTAAGTCATCTCACCCCAAAACTCTCTAACTGAAAATACACCCTTTCAGGCGTGATATTCAGGGGGAACTTAATCGAGCATAGTTTTGCTGATTAAAAGTACCAAGTTTGATGGAGAACAAGGTTGAGTTCTCTAGTTTAGGTTGGAGACAAAGCAAGTGTGCTTGGTTTCTGTTGAATCGCTTTAGATAGGAGATTGTAAGGAACTTCAATCGTATCTTAGTGGATTCAGTCCTAGAAAGGACGAAGTGGATTAGTTGAGAGATTACGCCACTCTCAGATACCACTATAAAAGTGTTTGTGTGATTTACTTACTGTATTTAACTTTTAGCAAATCATATCTGTATGTACACAGTCACTCACTTTACTTGCTGAAACCTTTACTTACTGAAAGAGCACTTATTGTATCAAAGACTTCCGCTCTCTGATTTTAAGTATCAGCAAACCAAGCTACTGTAAAGTAACTTACGCTTGCTGAGAAAGTTAAGTATCAGCAAACTCATTACTGAAAAGTAATAAGTACTTGCTGAGAAAGTTTTAAACGACGAAAGTTTGAAAAGACTATTCACCCCCCCTCTAGTCTTTTCTTATTGTTTAAAGGGACCAACAAGTGGTATCAGAGCAGGAGGTTCTTTAGCCTTCTGCACTGAACCTAGATCCCCTTAGGTGCTTTCCGTAAATCACTCTCACTTGATCAGTTTGGTAGTGCTTTGCTGACAGGATGTCTTTAGGAGATGCTCCCTTGCTGAAGCTGGAAAATTACGAGAAATGACGAAACAACATGATGCTACATCTTGAGGCCATTAGTGATGAGATGGTAACCGTCATTAATGATGGACCTATGAAGATCACTAAGATTGAAAGGAGTTTTCCTCACAAGACCACTGAAGCTGGGAAGGAAACCATCCTTGGCGAACCATCAGACACTGTTGTGCCAAAACCAAGAGAGGAATGGACTTCTGACGAATCTAAGAGATTCCGTCTTGATGGCCAAGCAAGAAATATCATCATTAGATCAACTCCGGATACCATACAGTGCAAACTGTGGGGTGCTAAGACTGCAAAGGAGGCTTAGAAAATGGTTCAAGATCTTTGTGTTGGATCTGACAAAACCAAGGAAAACAAACTTGAAGTACTTAAATTCAAGTTTCAAAACTTTAAGCAAGGTACAAACGAGTCACTGGAAGACTTGGACTTCAGATTCACAACTCTTGTTAGTGAAATGGCAGCATTGGGTGTTGGAAACCTCTACTCAGATTCTGAGAAAGTGAAAACTATCATCAGAAGTCTGAATCAAGAATGGATCCACACTCTGAATTTCTATTATAATCAAGGAATGCCAGACATTACACCAACAAATTTGTTCTCTCATCTTGCTACTGTCAATTATGAGACAAAGCAAAGAGAAAATGTGTTTGCTGAAAAATCGCAAAACATTGCTCTTGCTGCAAAGCCGTCATCTTCTGAAAAGAAGAATGATAAAGAGCCTGCTGATGAAAATGCTTTAGTTGTTAAAAACATGAAGAAATTCATCAGTAAGGAACTTGAAAGGCGAAAAGCAAAAGAGAAGCTGAAAAAGCATCTTGGTAACAATTACCATAAGTACAAGAATGATACTAGCTCGCTGAACAAGCAAGCTCAGCAAGCTACTTCATCAGAAGAACCAACAGTTGGAAATGATCTATGTTTTTACTACAAAAAGCCTGGACACTTCAAAGCTAATTGCCCTTTGTTGAAAGGCAAATCTGCTGAAAAGAAGAAGAAGTTCAAAAGAGCTTTTATTGCTGAAGAAAAGAAGAAGCTTCAAGCAAAAATCGATGCATTGTGTATTGATACTAGCTCCGAAGACAGTGAGGATGAAAGTTCTGACATCGACGATGAAGAAGCCACTCTAGACGTGGAGATTAGCAAAGAAGTTTGTGGAATAGATATGGAACTTATCCAGATGTGTCAAACTACGAATTCTGCCTCATGGCCGGTCAGGTAAACAACTCTATCTCTGACTCAGACTCAGAAATTGAAGACGAGATTGACCTTGACAAAATTCAAGAAGAAATCGAAAGATTTGAGAAAACTCTCAGCAAACAGCAAGAGAAACTACAAATTGCTGAAACTCTGACCAAGCAGACTACTGAAAAGTACGTCTTACTGAAAGAAAAAACAGAAGAAAAGGATGCTGAAATAAGGCGTCTTAAGAAGTTGATTGCTGAGGCTGCAGAGAAAAATTCTCAAATGTGATGAACGTGTCAGATTCAATCAAATAAATTTGTTATTTAGCCAAAGGCAATCCACAACTACAACGAAAACCGTAGTGTAGTAGTAGAATGACTCGAGTGTCGTTCTCTCAGGACTATAACTAGCTTTATCTATTTAACAAGAGAATATAAAACAGCAGATAGAAAGCAATAGGAATTTTCAAGCAGATAATGGAGATTGGTGATAGTATGGTCCTTCTTAACATAATGGGTCGATAATCATGCATAAATTCCTCGGTCTTGCATAGAGATCTTTGAATCAATCTTGTGTCATGTTGCAAGTATTAAGCACTACGAAGATAATTTGGTCTGACTAGTCAACAACGATTGTCCTAATGTGTTCCGTAATTATTCAACACTACGAAGATAATTGGTCTGATGGTCGACTAGTGTCCACGCGTGCATAATAATCAATACAACATACGAGAATTTTGGTTGCAACTGATCAACGAAATAAAGTAATGACACGGAGTATAATGCGCGATATAGCCATTAGCATGATTATCTTCCCTCGCTAAGAATTCACATACTACCACCAATGATAAGTTTAGCTACTCATAATAGGCATGCAATCAATAGCAATCATAGAAGAAAACATATTGAAAGAAGAATAAAATAAGTAGATAAAAACTGTAAGATACAAAGTTACCGAAAGTTGTCAATTTCCGGATGATTGCGATCCTACGCGCTCCAATCTGCTATGAAAAAGTATCCCCTAAGCTATGGAACTCCCAGGATAGGCCCCGGGAAGTTCCTACCTAAAACTATAGAGAGAGGTGAGAAAGTAGGCTTGGAAAGATCTGATTTTCGGAGAAAAACTGAACTCTATATATAGGCCCCGAAATTCTTCTGGGGCGGTTCGCCCCCCAGTATTTCGCGGAATTTCCACGTTTTTCGACGCGGATTTGGATTTCTTCACCTTTTCGGACTCGGTTTATGACTTCTAGTAGCCTTCTAACCTCCAGATTCGGCCCCTAGACTCCAAATCCTATCCGGAAACATTCAGATACTCCAAATAGGCTTCTGGAACACCAATTCCTTGTAGACTTCAATATAAATGCCCCGAAATCTCCGAATTTCAACCAAAACCTGTAAAATAAAATCTAAAGGGAAACGTGACACTATTCTAATAAAATGTACTAAAATATAGCTAAATTATCATAGAGGATAGCTAAAATAGGCGAAAAAGACTCGAATGAAAGTGTAAAATACACATTCATCAAACCCCCCAAACCGAACCTTTGCTTGTCCTCAAGCAACTATGCTAGACTCTAATACAAAAAGTATGCAAGACACAAAAATGGAGTTTCATGCCAACTAAAATGAACTAATCTACTGAATCTACCAAATAACATATGAACAAAAACCATATGAATCAAAGCATGAATATAGGTTGAAGAATACCTCGATTGACTTATACACATCCACATAAGCACTTATGTCAAGACAAGATAGTCTCTCGTAACATTCTCTACCTGGACCTAGTCAGTGACGACGTAATGATGCATGCTAAGATACGAATGGTTGCCCCGTGTCTATGAAACTGAGGACTTACTGCTGTTCCACCATGTTAAGACTTTCCCTCAAAAGAGGTCGAACCAGTACTGGCTCTCATCAAACGAAGGAGGGTTCCCTATAAAAGATAACTCTCCCCTATTCTACCCATCTCACAAGTAAAGTCTTTAAGCTATTCACCACTTCCTGAATGGCAGGACGAGGGTGGTCTAGAACAGATGACACTCAAAAAAAAAAAAAAAAAATTAGAAAAATACGATTACAAACAATACGAAAAATGAAATGACTCAAAACTTTGCTAAACTGCTATTTGGCTTTCTTTTTTGGACCCTTCTTTGCTTTTTTGGGGTCTTTTCACTTTTCTTTTTTTTCTTTCCAAATTCTTTTTCTTTTCTTTTTTTTTCTTTTCTGGAAGTTTCCTTTTTTTCGATTTTTTTTTAGCCAGCAGTAGCATAACAAAGAGAAACAAAAATGACTCACACGACTTCCCCAAACCTATTCGAAAGAATAGGTTGGAGTACAAAATTTACGAAAAAAGGAAAAAAAAACTCACGATACGAGAATGAAAAACAGAAACAAGTCTACTGATGGTGTAACCCCCTCCCCAAACCTATTCGGAAGAATAGGTATAAACAAAGGATCACACAAACTCACACTACCTCCTTCCTAGGCATTTAGCAATCTCAAAGCATGGTGAATACTTGTTGCCTCTTAGGTACATAATTACTCGGGAAAATAACCATAAGACCCTAACATGCATCATCCTATTATAAAGGCCTTCGTGAACCGCAGTAGAGAAAACACCACTAAGTGATGTCGAGACTACCTATCTCAACTAAGTGCAATACATAAATGTGACAAGCCAAGCAAGAAAAACCTCAAACATATTCATAGAGATGAAGCATACGATTAATGGCATAGTTAGTTGATCTACCCAATAAAAAAGTTCAAGAAATTCGGCAATAAACTCCATATAAAACATGCAAAACTATCCTAGGAAAGCAGTAAACGTGCAAATGCAAAAATTTAAAAAATTTCACGAGTTTCATAAGCAAGATAAGTATAGAAATAACCAGCGATAACCTCCTCCCCCAAACCTGAACGTCGTCGCTCGTCTCAAACGCCGAAAGTGAATCCAAGGTGAGAGCTAATGCTTGCATAAGTTACCTATAATACTCAATCAAACTCGTGAGAAAACAAAACAAAACACACTAACCTTTAGTGGAGGCAGTAAGGGTAAGCTCAAGGTGATCAACCTCCCTTTGATCACTAGATATCTCGAAGTATGGCTTCACTCGCTGGCCATTCACCTTGGAGGTATTGCCCGTCTTTGGATCGAAGAGTTTAACAGCTCCATGGGGAGCAACTTCGAGAATTTCGTACGGTCCATCCCAACGAGTACGGAGCTTTCCAGGGAATAGTCGAAGACGTGAATTGAACACCAAAGCTTTTTGTCCAGGATCCAATTCCTTACGTACTATACCACGATCGTGATACTTCTTAGTACGTTCCTTCTAGATCTTGGCATTTTCATAAGCTCCTAGCCGTAATTCATCAAGCTCATCTAGTTGCAACAATCGTTCCTCGCCAGCTTTTCCCATATCAAGATTGAGTGCTTTAATAGCTCAATATGCCTTGTGTTCTAATTCTACGGGAAGATGACACACTTTCCCATACACAAGCCTATACGGAGTGGTCCCAATCACCGTCTTGTAGCTAGTCCTGTATGCCCATAGTGCATCATTCAGTTTTCCTGCCCAATCCTTCCTACTAGGCTTCACTACTCGCTCCAGGATCTTCTTGATTTGACGGTTGCTGACTTCGACTTGCCCCGATGTCTGTGGGTGGTAAGGTGTAGCGACACTATGGTGGACACTGTATCTCTTAAGAAGGGAGGCAAACATTCTATTGACAAAGTGTGACCCTCCATCGCTGATGATTGTCCTGGGGCATCCAAATCTCGAGAAGATTACTTCCTTCAAGAACTTCATAACTACTGCGCCGTCATTTGTTTTTGTAGGAATTGCCTCTACCCATTTAGTCACATAGTCCACTGCTACAAGAATGTATTCATAGCCTCCGCTGTTTGGAAATGGTCCCATAAAATCAATGCCTCATACATCGAAAGGTTCTACCACTAGATTCCCTTGAAGGGGCATTTCATCTTTCTTGCCAATACCGCCACTTCGTTGGCATGGGTCACAATTCTTCACAAAACTTCTAGCATCTTTGTATATTGTTGGCCAGAAGAATCCTGCCTGCAGTATCTTGCGTGCTGTCTTCAATCCACTGTAGTGCCCTCCACAGTTAAGCTCATGGCAATGGCTCAGTATACTTTGCTGTTCTTCTTGTGGCACACATCTCCTTAGAATCCCATCAGCTCCTTCCTTGAATAGATGTGGATCATCCCATATGTATGTCCTGCATTTCTTGGCAAGAACTCTCTTGTCTGAAGCTGTAAAGTTAGTGGGGCAAACATTCATATCCAAAAAGTTTACAATATCTGCATACCATGGCTCCTCATTAGCCTTCATTAGATGCTCATCGGGGAGGTCTTCATTGATGGGTATCGGATCAATAGGAATATTAGGTATTCTAGATAAATGATCTGCTACTAAATTCTCCCTACCAGCTCTATCCACTATGGTCAAATCAAAGTATTGCAGCAAAAGGACCCAACAGATTAATCTAGGCTTAGAATCTTGCTTAGCTATCAAATGTCTCAAGGCAGCATGATCAGTATGGACATTTACAGGATGACCAATTAAGTAAGACCTAAACTTTTGTAAAGCAAAGACAACAACTAAAAACTCCTTTTCAGTAGTTGTATAATTAACCTGTGCGGAGTCTAGAGTCTTACTAACATAATAAATCACACGATACTGCTTATCAACTTTTTGGCATAAAACAACACCCATAGCAAAATTCGAAGCATCACACATAATTTCGAAAGGAAGATTCCAATCAGGCGGCACAACAATGAGAGCGGAAATAAGCTTTTCCTTAAGGGTATTAAAAGCAACTAAGCATTCATTTGAGAAATGGAAAACTACATCTTTAGCAAGCAAGCTACTTAGAGGTTTGGCAATTTTCGAAAAATCTTTAATAAACCTTCTATGAAAACCTACGTGGCCAAGAAAAGATTGCAATTCTTTCACGCAAGTAGGTGGGGGAAGTTTTTCAATAATTTCTATCTTAGCCCTGTCTACATCAATACCTCTTTCAGAAACTACATGCCCTAGAACAATGCCTTCTCTAACCATATAATGACTCTTCTCCCAGCTTAAGGTCAAGTTGCATTCAATGCACCTTTTCAAAACTAGATCTAGTCTTTGCAAGCATTCATCAAACGAATTACCAAAAAGGGAAAAATCATCCATGAACACTTCAACAAATTTAGTTACCATGTCAGAGAAAACAGAAAGCATGCACCTTTGAAAAGTGGCGGGAGCATTGCATAGTCCAAATGGCATCCTCCTATAGGCAAATGTTCCGAATGGACAAGTGAATGTCGTCTTCTCCTGATCCTCTGGTGCAATCGGAATCTGGTAGAAACCTGATAAACCATCAAGAAAACAATAGAACTTCCGCCCTGCAAGGCGGTTTAGCATGTCATCTATAAATGGTAAAGGGAAGTGATCTTTTTTAGTGGCGGCATTTAATCTTCTGTAGTCAATGCACATCCGCCATCCAGTGGTCTTCCTAACTGGTACCAATTCCCCCTTCTCATTCTCTTCCACCGTGACTCCCGATTTCTTAGGAACTACATGTACCGGGTGAAAGTATATATGTCCTAGAGACAACCAACATTAAGGACGATATGTACTTTACCGCATTCAGCTTATTGGTATTTATTTATGTTACATTTATTTAAGCATACATAAATACAATTGGCATTACATTTACTGGATAGATTATTTGGTTGTTTGAATCATTCTGTAAGATGTTCCCAAGGACTAAAGATAATCACCAAGTTAGTGGGAGCTTGCGTGTCAGAACTTAAGTCCTAAAATTAGCCACTAGTTGATGGTCATTGAGATATGGGATATCAATGATGCGATAGAGACTAGCATGTGTTGCATCAGATCCTTCGAGGATGTAGTAGTTCTCACTGCTGCGAATAGCTTGGTTATTCATGATGAACACATGGACACTTTGGAGAGTGTTGGCATACCCAGCCGAGAAACCATTTGGTAAATTCTATTTAAGTGTCTATGGGAGTATCGGATTGTAGGGTGATGTAATAGTCCTCAGACTTGAGGTCAATACTACATCGTATGTGGAATAATATACTTTGACCATGCGCAACGCTTGCACTCTTAAAGTAGGGTAGATACGGCATGCGTTGGGTATATTAGGAAGCATATGGTGTGAGTGATTGGACCAAGATCAGGATTCATTCCTCCGAATAGATTCAAGGAGAGAATACTCTACATCTCATATTTAGTGCGATCATTAGTCAGTGGCCACTACAAAGATATATGTCAAAATGGTGTTTGGACATAATCATCTAGATCGACTGAGAAGATTGAGAGACAATGGATGAGTTATTGGAATAGACACTAATCCATATTCTAGACTCATTCGAGTATTCGAGAATGAAAGGACCGTGTCATCAAAGTACTCTACATCACAGGCAGTTTGTATCTCCTCAACAAACGTTTCTTACATATTAGTATTGTCTAGTGACGATTGTCTAGGAATATTCACTGAGAGACCTTGATTTGATCATTGCCTAATATGTGAGGGCCTATGGGTCATATACAACTAGGTGACGATTCTCCTGATTAAGCATTAGGGTAAATTAAATGTCAATTGGATTGATAAGATTTGATTTACTATTGTCAATGACATTTAATTTGATGGAAATCATTAATTAAGTTAAAATTGGATTTATGACTTAATTACTATATTAAATAAGATATCAATTGGATTGATAAATATTTAATTTAATATTGTTGAGAATGTTCTATTTGATAGAATTAATTAATTAAGTTGAATTGAATTCAATGTACTTAATTAATTTATACTTTTAGAAAGTAAATTAATTAAATTAGATTTAATTAATAAAAGAAGAAAATAATAATTAGATTAAATTGGATTTAATTAATTAAAGTTAGAATGTGCATTTGAACCAATTTAGGATGAGGTTCAAGTGTTAAAAGCCCAAAAGAAAAGGATTGATAGTAGTGGGTTTCGAACCCAAGACCTCCAGCTCATTGACTAGTATACCAGCCGACTGGGCTAGGCCCATGTAAACTAGATTATGCGTTTTATACAGATATATCCATCAGTCGGCGGCTGAGATCAGCAAGTAAGGGTTTTTACGTGTTGTTGCTGATTGTGGCTTAGAGCTTTCCTTCTCTTTTGGGTTTCTTCTACACGGTTGTATTCGTTCTAACTCTTTTCTTTTCTTCTTTGAGTAATTCTCATTTTATTATGATCTTTGAGATTTCTTGTTTTGCTTAATGTAGATTATGAATATGGATTTCCTAACATCCATGGAGAATTCATCAACGAAGAATTGAACTACGTTTGACTTGATCCTGAGGGTACGTAGGCAGCTTAGAATTGTTCTGAGTTCAGTCAGAATCTTTATAAGATCATCAATTGTTCTTTGAAGAACCAATTCATGATTAGATCATTCATTAATGGAAGCTGGAAGCTGGATAACGGGTAAGTCATTTATATGAAGCATGTTAAATGATTATTCAATCAACGATCCATGTAGGAAAATTTTGAATTCCGCTGCATTAACCTTAGAAGTAATTTCCTACAATTACTAACAGTGGTCTCAGAGCGAGGTTGATTGAATGACTTATTTGCATGTTATTTTATGTTTATTGTGATTTAATGTTTAAAGAAAATTAATTTGTTATCATTAAATCTGGGATTTGTTTTGAAATTGGGGTTGGTCACGGATGAACAATGTTGTTTATGTTATTAATTAGTACTATCAACTTTGTTGATGATTATCAGATTAGATTATGATAACACAATCTTGGACAATCAACATTCTCCATTCATTCGCCTGCTTGCTTGAACTGGGTTCTTGAGAAATTGACTTTCTGCAAAATTGTGTAAATTGGGTTTGGGACCCATACCGGATCCGACTTCTATCTCACGGAAGTCCGGTCACCGGAAGCTTGGCCTCTCCGCTCCGGTTCTGTGCCTCCCACCGGCGTTTCCTTCATCTCTCCATCAGAATCACTGGAGCTCGGCTCGTTTTCCCATGTCATCGGAAACGCGAACGGGAATCGCGTGTTCCATCGCGAAATAGAATCGCGATCTGTCAAGATCGATTCGATCGATCAGATAAAAAGAAAAAATGGGCGTTTTTTGATTCTTGAGGGATTTGATTCAATTGATTGATGATATAGGTGGAGAGATGATGAACAATGGATGATTCATTGTTATATTCGAGTTTAGAACATCGATTGGGTGATTGAATTTGAAATTGGATTCAAAACCTCCATTGTTGGACATAGTTGCAAGCTTTGAATATTTACACGTACTCAATTACAAGTTTTCAGAAGACCAGGGATTGAATTGAATGTTATGAAAATATTGGGGTTGGTTTGAAAGAATGTAGAAGATCAGGGACCTCTGTTACAATTCTACAGATTCTTCTGCCTTATTGTGGCTGAGGTCCCTGCACTGTTGAAACTACTAATTTCAGTCCCTGATTATTTAAAACTTCAATTCAGTCCAATTAAATTAGATTTGTACTTCTAGAAATTGTACATTAGCCTTTTAATACTTGGTATGTTCAATTTAACCCTGATAAGTTTTAGTAAATTCGTATAAGTCCTCTGAAAATTTAAATTGGACCCCTAGAGTTTTTAGAAACTCAATATTTGATTTATAAATAGTTTATAAATTAGATTTGTATCCTAATATAACATTTGGAGGTTTATATTAATGTTTGGTGGCATACTTGATGTTTATAATATTTAAAACTTGATGGTTAGTTTATAAATAGTTTATAAACTATGTTTAAATATTAATATATTCTTTAGAAGACTATATTATTATAGAAATCTTGTTTTAAATATTTATAAATTTCTGGATAATTCATAAATGAGATTTATGACTTATAAATTATTATAAATTGGATTTATAATTTATTCTAATTTCTTGGAAATTAGTCAATGTTTTATTTTGAAATAAAACATTTATAAATACTTTAGAAGTATAAAGATGAGACAAATTATATTTTCTTGCAAACTTTAACTCACAATTACTTTCTCACATATGTTTGAATGTCTATATGATTTACGTTAAATCAATATAGCACTTTATGTCCGCTATATATGGGTAGGCGGCACCCACTAGTTTCCGGACCGCATATGTCATATGCATGGGTAGGCGGCACCCATTACTTGCTTGTCCGCATATTGTATGCATGAGTAGGCGGCACTCATTATTTGTTTGCCCGCGAATTGTATGTGTGGGTAGGCGGCGCCCTATGTTTGATAGTTATCGAAGATCTTGTTTAAGCGATTAAATACCCCGACATAAATGTTCCCCATCTAAAATTTAAGTCTCGATTGGATCGCACGACGTCACCCATCATAATTGAATGATGAATGGAACCATCTAATCTCATGAGTAATATGCACCATAGTGCTTACTCTGTTTGCCGATGGAAAATCTCTTTCATAGGTCCATAGTTGGTACTGTGTGATGGTTGTGACTTACTTGGGCTATGTCGAGCCGCCATAGCGTCAGGCATAGCCTATAGGACGTCGATCAAAGTAGCTTTGGTCAATCAAGAGTTGTATTGTACAATTGGTTTAGAGACCTACCTTATTTGGCTATTACAGTGATCAGCCATAGCAGGGGCTGTAGTAGTGCAGATTTGGATCTTGGTCATTAAGATTCATATTAGAAATGAATCCGTATTCTTCCAATGGGGTCGGTGAATATGATAAAATTAATGGAACTAAATAAGTTAAAAGGCCTTGATTATTTAGTCGCTGAATTAGGATATTGTGAATTGTTATTTAAAGTTGAGTTAAATTTAATTCACGCTTTATTTACATTATGTTTTATAAGGTTGTTGTAGAATGGCATTGATGAATACTATTAGTTTAATTTATTTACCAATGACATTTTGACTGTACTGTGATTTGCGTTTGATTTAATTGAGTTTGTCTTGGACATGCACGTACCCAAGATTGTCTTGTGTTTGAATTTGAGTATTTCGAGTTGGACAAGAATACTTATATTAAAGACAAGGACAACTACGTAACGTATTTGATTTAGGCGTGTATGGTACACAAGTAGCTTACACAACATGAGAATATGAAGACATTATAGAAGATACCTCTTAGAACATGTATGATGAACAATGACTTTGGTCAACCTCTATTATAGAGTTTGGCTAACTCAGTGGGAGTACAAGTTCTTATGATAGTCAATGTGTATTGTCTTTAAATGTTGAAATTTGATTTCTCCTCATAAGCTCTCATATTATTTGGAATAAGAAAGTCAATTGAGGATGTTGAAATTCTTAGAGAATATTGCTTAACATTTCTTCAATTAATTTGTTATTAAGTCACTTCATGATTTGTATTAATTTCATAGTGAATATTAAATACAATAGAAGTGAAATTGACTAAAGCTGCTTACTACTCATAGTCTTTTGCAAGAACATCATCCATGGGTAATGGTGCTCATAGTGAGCGGTTCTATTAAACCAATCCGCAAGGAATGGAAAGTAGAATAAATATACTAAGAGCTGCTCTAAGTATATTTCCATTTATCTTAAAATGACCTTGGAAGAAAGAGTAAATGTCTAACGAATAATTCACTCTATTGAAATTATAGTAATTCAATGAGAGTATGGGTAGCAAAGTTGATTCCTTGAACTTAAAGCAATTATTGCTTAGAGATTCAAGCACATTATTGCGTATTGAAAGTTGGTTATGTCTATGAAGTAATTTTAGTATTGGATACTAATTACAAATGAAATTATTTGACTATTAATTTCATATGTTAAGAACATTGTTCCTGTACTTGTTAAAACGATAATGGATTTACCTACTATTTAGTTACACTAATGGTATAGAGGTAGACGTCTTCAAGAACATGGATCAAAAGTTCTTAACCATAAGACATGACTTTGTCAATACACGATAAGAAGACCAACATAACAAACCAATTTCCCCAAAATTATGTTATTTGTCAACTTGGTTGAACTTGTGAGATAAGAATGACAAGTGTTAAGTAAGTTAGACTACTTAACACCATTTGTTTTGAAACATATAAATTGTAGTTTTATCTTATAATTAATTGGTATTCACTAGATCTTTTTGGAAAGGGATGAATACCAAATAACAATTTGAGAAGACACACATTGCAAGGCATGTGTGAGCATTTAAATTGGGAATTGTCCTAATTCACCATGTGATTTATATTTCCCTTGGTCTAAACACTTGCGCTTACGAAGATGCGAGTTCACTGCCCTTGAGAAGTACAAGGTCACAATGCTGAATAGATTAAACATGTTGTACGAAGTGTTTTATTCTTTGATTGGGTCAATAAAATAATACTTAGAACATGGTTATGGATTGTTATGAACGATCATGGGTTCTAATAGAGTGGAATTAATTAAACCTTGTTAGACATGGTTAATCTCCCATGATGGGTTCCATTGAAACGGAAATGCTATGTTCGACATATTAACCCATATACTTTGTTACACGTGCAATTGAAGCTCAATATGTGTCCTAATTATATCCTTACTAAATCAGTCTTAGAGACACATAATAGTTATGTTGTAAGATTCTTTATTACATAGTTCAATATGGGGTTGTCCCATATATGTATTAAAGTTCTTCATGATTAATAGGATTTTAGAATGTGTTAATTTGTGAAACTTTATCTCTATCTTTATAAGAGACAAATTGGATGTTGTTCCTTGACACATGCTATTCTTTTAGGACTTGGAGTTTACAAGGAATAAACTGGATAGAAGTACAAAGTTTGAAATGGTTTCAAAAGCACAAATTAACTAATGAGGCTGATAACTTGTCACTTAACTATGACAAAGATTCAGAGGAAGAGTCAACGTTGCTTGAGGTTAGTGGGAGTAAGTTACTTGGTAATGCCCATAAGCTAATGAAAGCATTTGGAGAGTAATCTTTTTATGAATAAGTTATTCCCATAAGTTGAAACAGTGCAACTTAAAGGTTGCACATTCTTCGTAGCAAGGATAGCATTTGAGTGTTACCTTGATCACTATAATTTATTGGGTGTCCCAATATTAGAGTGCCTCATAACATTCAGGATTATTAAACGAATTCGAACGCAAATGAACAAACTTCTAGGTTAAGTAAATTGTCGTGACAAATTGAATTGTATGGAATCCTTTAGAAGGATCACGATTATTTACTGTCATACTCGTAGGGATGAGTTTATAACCTATAGCTAACAAAATGATATTTGATATCGATTTTGAGAGGTGGTTTAAAGCCATAGGATCTTAAGAGATGGACTAGAGATTACTTAAGATTAGAACTCAAGTAAATTGATATTTTATTATTATATAGTAGTAGTTTCTTTCAGGAAAGTATTATATCAACAACGGAGTCTATGCCTACATAGTGTAGGACAATCAGAATTATATAGTTGAGTCTGGGAGACATACTATATATTATCTATTGGTTGGATTATAGACCAGTCCTATAAGATTTTACTTGCATGAGCATCTAATAATTGCATGATATATTCGATAACAAGCCTATACCACTTTCTGAGGAGAAACTTTATTGCAAAGTGTGTTTGACAGAGTTATAGGCCTTAGTGTCGAATTCAAATCATGTATGGATATGCAAAATCAAATAGGACCATTGTGGACTTATGCAAGCCTCTAGGAGTTTGATCATTTACATTTGAAATAAGTAAATTAGTTTAACTTATTTCAAAAGTAGATAAATCATATGTACATCTTTAGAAGTGTTTGTGAGAAGCTCTTATCTATAGGATTAAAAAAAAAAAAATGTTTGACACCAACATCATATGAGATGGCTTTCACATTAACAGTCAAGGTATTGGTCATCCAAGAATTTCATTGTGAGAGGCTTGAATGAAAGTATTTACAATATTCTCATATTGAAACCTTTTTGTATAGGTTTGAGAGAATATTAAAACTCTACACACTGTTCGCTATTTTGAATAAATAATGTGTTGGTGAACAATAATCGAATTCTAGGAGAATCTATTATTGTTATTATTATCACATGGTTATACTGTCAATATTAAATTGCCTTATTGAAGTATGAACTTCGTACATATACATGATGTTGTATGGTACAACTGTCGCCTAAAATGTACAGATGTGATCCATGAAACAGTCAAGGTGACTAATGATTATGAACGGATCTCGTGGACAGTGGGAGCTTAGCTTAGATATATATTAGATATATGAGTAGTAAGCTTCATTATAAATATGATGATTGGACTCATCACAATTATAATTTTGTATTCATCTTAGTAATAGTATCATATTAGATTAGATCTAATGATGTATAGATTCAACAACCTATGTACTGTATGATTATGCTAGAAGGTTCTTAGAAGAACAAGGGGTAGTTCCAAGTGTTAGTAATCGAATTGTGAACTTGCGATTATACTAATGCGACTGCACATGCAAAGGAACCAAGATCTTATGATACTAGCATGATCTACTGAGACACTATCATTGGTTTGGAAACCACTGATAGATTGCAACATAAACAAATAAAGTAATTTCTCCGTGAGGACACTACGCTGATTCTTTCACAAAACCTTGTCTTTGGAGAGACAAGTTAGCCATTCCAGGAATCTAAATGTTGGACACACATGAGTGATTGACTCTAGGCCAAGTGGGAGATTGAAAGTATATATGTCCTAGAGACAACCAACATTAAGGACGATATGTACTTTACCGCATTCAGCTTATTGGTATTTATTTATGTTACATTTATTTAAGCATACATAAATACAATTGGCATTACATTTACTGGATAGATTATTTGGTTGTTTGAATTATTCTGTAAGATGTTCCCAAGGACTAAAGATAATCACCAAGTTAGTGGGAGCTTGCGTGTCAGAACTTAAGTCCTAAAATTAGCCACTAGTTGATGGTCATTGAGATATGGGATATCAATGATGCGATAGAGACTAGCATGTGTTGCATCAGATCCTTCGAGGATGTAGTAGTTCTCACTGCTGCGAATAGCTTGGTTATTCATGATGAACACATGGACACTTTGGAGAGTGTTGGCATACCTAGCCGAGAAACCATTTGGTAAATTCTATTTAAGTGTCTATGGGAGTATCGGATTGTAGGGTGATGTAATAGTCCTCAGACTTGAGGTCAATACTACATCGTATGTGGAATAATATACTTTGACCATGCGCAACGCTTGCACTCTTAAAGTAGGGTAGATACGGCATGCGTTGGGTATATTAGGAAGCATATGGTGTGAGTGATTGGACCAAGATCAGGATTCATTCCTCCGAATAGATTCAAGGAGAGAATACTCTACATCTCATATTTAGTGCGATCATTAGTCAGTGGCCACTACAAAGATATATGTCAAAATGGTGTTTGGACATAATCATCTAGATCGACTGAGAAGATTGAGAGACAATGGATGAGTTATTGGAATAGACACTAATCCATATTCTAGACTCATTCGAGTATTCGAGAATGAAAGGACCGTGTCATCAAAGTACTCTACATCACAGGCAGTTTGTATCTCCTCAACAAACGTTTCTTACATATTAGTATTGTCTAGTGACGATTGTCTAGGAATATTCACTGAGAGACCTTGATTTGATCATTGCCTAATATGTGAGGGCCTATGGGTCATATACAACTAGGTGACGATTCTCCCGATTAAGCATTAGGGTAAATTAAATGTCAATTGGATTGATAAGATTTGATTTACTATTGTCAATGACATTTAATTTGATGGAAATCATTAATTAAGTTAAAATTGGATTTATGACTTAATTACTATATTAAATAAGATATCAATTGGATTGATAAATATTTAATTTAATATTGTTGAGAATGTTCTATTTGATAGAATTAATTAATTAAGTTGAATTGAATTCAATGTACTTAATTAATTTATACTTTTAGAAAGTAAATTAGATTTAATTAATAAAAGAAGAAAAGAATAATTAGATTAAATTGGATTTAATTAATTAAAGTTAGAATGTGCATTTGAACCAATTTAGGATGAGGTTCAAGTGTTAAAAGCCCAAAAGAAAAGGATTGATAGTAGTGGGTTTCGAACCCAAGACCTCCAGCTCATTGACTAGTATACCAGCCGACTGGGCTAGGCCCATGTAAACTAGGTTATGCGTTTTATACAGATATATCCATCAGTCGGCGGCTGAGATCAGCAAGTAAGGGTTTTTACGTGTTGTTGCTGATTGTGGCTTAGAGCTTTCCTTCTCTTTTGGGTTTCTTCTACACGGTTGTATTCGTTCTAACTCTTTTCTTTTCTTCTTTGAGTAATTCTCATTTTATTATGATCTTTGAGATTTCTTGTTTTGCTTAATGTAGATTATGAATATGGATTTCCTAACATCCATGGAGAATTCATCAACGAAGAATTGAACTACGTTTGACTTGATCCTGAGGGTACGTAGGCAGCTTAGAATTGTTCTGAGTTCAGTCAGAATCTTTAGAAGATCATCAATTGTTCTTTGAAGAACCAATTCATGATTAGATCATTCATTAATGGAAGCTGGAAGCTGGATAACGGGTAAGTCATTTATATGAAGCATGTTAAATGATTATTCAATCAACGATCCATGTAGGAAAATTTTGAATTCCGCTGCATTAACCTTAGAGGTAATTTCCTACAATTACTAACACCGGGCTCACCCATCGACTATCTGGAATGGGGTAAATCATATCAGCATCTAACAACTTGATCACTTCCTTTTTTACCACCTCTTGCATTGCGGGATTAATCCTTCGCTGAGGTTGCCTAACAGGTTTGGCATCTTGTTCTAGAGTGATGTTGTGAACGCATTTTGTAGGGCTTATTCCTTTGATATCGCTGATCCCCCATCCTATAGCTGCGGAATTTTCCTTCAATACTTCAATCAGCTTACTTTCTTCATCGTCTGAGAGATGTGAGGAGACAATCACCGGCTTTTTTCGATTTTCTCCTAAATACACATACTTTAGGTGCGCAGGAAGCGGCTTCAATTCTAAGCTAGGTTCTTCAGGAAACCCTCTTTCTTCTTCTTCTTCATCCAAAGGTTCAAGTACCTCTTCTCCTGCGGGGATCTCTGGGGTGCTATCCATTATTTCCACTAGTTCCCTTGCTTCTTTGGTCATGTAGCATGTCTAAGCTTGCATTGTTAGTGCTTCCTCAAGTGGTTCGCGGTCTCTATGGCTATGATGAAATTTCGGAATTGCGGATTCGTACCAATCGACAAATTTTAATTCCTCCGTAACTTCTTTGTCTCTGACGCTGCATCCTACCAACTCAATTTTTTCGCCCATTACCTCCATAGTTATTTTCTTGCCTTTAAGTTCTAGGCATGTGTTGGTAGTTGCCATGAATGGTCTCCCCAGTAGTACTATGTGCTCACGGACATGGCTCTTTCCCTCATCCGCGGATTTCATTACTACAAAATCAGCTGGGATTATCAATTTGTCCACTTTCACAAGGATGTCTTCTATTATCCCGACTGGCCTCTTCACACTTTGGTCCGCCATTTGGACCACCATATCAGTTGGTGTTAATTCTCCGAGTTTCAGTGCCTTGTATACCGAATACGGCATTAAGTTAATGCTATCTCCTAAGTCAAGCATTGCCTGCGTAGTCCGTCCATTCCCTAAGGCTATCTCGATGATGAATCTGCCAGGATCCTTTTTCTTCATCGACAATCCGGCAATTGAATTGACCGTTTCAACCCCATTCACTTCCTTTCCTGAAGTAATCCTTTTGTTCTTGATCTCACGGAAGAATTTCGTCTAAGCTGGAATATTCTGAATCAACTCTAAGAGTGGCACATTGACCTCCACCTTTGATAGTCTTTGGAATAGGGGTGAATCTTGAATAATCCTTCTTGACTGGGTTGATCCGACTCGGGTATGGCACATGTGGCTTCGGGGGCACATATGGATTGGAAGATTTGTGGAGTCCTCCTGGCATACTGGTTCCTTCCTCGGCTTCATCATCATCTATGTCTATCACAGATGGTCTTGGTTCATCATTCTTCCCTGGAACTTCTTGAGGTTCTTCTGGACTTCCTCCAATTTCTTGTTCTGTACTTGCCCCTCTATTATTGACCTCAGTAGATTCCGCCCGCTTAGGACACACAAAGTTAGGAATTTTGGTCATCTTTCCTCCTCGGAGAAGTAGATTCACCTCTTCGTACTCATTCTCCTTTGTAGCTTCAGCTGGAGGCTGCTCGGGATCAGCTTCAGTTATCTCCTCGGCAGAACTAGGATCGTCCTGTTCCTTGGAGTCGGGAGGTGATTCGCTCGTCACCTCGGGTGGTTTGCTCACCACTTTTGGTGGGGTATCCTCGACTTCATTACCACACCTTCCACACTTCAGTAGGCTAAGTTCCTTGATCAGTTGCTCAGTTACTTTGATCGCTTCAAAAGCCTTCTCGATGCGAAGATTGTTCTCAACCTGCCCTGCGTGTGCTACTTCGAAGACACTCTCTATGGCTTTTATTCCTGCGTAAAATGCAAGTTCCTCCTCCTCACTGAGGTCTTCGTCCTCAGAATAGCTGTCGTATACCCCCTCAGTATCGTCTTGATTTGAGTATATGTTGGCGACTTCGTTCGACATGATTTTCTCGGATTGTGCAGATCCATTGGCGTACGTTTGAAAGACCTTCACTGCCTCTTCAACTGTACATTCTTCCAAACCTCCACATATCCCATCTATTTGAAGCCTAACTTCATCTCGTAGTCCTCCAACAAAAAACCAAATTAGCTCCCCATCGTCAAAACGTTGGTGGGGGCACTCACGTTTATACAGCTCAAAACGTTCATAGGTGTCACAGAACCGCTCGCATTCTCCTTGCTTGAAGTACTCGATCCGATTCCGTAGTGCAATTGTCTCATGGTAAGGCATGAAACGTGCCAAGAACTCCTCTACTACTTGGCTCCAGGTCTTTAGTGATCCTGGTGCTAACCTCTCTATCCATATCCTCAGTTCATATCCCAAAGCAAAAGGAAATAATTTTCTGCATAATTGATCCTCGGTGAACCCCTTTGCGGGAACTTTTGCTATCTCCTCTTCATAGGATCTGATGAAGCTTATTGGATTCATATCCTCTCCTTCTTCGAACCTTGGTATCCTTCTCACTATGGTGCTTGTTACTTCGTACCCCGATAACTCTTCTTCTAAGTATATAGCTGACCCCCTCCTGACTTGCGAGAATGTCGGTGTCAAGCGGGCTTTTAAGGTCGTCATACTTGGAAATCTGTATCAGGAGTAACTCAAAACTAAAAATTAGCCTCGTTAGAAATTTCGAAATTCGAGAAAATTTCTAGATATCGAATACTACTAAAGCTAGGAAAGGAGTATTAGAAACAGACTAGGAAAGGTGATTAGAAACAGACTAGGAAAGCAGTATCAGAGAGAGATTAAAAAGGAAAACTAAAACTAGTAGAATTAGGAATCTAATGCTGTAAATATAAACAAATTAAATAGAAAAAAGGAGTATAGTCCCCGGCAACGGCGCCAATTTGATGAACGTGTCAGATTCAATCAAATAAATTTATTATTTAGCCAAAGGCAATCCACAACTACAACGAAAACCGTAGTGTAGTAGTAGAATGACTCGAGTGTCGTTCTCTCAGGACTATAACTAGCTTTATCTATTTAACAAGAGAATATAAAATAGCAGATAGAAAGCAATATGGATTTTCAAGCAGATAATGGAGATTGGTGATAGTATGGTCCTTCTTAACATAATGGGTCGATAATCATGCATAAATTCCTCGGTCTTGCATAGAGATCTTTGAATCAATCTTGTGTCCTGTTGCAAGTATTAAGCACTACGAAGATAATTTGGTCTGACTAGTCAACAACGATTGTCCTAATGTGTTCCGTAATTATTCAACACTACGAAGATAATGGTCTGATGGTCGACTAGTGTCCATGTGTGCATAATAATCAATACAACATACGAGAATTTTGGTTGCAACTGATCAACGAAATAAAGCAATGACACGGAGTATAATGCACGATATAGCCATTAGCATGATTATCTTCCCTCGCTAAGAATTCACATACTACCACCAATGATAAGTTTAGCTACTCATAATAGGCATGCAATCAATAGCAATCATAGAAGAAAACATATTGAAAGAAGAATAAAATAAGTAGATAAAAACCGTAAGATACAAAGTTACCGAAGGTTGTCAATCTCCGGATGATTGCGATCCTACGCGCTCCAATCTGCTATGAAAAAGTATCCCCTAAGCTATGGAACTCCCAGGACAGGTCCCGGGAAGTTCCTACCTAAAACTATAGAGAGAGGTGAGAAAGTAGGCTTGGAAAGATCTGATTTTCGGAGAAAAACTGAACTCTATATATAGGCCCCGAAATTCTTCTGGGGCGGTTCGCCCCCCAGTATTTCGTGGAATTTCCGCGTTTTTCGATGCGGATTTAGATTTCTTCACCTTTTCGGACTCGGTTTATGACTTCTAGTAGCCTTCTAACCTCCAGATTCGGCCCCTAGACTCCAAATCCTATCCGGAAACCTTCAGATACTCCAAATAGGCTTCTGGAACACCAATTCCTTGTAGACTTCAATATAAATGCCCCGAAATCTCCGAATTTCAATCAAAACCTGTAAAATAAAATCTAAAGGGAAACGTGACACTATTCTAATAAAATGTACTAAAATATAGCTAAATTATCATAGAGGATAGCTAAAATAGGTGAAAAATACTCGAATGAAAGTGTAAAATACACATTCATCAAAATGGCATTAGAATTGGAAGAATATCAGTCCTCAATTCTAAAGTTACTTGCTGAAATCCAAGAAATGAAAAAGATGAAAATCAATTTCAAATCCTATGTGGAAGCAAGTAATACGTTGACTGAACTAAACTCTTATTTGAGAGATCCATCTCAGAAAGAAGGTTTAGGAGCAACGTGCGAAGGTGACAACGTAGAAATCTTGAAGAAAGATAAAATCACCTATCTCCTTTGTACGTGCAACTGATAGTAGTCCACCAGAAATCTATCAGTTTGGTCAAACTAAGGTTGCCGAAACATGCAATCAAGTACCTATGACCATAAAGCCCGCTGTTGCTACTCAAAGTAACAAGACTTTAAAAGGAAAACAGGTTGCTGAAAAGCAAACTGGAAAGAAGAAGAATGATGTGAAGCATTCCGCCAAACAAGTTGCTGAAAAGCAAGTTGTTAAGACTAAAGGCAAGATTACTAAAAGTAATCAGAAGTCCTTTGCTGACAAACTTGAATCAAGTAAGGTTGAAGCTAAAGCTCAGCTTTCTCCGAAAAGTGGACTAGGTTTCAAAACCAAACGAAGTCAACTATTTCATGAGTATAAGCAAAGTCAGCAAAGATACTTCAAAGAGATGAATAAAATCAAGCCTGAGAGTTCTGAAAAGACTCCCAATGCTAGGGCTAGAAGGAACCTTGCTAGAAAAGAACTTACTGAAAAGTATGTTCAGCAAAAAGGTCAACAGAGCAAGACACCACATCAGAAAGTGGATTTGACCAGCACGAGTCAAAAGTCTTTCAGCTCAAGACCTCCTAGTTCCTCAGCAAGTAGAAAACAAGTCAAAGTTGAAAAACTTCAGACTTGGGTTTCCACTGGACGCATTCTTGAACATGTTAATGGACATCCATCATTGGATAATTAACTTATTTTCTCTTGATTGTGCAGACTTCAGCCACGGAGACAAACGATGCAATCTGGCACTTTGATAGTGGTTGTGGAAAGCACATGACGGGCAACAAGAATAACCTTATAAACTATAGACGATGGTCTAAAGGTCCAACAATAAGGTTTGCTGGTGGAGGCTCTGGTTCTACAAAAGGCTATGGTGATGTGAAGTTAGGATGCATAACCATCACTGGAGTTCTTTATGTCAAAAATCTTAAGTTTAACCTTTTCAACATGAGTCAGTTTGCTGACAAAGGATACTTCATCGAAATTAAAAGTGATGAATGTAAACTTGTAGATTTTGAGACTAAAAAGGTAATAATGATTGCAAGAAGATCAGGAGGCTTGTACACCGTTGATTGGTCTTCAGCAAACGTTGAAAAATGCCTTGTCTCAGATCATGATTGCCTTGCTGAAAAAGCATGGTTATGGCATAAACGAACAAGTCATCTAAACTTCAAGACGCTGAATAAGCTGTCTAAAAAGGCACTTGTAGTTGGATTACCTAAGGTTACTTTTAAGAAGGATGGTGTTTGCAATGCATGTCAGCAAGGAAAGCAAACCAAATCTTCTTTCAAGAACAAGGCAGTACCGTCAACTACAAAACCTTTACAACTCTTGCACATGGACTTGTTTGAATCTTCTTCAACAAGCTATGCTGGTAAGAAGTATGGTCTAGTCGTGGTAGATGACTATTCAAGATTCACTTGGGTAGTATTCATCAAGCACAAATCTGAAACCAAGATTGAAATACCTATCTTGCTGAATAAGCTTGAAGTCATGAAAAATGACAAGGTAAAAGTCATAAGGACAGACCATGGTACTGAGTTTGTAAACCAGTACATAACTGAATATTGTACCTTAAAAGGTATTCAACATCAGTTATCCTCAGTAAGAACACCACAGCAAAATGGTGTTGCTGAACGGAAGAATCGTACCCTAAAAGAAGCCGCAAGAACAATGCTTGCTGACACTGAAATAAGTGAGGCTTATTGGGTTGAAGCGATTAATACCGCCTGCTATACTCAAAACAGATGTTTGATTACTAAGGAATACAACAAAACTCCTTATGAATTGTTTTTTGGAAGACCTCCTAACATCACTCATCTAAGAGTATTTGGTTGCAAATGTTTCGTTCTTAACAATGGTAGAGAATACCTAAGAACATTTCAACCAAAGGCAGGCGAAGCGATATTTCTTGGCTACTCCTTGCATAGTAAAGCTTATAGAGTTTACAACAAAAAGGCACAAAAGATTGAAGAATCAGTGCATGTTGTATTCTACGAAAAGTCACAAGGTGTGCCTGCTGAAGAAGAAATATCAGATTGTATGAAAAAGTTAATCATACACGAGCAAAGAACTGAATCTGATGCTAGGCAAATCAAGTCAATTGAACTAAATGATGATTCTGACAATGACTCTCCTCCCCCGAGTCATGACAAGATAAATATAGTTCACGACAAAGAATTTCCAGCAAAAGACACCGTTGCTCCGGAAGTTGCTGAAATTACGCAATCTCCAGTGCCTGCTGATGAAATACTTCAATCTAGCAATGCTGAACAAGCAGTTGCTGATGAACAATTCTCAGCAGAGACACAAATTCCCAGTAGTACAGAACAAGTACATACTGAAGAGTCACATGCTGATAAGCAAACATATCCTGATCCAACAAACAGAAAACCTGTTAATAAATGGATTAGAGATCATCCCTCTACGAATATGATTGGCGATATTAATAAACGCCAAGTGACTAGATCCAAAGCTACTCACAGACTTGCTGAAGAAGCAACTGCCGTAGAAGTAGAATCATTGTTCTCTTGCTTTGTTTCAGAAATTGAACCTAAAACCATAGAAGAAGCTTTGAAGCATTCTGAATGGATAAAGGCAATGCAAGAAGAATTGGATCAATTTGAAAGGAACAAAGTCTGGAAACTTGTGCCACTTACTGAAAACAAGAAAGCTATTGGTACAAAGTGGGTGTTCAGAAACAAGCTGAGCGAGTCTGGTGAAGTAACAAGAAATAAAGCACGCTTAGTTGCTCAAGGTTACTGTCAGACTGAAGGATTGGACTATGATGAGTCTTATGCACCAGTTGCAAGATTGGATGCAATTAGGCTTTTCTTAGCATTTGCTGCTCACAATGACTTCATTGTTTACCAAATGGATGTTAAAAGTGCATTGTTAAATGGTGAACTTGCTGAAGAAGTCTACCTAGAACAACCCCCTGGCTTTGAACTTCCCTCAGAAATCAAGATGGTATACAAGCTTCAGAAAGTTGTATATGGTCTAAAGCAAGCACCAAGAGCATGGTATGATACCTTGGCTAAGTTCTTGCTGGAAAATGGTTTCAAGAAAGGTGAAGTTGACAAAACATTATTTACCATGAACCATGATGGTAAAATAATCTTAGTTCAAATTTATGTGGATGACATAATTTTTGGATCTAAGGACAAGCAACTTTGTGATGATTTTGCCAAACTCATGACAAATAAGTTTGAAATGAGTATGATGGGAAAATTGAATTATTTCCTAGGATTGCAAGTCAAGCAACTCAAAGATGGAATATTCATAAATCAAGCAAAGTATGCGAAAGAAATGCTCATAAAGTTTAGGATCAAAGAGGATGAGAAACCTGAAAAGATCCCTATGAGTGTTGGTACCAAATTGGGTTATACTAAAGAGGACAAAAGTGTTGAAGAACACAAGTATAGGAAGCTCATTGGTTCCTTGTTGTATCTAACAGCAAGTAGACCTGACATTCAGTATGCTGTTTGTGTGTGTGCAAGATTCCAATCTGATCCAAGAGAATCACACTACAAAAAGGCAATCAAGATACTGAAATATGTTAAAGGTACAGTCAATGTTGGATTATGGTATCCTGAAGATTCTGGACTTGAATTGGTTGGCTATTCTGATGCTGATCATGGAGGATCAACTCTTGATAGAAAAAGTACATCTGGAACTTGTCAGTTTTTGGGTACTAGATTAATATCATGGTTCAGCAAGAAGCAAACTTGTGTCGCCAATTCATCTACTGAATCTGAATACATTGCAGCTGGTTGTTGCACAGCTCAAATCCTATGGATTCAGCAACAATTAAGAGATTATGGTATTTCTGCAAAGAAAACACCAATCTTTTGTGATAATACAAGTGCTATTGCAATTACGCAAAATCCTAAGTTTCACTCTAGGACCAAGCACATTGATATTAGACATCATTTCATTAGAGATCATGTGGAAAAAGGTGATATTGAGGTTGTGAAAGTAGGCACCGAAGATCAGCTTGCTGACATCTTCACCAAGCCCCTACCGGATAATAGATTCGCAATGCTAAGGTATAACCTTGGATTGATTGAACTACCTCAATAAGGGATATACTTGGCAGAATGCTGAAACAGGTATTCAGTAAGCCAAAGTATTCCTATTTTACTGATTTCTTCTAAGAATTGATAAGTCACTACATGATTGCTGAAACAGGCATCAGCGTAATTCCTTCAAAACGGGTATTTGTTAGGAAACTTGATCACTTGCTGAGACAGGCACTCAGTAAGAGAAAGAACTTAAAGATTGCTGAGACGGGCACTCAGACAATCAAAAGATAATGAAACAAGTATTCAAGTATCAAGGAAATTTTCTGAGACAGGAACTCAGAAAAAGAGCAAAGCTCATCTCTCAGATTTTACCAAAGGATATCTCAAGTACAAAAAGAATTTACTGATACGGGGAATCAGAAATATCTTTTAAACTTAAGACAATATGAGATATCTAAGTAAGGGGGAACTTTCAGCAAGTATCTAGATTGTTAATTCAAACTCGCTGAAAAGATTCTTGTCTATTTCAGCAAGCAATCTATCCCTTAATACTCGGTAAAATTAATTTGTGACGTTAAACTGGCACAGATAAACTCGCAATAATCATGACATGAAATTCAATCGTGACCATTGATTAAAAGGAGTTACTTATCTAACGGCTAACAAAACAAAGAGAGAGAGTGCTCTGACGGTTTTAGTTAGTGGGCCACTACGCATTCAATGCAAAGGCTCCACTAACTCCAGTGTTTCTCTGTTTTACCCTTGCTGAGAGCTCAAATCGATTGAGTTTCTCACACACCAGAGACACTATATAAAGAAGGAGTTAGAGAAATGACAAAATTCTTTAACTCACATCTCCTTTCTCTGCAAATTCTAGCCTGAATCTACTGTACCTCCGGTCAAAAAGCAAACTATCTCTTTTCGTACACATTTTCTTCCTCTATATAAGAAATGGCTCCCAAGAGACAATCATCTAAGTCCTCAAAGTCGTCAAAGGTTGACAGTGCTGAAACACGCACTGCTCCGGTGACTACTCCGACCACAAACACAACGAAAGTTGTGTTGAAAAACGACCGAAACTCAAAAAAAACCTATGCCTCCGTCATATCTTGACACTGCAAAGTGTGAGATGTTGATGCAATGGGGAGGGTTTGCAAAAGAAAAGTACATTAGGAACTTTTATGAACAAGAACTTGATGACCAAAATGAAGAGGCGCTTGAGTTTATCAAGCAGCAAGGCCTCATGAACTTTATCTCTGCTCGCACTAAGCAAGTGAGCATGATTGATACAATGGAATTCTACAACAATGCAGAAATCCAGTCCCTTACAGACAGTAATGGAGTCACTGAGAAAATGATCCTTACTTATGTTCAGAACACGCAAATCGTCCTGAAATGGACTGATTTAGCGGAAATCTTTCAGATTCCAACCACTGGAACTGAAGATGAAGTCACTGCCACTGACGAAGAAATTGAAGCTTTCTACAGTGACGTCAGAAATGAGAAAATGAAGAAATGCGAGATAGCTCCCGTGACTTGGACAAAGCACGTTAAGAGAAAGCATCTCTGCCATTCACTTGGTCTAGTAGCTCTGCTACTAATAAAAGTTCTTGACTCCCAAGTTGGAGGAATTGACCAAGTAGGCCTGAGAAGATGGCCATTGCTGATGCATATCCATGAAAATAAAACGGAACTTAACTGGGCTAAGTACATTTTCAACAGGCTTGTTGATTGTGTCACTAAGTTTAAGGTAAAGGTAGAAGACAACAAGGTCTCACCTTCCTTTCCAGTTATGTATGGAATCAAGATATGATATATCCTTGAACATTTCAGGATTCAGCTAAGAAACCCATTGCCAATCAAGAAATCTGTGTGCAATCTGGGAAGATCTTTCTACAAGCAGAATGTACCTAAGATTGCTGGAAAGAAAACTAAGAAGACAACAACTGCAAATGTTGTCAGCACAAGCCAATAAGAAAGGTATACAACAACTGCAGATGTTACCACTCAGCAACTTAGAGATGAAACTGCTGTTGGTAGTGGTAACACAAATGAAACTGCTGTAGAAACTCAACAAGGTACGTGTACAACACCTGTTGCTGAAAAAGCAACTATAGATGACTTTGGGAAACTAGAGAAATCTAACAAGAAAAAGAGGAAAGCTGATGATGACACTCAGACTGCAGCGTCATCAGCAAATCCCCTACCTAAGAGGAAACGGGCAAACAACAATAGGAAGAAAACACTGGCTCGCCAGTCAGTCCCTGATGTCCAAGACTCCTCAGTCAATTCCCAGACAAATGTTGAAACGCATTTGCCAGTAGATGTTGCTGAAGTGATTACTGAAACCTATGTCAGCAATGTTGAAGTGTTTGCGGAAGCCTTCAACAATCAACTTAATGTTGATAATTCTACTGAAGATAGACCTCAAGGCAGTGGAAATGAAATTCCTGCCCAAGTCCCAGATATCTACATTGTAGATATTCCAAATGATCCAACTTTGAGACCAGCAAGTGACATTGCTAATGATCTGCAAAGAGCGGCACTTGCTGATGCTGCTGAAAAGATGGTTGCTGAACAAGCAACTCATCAGGTTGCTGAAACAAAGCTTGCTGAAGGACCAGTTGCTGAAATAGTAATGGTTCCAGTCCCAGAAGTTGCTGAAACTCAAGAAGCATTATTCAACGACGCATCTCGTGATGCTGAGAATATTGGCCCAAGTTCACCCAAGACATCAATTGACAAAGTCCAGCTTGTACTGGAAGATTTAAGCAAACAAATGGAGTTGGAAATTGAAGAATCATCCAACAAGTCAATTGATCTCTTCATGACAAGCAGTGAGCTCAAAGGTCAAGATGCTTCTGCTCAACTTGTCATTTCAGAGACAAGGGAGATTGCTGAAACCGCACAGCTTTCTCAGATAGAGGAAAACCAGAAGTCTGCTGAAGAAACAGTCCAAGAAGCTAAAGAAACTGTTAATGCTGAAAGGACTTAGCCACAACCTCTCCTTCCTCAGCAGTTAGTTAATTCAACCATCAGTAAAACTTCAAATTCTGACAATTGTTCTTTTGCTAAAATTATCCTTTCTCTACAGACTTCTCAAGATGCAAGTCAGATGGTTGCTGAAGCCTCTGCACCAGAACCAACACTCCCTGCTCAGCAGGTAGTTAATAATTTTGGTATAAAAACTAAGTTTGACAGCTTAGTACTTGTGTCTAACTATAATTTATTTCAGGATGAACAAATGGAGGATGCTAATCAAGCTCCTCATGGAATGGAAATTGTACTACATGAGCTTGCTGACTCTCAGCACGTAAATCATGTTTCAGATATAAACTCTAAAACAATTCTCCAAACCAATCCTGATCTAAATAAAATTCTTTTTCAGGCTCAAAAGGAGACCACTGAAGTGGTACTCATCACTGAAGATCATCAAGTAAGTTCTGAAGAACTATACTTGAACTTCAAGAGGACAACTTTGTCAAGAGTTGCTAAGTCCGTCAGCAATTGGCAAAGGTACAGGCGAATGGATTTCTCAGATCTTCACCTTCATCTCTCAAACGAGAAAAAGAGATCTTCTCTGCTAAAGCTCGAAACATTTGTCCACTCCATCCTTCCTGAAGAAATGACATATTCCCAGCAAATGAGCTCAAATCTAATTGCTCAAATCAGAGAGAATATGAAGGCCAAATTCAAGAGTGCCTCTCCAGCTGAACAAGCTGTGATGCTCAAAGGTCTATTTGTACCTGTGGTGGTTGATCCCCACAAATTAACTGAGGAAGAGGAAGTGACAAGTGTTGCTTTATATAAGCATGTGGAGCTAGTCATTCTGACAGATGATGAAGAAGAAGAAGAACATGAGAACATTCCCACTGATCCCAGTGATGATGAAGGGAAAGATTCTAAGGACAAGAAAGACGACGATGATGACAATCAAGGTCCAAGTCCTGATGCTGGTGGATTGAAGTTAACAGTTGATGAACGTGTCAGATTCAGTCAGATAAATTTGTAATAAGCCAAAGGCAATCCACAACTACAACGAAAACCGTAGTGTAGCAGTAGAATGACTCGAGTGTCGTTCTCTCAAGACTATAACTAGCTTTATTTATTTAATCAAGAGAATATAAAACAGCAGATAGAAAGCAATAGGGGGTTTTCAAGCAGATAATGGAGGTTGGTGATAGTATGGTCCTTCTTAACATAATGGGTCGATAATCATGCATAAATTCCTCGGTCTTGCATAGAGATCTTTGAATGAATCTTGGGTCCTGTTGTAAGTATTGTGCACTACGAAGATAATATGGGTCTGACCTGTCAACAACTAACGTCCTATTGTGTTCCGTAATCATTCAACACTACGAAGATAATTTGGTCTGATTGGCCGACAAGTGTCCTAGTGTGCATAATGATCAATACAACATACGAGAATTTTGGTGTTCAACTCATCAACGAAATAAAGCAATGACACGGAGTATAATGCGCGATATAGCCATTAGCATGATTATCTTCCCTCGTTAAGAATTCACATACTACCACCAACGATAAATTTAGCTACTCATAATGTGCATGCAATCAATAGCAATCATAGAAGAAAACATATTGAAAGAATATAAAATAAGTAGATAAAAGTTGTAAGATACAAAGTTACCGAAGGTTGTCAATCTCCAGATGATTGCGATCCTACGCGCTCCAATCTGCTATGAAAAAGTATCCCCTAAGCTATGGAACTCCCAGGACAGGCCCCGGGAAGTTCCTACCTAAAACTATAGAGAGAGGTGAGAAAGTAGGCTTGGAAAGATATGATTTTCGGAGAGAAAACTCGCAACTATATATAGGCCCGAAAAACTTCTGGGGCGGTTCGCCCGAGACACGGGGCGGTTCGCCCCCCAGTATTTTGCGGAATTTCTGCGTTTTTCGACGCGGATTTGGATTTCTTCACCTTTTCGGACTCGGTTTCAGACTTCCAATGGCCTTCTAACCTCCAGATTCGACCCCTAGACTCCAATTCCTATTCCGAAAACCTTCAGATACTCCAAATAGGCTTCTGGAACACCAATTCCTTGTAGACTTCAATATAATTGCCCGTAAATCTCCAAATTTCAACCAAAACCTGTAAAATAAAATCTAAAGGGAAACGTGACACTATTCTAATAAAATGTACTAAAATATAGCTAAATTAACATAGAGGATAGCTAAATTAGGTGAAAAAGACTCGAATGAAAGTGTAAAATACACATTCATCAAACTCTCCAAACCGAACCTTTGCTTGTCCTCAAGCAACTAAGCTAGACTCTAATACAAAAAACATGCAAGACTCAAAAATGGAGTTTCATGCCAAATAAAATGAATTAAATTACTGAATTTACCAAATAACATATGAACAAAAACCATATAAATCAAAGCATGAATATAAGTTGAAGAATACCTCGATTGACTTATACACATCCACATAAGCACTTATGCCAAGACAAGATAGTCTCTCGTAACATTCTCTACCTGGACCTAGTCAGTGACGACGTAATGATGCATGCTAAGATACGAATGGTTGCCCCGTGCCTATGAACCGCAGTAGAGAAAACACCACTAAGTGATGTCGAAACTACCATGCTTAACTAAGTGCAATACATAAATGTGATAAGCCAAGCGAGAAAAACCTCAAACAAATTCATAGAAATGAAGCATACGATTAATGGCATAGCTAGTTGATCTACCCAATAAAAAAGTTCAAAAAATTCGGCAATAAACTCCATATAAAACATGCAAAACTATCCTAGGATGAATGCAACCTAAAAAATCTAAGAAAGCAGTAAACGTGCAAATGCAAACAAAGAACAAGATACTAATTGACACAAAACCAAACAAAACTCACCATCATGGTTCACATCCCATCCCCCTTACGATTCTTAAGCTAGCCCCCTAGCAAAAGAGAATGAGTAATAAGAAGTGATACTAGATGTTACCGAAGTGTTTGGCCTCGGTCGGCTGAGAGTGGACAAGTGGAAGGACTAATCATCGGGATGGTAGTCCCCATAAAAGTCACTCCACATGTCATTCATGAGCTCGTTGGACTTTCGTAGAGCCTCCTGTTGTTGCTGGATCAGCTGTTGCTGCTCCCACATGTGCTGCCTATCCTCTCGGTCGTGCTCTTCGAATATCTCCCAATCGCGGTTGTGCTGGACAATGTGCCTGTCGATGTCCTCTCGCATGGCCGCGTTGTTGGCATCAATCCTGTCGAAACGACTGTCAAGGTAGGTACGGAATTCGGAGAAGTCAAATCCTCCAGACCCCTGTGGTGCTCCAGCTGGTGCATGCGGTGCATGATGGACAAATGGAATATCTGGAATCGGGGCTTCACCAACATCGGCCTCCATAGCATCCTCATGATAGGAATCATTTGGCTGGACTGGCCCTCCTACATCAGCAGCAGCTGCAGTGGGATTCCTCAACTGATACCTATTGAGCTGTACCTCAATGGTCGAGGGTGAAAGGGCAGCGACCTCGCAATCCCCCTCCTCAATATCGTCTACCCCATGATATTTGCAGTAAGCTGTGATGAAGCTCGGGAAGATGAAAGGCCTCCTCTTCTTCTCCCAGTGGCGCTCATACTCCTCATACATAATGTGCCCTATGTCGACCTGATGTCCGTCAATGAGGCAGTAGAGGAGTTCGGCGTAGTATGGCTGAATCCAAGTGTCATTCTTCCTTGGGATCAAGTCGGAGATGCAAAATTTCATCATCACCTTAGCTTCGATGCTAAGGTCGCCATAACCGATCCGTCCAGGTGCTCCCCCAACTTCCGGATATCTGTACCCCCTGTTACAGATCACTTCGGTGACGTCTCTTCCTATCTCCCTAGCGGTCCTCGAATATAAGTAGGCGTGTGCGCTCTCTGTGAATTCAAAGTTCCCGAAGTGGATGAAGGAAGAAATGTGCTCTGGGCTCCATGGTATAATTAGGCCTCGGACTAACACCCCACTCTTCTCATCCAAATCCGTATACCCGGTGTAGAAATCTCGAAGGAGGCTCTCGTCGTAGCCTTTGAACCTGTCGGAACTGTACCATGCCCAATTCCTCTGTGACCCCAAACTTGAAAGTGTCCTATACCCCGCTCTATACGTTGCAGACTCAGGAATGTCAATCCTCCTGTCGGGAATGATAGACCTTCCTCCGTCGGCCATCTCCTCCTCTAACCGTTGTCGCACCCCTATCGCAGCGGCAGACAACTCGTACAAATCGTGAGATGGTTGGGAGCTTGATGCCACTCCCTTCCCCTTTTTGCTAGAGCCGGCTCTCCTTGTCCTTGGTGCCATGATTCCTACAAACATCAATTAGTATCTTGTATGACGCAAAACAGACCTATGCTTATGTAAATAAACGAGCAAACAAACGAGTAAAAATTTCAAAAATCGAACTCCTCAAGAACCCAAAGCCTAGTCTAGCTAATTCATTACGTAACATATCACATTATGCTTTTGCTAACAACATATGCCTTGAATCACAAGGTTCAATCCATATCATAAAAATCAATTTCTAGCATAAATCCTCAATCTCAACCATCATGCATTCTATCAATACATTCATCAATTTCATGTCATTAAATACATGTTTAAACAAGGAATGAAAGCAAGAGAGACAATTCCTAACAAGACATATATCATCCAATTAGTAAAATCTCAAACCGTCAAACCAAGCCTAATTGAAGATGTAATTGACAATGAATAATGAATCTAAACACATAAATCATCAACCCATTCATCATACAAGCCTAATTGAAGCACAAATCAAAAAATCCCCAAATTTTAAAAATTAGGGTTCATGTGATAATACATCAAATCCGGAAATTGAATGAGCTAGGAAGAAATTTGTTCGGATAGAATGATAGAGTACGTTACGGGCTTCGAATGAAGCTAAAGAACACACAAAATGATGGAGAGATGAAGAAGTTATGAAGATTTGAAGATATTTTGAATATGGAGGAAATTTTGGAGTTTGAAGGATGAAAATGGAGAAAAATAGGGGTTTGGGGAAGAAACCCCCGATTTTGGTCTCTGGAGGTGTGGGGCGGTTCGCCCCACACCTGGGGCGGACCGCCCCGTGCGGGGCCACCCGCACGGCACGCCCAGAGCGCGCGCGCGCTCTGGGTCGTGGGGCGATTCACCCCACTCGTGGGGCGATTCACCCCCCACTTTTTAGGTGGGAGACGAACGTTTTTTGAAATAAAAATGCGATTTTTAGTCCCTGAAAAAGTTTTTAGTCCCCGAAAAATCATTTTCCTCGAAAATCACTCGAAAAATCGCACTCGAACAAAACATAAGCACATACGACACAGAACTGAACAAATTCACATATGAGAAGCAAATAGTTCAAGTATGAATGCATGCAAAAAAGCGGTAAAGAAAGCGATAAAAACCCCGGGTTGCCTCCCAGATAGTGCCATTGTTTAAGGTCTCTGACTCGACCCCTGTCTTCGCCTATCTTTTCCTTCTGTGGGTACTAGACTTCCCCGTCATGATTTTTCTTCCCGTGCTTTGATCCAGTGAATAAGAGTGAACATAGACGTTAAGACCACTGTAATCAATAGTGTTAGAAGTATCGGGTGGATCAGGTGGATCAGTTATGGCTTGCAACACGTGTTGCTTGCCATCCACTTCGATAGTGCAAGTCCTTCGGTAGATGTCCATCACTGAGCGTATTTTGGTCAAGAATGTTCGTCCTAAGAGTATGACATCCCCCATTCCTGGTGCTGATGCTGGCATAATCACAAAATCGGTGTGGACAGAGGCTTCACCGATTTTGACTAATACCTCCTTTACAACGCCTTCAGGTTTCACAAGCGATCCATCCGCGAGTTGTACAATAGCCTTATGCACAGTTAGTTCTCCAAGGTTACTCTTCTCGAAAACGTTCAAAGGGAGCACATTAGAGTAGGATCCAGTGTCCAGTGTGGCTCGGACATCTTCAGGCTCCCCAATCCTGACCTTAATATCGAAACTTTGAGGGAGTGGCTCGGAATCCTCTTGCTCCTCTTCACTCTTGTTGGTATCAAGGTACTTTCCTTCTTCTTCGGCTTGCGGAGGTAGGTCCCTCTTGCAACTCTCGCACTTAGTAACCTTCTTGATGGTGATTTAAACAGGTAGATCACCCACTAAGTTAATGGACAATGACTTCTCAGTGTTGCTAGGCAGTTTGCCTTGTTCCCTACTTGCTCCTCGGTCGATCAACTCTTGCATCTTTTGATGGGCAAGCCTAGTGCTCTCTTCTAACTTATCGAGCCTTGCCCTAGTCTTCTCTGAATCTTCTTCATAACGTTTGAGAAAACTTTGTGTGTGATCAACCATCTTCTGCAAGTTCTCCATCAGTAGAGCTGTCTTCGACTTTGGTAGCTCTTTCGGAGCGGGGTTTTCGCAGTGATCATTACCACAGTTCAGCCTACTACGGTCTTGGTTAGGTCCATAAGTCTGGTTAGCCGGTGCATATCCTTGATTGTTACGGTATCCTCTTCTCCAAAATCCGCCTCGAGGATTCCTACCGTCTTGTCCGTAGCTAACTTCTTAAGTACCAAACTCCGTAGCGAAGGCTTCTTCTTCGCCTCCTCGAGCCCAGTTGCCATCTTCGTATGCCAGCTCCGATCTACACATATGAGCTCCATGCCCATAGTTCTTGCATATTCGGCATGCTTCGTTCGAAACAGTTGTTCCGGTGGCGCTCTTGAGGACTTGCTTCAATTCGTTGGTAAAACACTCGAATTGATCCCCATTCCCCCTGTACATAGGGGCTTCTTGTGTCGGTGGAGCTTCAGGTCCACGTCTCCTAACCATTGCTCTTGGGTCCTTGAACTGCGAACCCTTAGCAAGCCTTTCGAAAACTGCCCAGACGGCTTCTGCGGTTTCCTCCCAAATATTGCCTCGGCATTGGAAATCCACCACTTGTTGATTCTCGAAGGTTAGTCCATTGTAGAAGTGTTGGACTAGGTCGGAGAGTTCAAAACCATGGTGAGGGCACTTGTTCGTGAGATCTTGGAACCTCTCGAATGCGGTGTAGATGGTCTCATCATAGTCTTGCTTGAATCCAGTGATCTGCGCCTTAAGCGCGGTAGTCAGAGTGTGTGGGAAGTATTTCTCCGTGAAAGCTGAAAAAACCTTTTCCCAAGTGTCCAGTGAGCCGGCTGGTAGAGAACTCAGCCATGACTTGGCCCTGTCGCCAAGTCCCATAGCAAAAACCTTCATCCTCAACTCATCCGTTGTTATGTCAGCTCCGGGTCGTGGGAGTTGGTTGACGAAATCATCGATATCGTTCAAATACCCCATCACATCTTCCCTTGATAAGCCATAGAACCTCGGAAGTTGTTGGAATGCGTGGTTCTTGATCTCCAGATCTCGGGTTGCAGGCGAAAGAACAATCGCTGGTCCCCTCATACGATCCTTGGTGGGTTGTGCCCATGCCTTCAGTGGTCTAGCTTCTGCCATTCCGTCGATTTCCTTGGAAAGGAGTCGCCTTCTTTGGTGGTAGACTCTATCGATCTCAGCAATTGAATCAGCAAGCGGTATTCCTGCAGAACGTGTATGCGGCATACACAATCTGTGACAGACTAGGAAAAGTGATTAGAAACAAATAGGAAAACAGTATCAGAGAGAAATTAAAAAGGAAAACTAAAACTAATAGAATTAGGAATCTAAAGCTGTAATAAAAACAAATTAAACAGAAAAAAGGAGTATAGTCCCCGGCAACGGCGCCAATTTGATGAACGTGTCAGATTCAGTCAAATAAATTTATAATAAGCCAAAGACAATCCACAACTACAACGAAAACCGTAGTGTAGCAGTAGAATGACTCGAGTGTCGTTCTCTCAGGACTATAACTAGCTTTATCTATTTAATCAAGAGAATATAAAACAGCAGATAGAAAGCAATAGGGGGTTTTCAAGCAGATAATGGAGGTTGGTGATAGTATGGTCCTTCTTAACATAATGGGTCGATAATCATGCATAAATTCCTCGGTCTTGCATAGAGATCTTTGAATGAATCTTGGGTCCTGTTGTAAGTATTGTGCACTACGAAGATAATATGGGTCTGACCTGTCAACAACTAACGTCCTATTGTGTTGCGTAATCATTCAACACTACGAAGATAATTTGGTCTGATTGGCCGACAAGTGTCCTAGTGTGCATAATGATCAATACAACATACAAGAATTTTGGTGTTCAACTCATCAACGAAATAAAGCAATGACACGGAATATAATGCGCGATATAGCCATTAGCATGATTATCTTCCCTCGCTAAGAATTCACATACTACCACCAACGATAAATTTAGCTACTCATAATGTGCATGCAATCAATAGCAATCATAGAAGAAAACATATTGAAAGAATATAAAATAAGTAGATAAAAGTTGTAAGATACAAAGTTACCGAAGGTTGTCAATCTCCGGATGATTGCGATCCTACGCGCTCCAATCTGCTATGAAAAAGTATCCCCTAAGCTATGGAACTCCCAGGACAGGCCCCGGGAAGTTCCTACCTAAAACTATAGAGAGAGGTGAGAAAGTAGGCTTGGAAAGATATGATTTTCGGAGAGAAAACTCGCAACTATATATAGGCCCGAAAAACTTCTGGGGCGGTTCGCCTGAGACACGGGGCGGTTCGCCCCCCAGTATTTCGCGGAATTTCCATGTTTTTCGACGCAGATTTGGATTTCTTCACCTTTTCGGACTCGGTTTCAGACTTCTAATGGCCTTCTAACCTCCAGATTCGACCCCTAGACTCCAATTCCTATCCGGAAACCTTCAGATACTCCAAATAGGCTTCTGGAACACCAATTCCTTGTAGACTTCAATATAATTGCCCGTAAATCTCAAAATTTCAACCAAAACCTGTAAAATAAAATCTAAAGGGAAACGTGACACTATTATAATAAAATGTACTAAAATATAGCTAAATTAACATAGAGGATAGCTAAATTAGGTGAAAAAGACTCGAATGAAAGTGTAAAATACACATTCATCAACAGTTGCTGACAATACTCAATCTGACAATCAGAAAGCTGAACAACAACAATCTCAGCAAGAATCTCAACCTTCTCCTGCTGATGCTGAAAATCAAGCACCTGTGCAAGGTGCTGATACTGAAGAAGAATACGCTAGAAAAAGGGCTGCCTTGAAAAATGGCAAAAGTCCAATTTCTGATGCCAAGGTTACTGAAGAAAACCTTGATGATGAGGATGAATAAGATGAAGATTACCAACGCGCTTTACAAAACAGTCTCTTGATCCATGCAAGGCATACGCAGGATCTAGATATTGGTGAAACTTCAAGACCAAGACCAAAGGAAGTTCCATCCCTTCCACTTACTATTGGCGAAACTCCAGTAATTGAGCCACAAACTCAATTGAAACAACTAACTACTGGTGAAACTCCAGTTCTTGAGTCTGAAGCGTTGCCATCAGCAACCACTCAACAAAGAGGAAGTGAAGCTACTGATAAAGGTTCAAAAGTTGCTCAACTTGATGAATCTGAGGATGATGACGACTTGTCAGATCATGACGATGAACAATCAAAGCAAGACCCAAAAGTTGTTCAGATTCCTCCTCCTGATTACATCACTGATAAAGGAGATTCATTAAGATCCGAACTGCTATTACAAGATGATCAGTTTGCTTCCGAACTAAAAGTTCATTCCTTGACACCACATTTAGTGCCGTTCCCAAGAGTTGAGGAGTTTACTCCCAGAATTCTAGCACTAAAGCAAATCCATGATGCCTGCAAAGCTGAAGATGAGGCATTGCTTGTTGAGAGTCCACTTGACATTGGAAAGATATTGGCTACAGTGCTGAGACGCACTACAACTTTGACAATAGCTCAGAAAGACATCAGTCTTTATCACAAGAGCTGTGAAGAAGATGTAAGTCAAGCGCTCAGGCTTGCAAAGAATGCTCTCGTAAAGGCTCAGACTTACATGGATGAGAAGGCCGCAACAGAGAAAAGACATGAAGAGAACATGATGAATATTCAAAGAGAGTTGTCAACAATAACATCTGACCAACAACAAATCATCATGAAGTATAACAGTTTAAACACTCTTGCTGAAAATTGCAATGAGTTTTATTCTCTGCACATCACTCCGGTGTTGCAATCAATGTCTAAGGGGGAAAAGAAGAATACTAGAAAAAGAAACCAAACCCCTCCTACTCCTGCTGTTGATGTGCCACTACCAATAGAACCTCTTGCTGAAAAAGAGCAAAGTTCTAAAAGACAAGCAGAATCTGAGTTGAATTCAGCAAGTAACAAAAAGAGAAAAACCGCCGCTGAAACTCAAGATTTTTGTCATACTGAAAGTCATCACAATCTGAATGAAGATGATGAAGATGATGACAATCAAACAATAGCTCAAGCCATAAGAGCTAGACCCTTAACAGCCGTGACTCCGTCTGGCCATTCAAAACATTTCTCGTCTGACTCTTCATCAAGAGATCAAGACAATGCTAAAACAAGAAGAAGAAGGCAAAGACAGGAAGAGAAAAGGCTGGCCAACATTGCTATTGGCTCCGGCATTGAATACACAAAGACCAGCAATGAGGAAACCACTCAGAACGTAATCAGAAACATTCATGGTTGCTGGATTTTAAAGCTGGAAGACTTGCTGGTAAATGAGTTCTTTCCTACAGCCATATTGAATCAAATGTTCAAATGGATGGAACTCAAGGTCCAAAGAAAGCAAAGGGAAGAATCCCTCCCAAGAAATATTGCTAGGAAATGGTTGAATCTTGAGGTCCATGTAAGAAGAATTTCCATTGGTAAGACATACAACAAGAACCAAATCTGATCAAACCACCTAGCATTGCTTACTACTCTGACCCGGTAACAAAGAAACCTAAGAAGAAACTTGGATTGATTCCTTATGAGTACTTCTATCTCACTGCTAAGGATCAAGAAGAAGATCTTCTCTGGCTAAGAAAGATTCATCCGAAAAGCATTTCAGATACACAGCTTCTCCATGCCAGCAATTGGGGCATGCATTTGTGGGTAATTAATTACATGGAAATGAATGCTGAAAAGCATCATCATACTGCCTGCAAAAACGCAAGAATTCTTCAACTACAAGTCCGTAGGCTTCTGAAAAACTACGAAAAGGACTGTGTTGAATTTACTGCACTTGCTGAGAAGAGTGTAAGAGAGATTTTGAGAAAATCCTCTGAAAGAGCTTAAGTCCCTGTAATAGTTCTAGTTAAAGTTTTTGCTTGCTGATTCTGTTTATGTTATCTATGCTATTTCATGTAAACTTCTGAAAGATAACTATCAGCAATGAAACTTTTGACTCTTATTGATTTTTGATTATGCAATTTACTTATGCTTACTGTTTAATTATTCAAGTATGCTTGCATTAATCAACTGATTTATTCAACATCAGAAACCTCTAAAAGGGTAACAATTAATTTAGCCATGGATTGCTAACATCAAAAAGGGGAAAATTTGTTAGGAAACTTGTAATTTTGATGAACAATTAACCATGCTAAATTAAGGAAAGTCCAGTAACTAGTACTCTTAAGGTCCATAGGAATTTAGAATTTTAAGGACATTGTAAAAGAGGAACGTTTGTTGAAGACTTAGATTAGGTGCTAGATAATTTATTTCTTTTGCGTATGATGTATTTTATTTTCTGAAAAGAAAATAACTTATTGATGCTGAAGCTTATGATGTATCTTATTTTCTGAAAAGAAAATAACCTATTGAAGCATTTGCTGAAGATATACTTTGTTTATTACAAACAAATTATTGAAGCAAATAGAAACCGCTCAGAATCTTGAAGACCTTTGAAGATCTGAAGACTTGAAGAAATTTGAAGATCTGAAGACTTGAAGAAATTTGAAGATCTGAAGACTAGAAGATTGCTGAAGACTGGTATCTACAAAGGCACGTGTTGCTCAGAAAGTGGAAAATTCAGCAACAGAATTGCATAAGTGAAAATCTGAAAGACAGAGTAGGTTGTGCTTGCTGAAACTGAGACTAACCACTTGCTGATGGAACATATGTGACCTCTTGCTGAATGTACGTGAATTTGCGCTCCAATGTTACTATTTGAATTCTATTCAAATGTGCATTTAATGCAAAGCTTACACACGAAGGACATGAAGACTAGAAGACAAACAAAGACGCTGCTGAAAGTACAAAAGCAAGATAGTGACATGTTAAGGAACAAAAGCCTTAGGATTTGAAATTCAAACGGCTCCTTACTTACACTATAAATAGAGGTCATCCGGCAAAGAGTTGAAGTGTGTCAACAACGTGATCAAACTCTCACTTGTGGTTAAAACTCACAAACCTTCAAACACTCTTACTGCCATTGATCCGTTCCAAGACTTAAAGCTTGAAAAAACTACTTGTGAAGAAGTAGAACAAACTTGGCTAAGAAATTAGTTAAGTGTTCTTTCTTTCAAATAAGAACAATTCTTGACACCAGAAACAATCAAACTTGTTTACTGCAAAGTATTCCAAGTTGTGTTTCTTAGATTACTTGTTGTAACTGAATAAGTTCTAATTAAGTCATCTCACCCCAAAACTCTCTAACTGAAAATACACCCTTTCAGGCGTGATATTCAGGGGAACTTAATCGAGCATAGTTTTGCTGATTAAAGTACCAAGTTTGGTGGAGAACAAGGTTGAGTTCTCTAGTTTAGGTTGGAGACAAAGCAAGTGTGCTTTGGTTTCTGTTGAATCGCTTTAGATAGGAGATTGTAAGGAACTCAATTGTATCTTAGTGGATTCAGTCCTAGAAAGGACGAAGTGGATTAGTTGAGAGATTACGCCACTCTCAGATACCACTATAAAAGTGTTTGTGTGATTTACTTACTGTATTTAGCTTTCAGCAAATCATATCTGTCTGTACACAGTCACTCACTTCACTTGCTGAAACCTTTACTTATGAAAGAGCACTTATTGTATCAAAGACTTCCGCTCTCTGATTTTAAGTATCAGCAAAC
>CM051455.1:61718385-61845452 GCA_028274465.1 Plantago ovata
GATTGCTGATCGTCTTGGGATGTGCTATCTGGTTTGCCTCTCCTTCATCAGTTTGGTTTCATTCCTGGTCGTCGGATCCATGATTGTATTGCTCTTGCTTCTGAAGGAGTAAACAGCTTGGGCTACCGGTATACGCCGGGTAACATGGTTTTAAAGATTGACATTCGAAAAGCATTGATACTCTAAACTGGGACTTTCTTTTGGAAGTGTTGAGACTGATGGGATTTACTCATACCTTTATAGATTGGATCGATTTATTTGCATTCTGCAGGCTTTCGGTTTTGATTAATGGTTCCCGGAAGGCTTCTTTTCTTGTTCCCAAGGGGTTCGGCAAGGAGATCCGCTTTCTCCTTTGCTTTTCTGTTTGGCAGAAGAGGTTTCAGTCGACTGCTAACATTGCGGCCTCATCAGGGGAGATTACTCCTTTGTTTCTTGGTCGTATATTGATTCCCCTTCTCATTTACTATATGCAGATGATGTGATTATTTTTTGCAGGGCCACTTCTGCAAATTGCAGGCTATTCTGAAGATACTTAATGTGTATAAAGGTTGGTCGGGACAACACTTCAATCCGCAGAAGTCACGGGTCTATTTCAGTACCTTCTTGCCACCGGCGTTTACGAAGAGTTATGGAGGATCTTGACTATCAGTTCCTGGTGCTTTGCCGTTTGTGTACCTTGGTGTCCCTCTCTTTATTGGGGTGCCTAGAAGGCGACATTTACAGCATTTAGCTGATGGGATTGCTGCTAAGTTTGCTCGCTGGAAGGTTCTTCCCTCTCCATGGCAGGTCGGATCTGCCTAGTTCAATCTGTCATTCAGGGAGCCTTCGTACACTCTATGATGGTTTATCGCTGGCCAAAGTCTCTGCTCCGGGATCTAGAGGTAAAATGCGAAATTTCATCTTCACGGGTGATATTCTTAAGATGAGTGCGGTCAAGATATCTTGGAAACGCTGTGTTGTTCCTAAGTCTGAAGGTGGTATCGGGCTTCGTTCAATGGTAGCTGCCAATAAGTCATTTCTCTCAACGTTTTACTTGGGATGTCATGACACATAAGGAGTCTTACATGAATATTTTGCTGGATCGGTATATCTCGCAAGGCGCTGCGCTCCTCTGTTCGATCTTCAGTTTGGTTTGGATTCAGAGATTGTTATCCTGCTTTAGTTTCTGGCTCTCGTTGGATGGCTAGTTCAGATTCCTCACTACGTTTCTGGCTGGATAATTGGTTGGGGTATTGCATTGCATAGACTCCACATTCCTGATCATCTCGGCATCATTATGAATTTACAATTGCGGACTACATCCTGAATGGTACGTGGGATTTGACTCCAGCCTTCATCAATGGCTCACCCTGACATTGCTCAGGATATTTTTTTCGTATCATCTCGCGCCACCCCAACAGGATAAGAGAATTTGGTCGAAATCCATGGATGGAGCTGTTTCTAGTGCTATCTTTTATCATCACAACCCGTCCCACATTTCCTGAAGTCACCTGGGGTAATTGGATTTGGGCTGATTTCATTCCCCCACGGCGTTCTATTACTATCTGGAAGGCAATTCATGACAAGCTCTGTACGCTTGATCATTTAGAGGAATTGGTTTTGTGGGACCATCGGTCTGCGTTTTTTGTTATGCCGCTGCGGAAGATGTAGATCATCTCTTGGTGAGCTGCTCCTTTACTCGTGCTCTTTGGACTCGTGTTTTCGATCTTTTTCATTTGTCTTTACAGATTGCCACAGCTTCAATGAATTGGTTCTGCAAGCGATGTTCTAGACATTTCAGCACACAAGTATCGAGGCTTTGGCGTTTAGTTTTTGTTACTCTACTTGGTTGATTTGGAGAAGTCGCAATTTATGGATTTTTTGAGGGGCAGCGATTCACTCTTAATTCCATCATGGCACACTCTTTTTAGTCTGCTTTATGAGCATCAGAACCTTTTGAAGGGCACTATGCATAATCCATCGAGGACTTGCTCACTCTACGATCTTTTAGCATTACAGGAAGGCCGCGGTCTGCTCCTTTGATTACTGAAGTTCAGTGGATTCCACCTTCCATAGGTTGGATTAAATGTAATACGGATGGGAGCGCTTTAGGGGCTCCGGGAGCAGCTACAGCGGCAGGTTTTTCCGGACCACAAACAGCACGGTTTGGGTTATTTTGTGCAGCACATTGGCACTTCACATGCTTTTGAGGCTGAATTGGTGGCGGCAATTATGAGTATTGAGTATGCATACCAACAAGGGTGGCACAAGCTTTGGATTGAGACAGACTCTACTTATGTTCAGAATGTAGTTACCTCTCGATCTCTGCGGGTACCTTGGCACTACAGAAATCGATGGCTTAGTGTTCTTGAACGCATTAATTTGATGGACATCCAGGTCACTCATATTTATCGGGAAGGGAATATGGTGGCTGATATTCTCTCCAACCATCCAGTTTCAGGATTATGGCTTCATCAAATTGATTGCATTGCAGATCAGGTGGTTCGGGACGCTTCCGGACAGCCTTACTATCGACTTATGCAACATTAACACTCAGGCACTCTTTTTCCCATTCATAGGTTTTTCCCACTGGGTTTTTCTATGAATGGTTTTAACGAGGCCCGTGGTTGCAACCAGGAATTACTTTTCCTGGGTATAGTTTTTTTGTTTACTTTGTCTACGTTTCTTTTTGCAGTCCGTTTGTGGACTTGAGCTGTGCTCATGACTCTTGTATTTACTTTCTTTTAATATAAGTTCGACATATTAAAAAAAAAAGGTTTTTCTTATCAGATAATGAAGGCTGGTGATAGTATGATCATTCAAAGCATAGCAGGTTAATAATCATGCATGAAGTACCCGATCGTTTTGCATAGAGATCATTGATCAATGAATTGTCCAATTGTGTTCGTTATAATTCAACACTACGAAGATAGAGGTTTTAGATAGATCAAAGAAATAAAGCAATAACTCAAAGTCTAATTCGCTTTACAGCCATCAGCATAATTATTAACCCTTCGCTAAGAAATCACATACTATCACCAACGATAAGTTTAGCTACTCATAAATGTCATGCAATCAACAGAAATCATAGCAAGATTGAATGAAAACATGTTGAAGGATAAATAAATATAAATAGAAAAACTGTACGATACAATGTTACCGAAGGTTGTCAATCTCCGAAGAATCGGGATCTTACAATCTCCAAAACGATAAGAAAAAGTATCTCCAAAGCTAAGAATCCCCAGAACAGGCTCTGGAGAATTCCTACCTAAAACTAATGAGAAAGGTGAGAGAAAAGGTCTGAGAAAGTATGAAAAACGGAGAAAACTGAGCAACTATATATAGTGATTCGGCAGGTGTGGGGCGAGTCGCCCCACACACCGGGCGATTCGCCTGGTGTGGGGCGGTTCACCCCACGTCCCGGGAAACTCGTCCGGAACCTCCAGTCGCGTTTTCGACGCGTTTTTGGATTTCTTTCCTTTTCGGACTCGGTTTTTGCCTTCTATTGACCTTTTAGCCTTCAGACTCGACCCCTAGACTTCAAATCCTATCCGGAATCTTCTAGATACTCCAAAAAGGCCTTCGGAACACCAATTCCTTGTCTACTTTAATATAATTGTCCGGAAAACCTCGTTTTTCACTCAAAACCTGTAAATACAAACTAAAGGGAAACGTGACACTATTCTAATAAAATGCACTAAAATATAGCTAAATTAACATAGAGGATAGCTAAATTGGTGAAAAAAAGACTCGAATGAAAGTGTAAAATACACGTTCATCAGTACGTATGTGGTGTGAGATGTTTTATCGGTTTTACTTGATGTTTTTTTTATTATTAACACGGCGTTCAATGTAGATTTGCAACTGAGTGAAGACAACATAAACAACTTGCTCTTTCTGCAATTCAGGACATACTGAAGAAGAATGGGTGCAGTTTGGATCAATATGAAGGTATGAAACTTCCGGATAATGTTGTCGTTGTTGATGGATTGAACAAGTTAATTGCGGAAGAGATGACATATGATTTGCATGAATTGCAAGCTGAGGATGCCAAATTGTATCCGTGTTTGACGGACGAACAAAAGAATAATTATCAAATGATCATGGATGCTATTGAGTCAGAAACAGGTGGTGTAACGGTATCGATTTTTAAAACAAATAATTTTCTTGAAAATAAAATATTCGAAATAATTCAAATTCAACGGTCGGCAATAAATGCCATAACAAACTTCGGCGCCACAACGCTAACAGAATCAAGTAAAACCCAACGGTAACTTAAGAATTCAAAATGGAATAACGACTAGTGAAGATAAGTAAAGAGTTTCATCTTCTTATTTTAAAACAAAAAAACCCAACAGACACCCCAAACCCTTCTCTCAGTCGTTGGCATCCTACTCGCGTGCGTCCTCAGTAGTATCTGGAAGGAAGGAATTTTTGAAAACAAAGAGAGCGTGAGATAAAGGATCTCAGTGAGGTTCTAAGTTAACAAACAGAAAAGTAAACAGTTTTGAAAACAAAATCATTTGCAGCAAGTAAGACAGCAAACAGAACAGATAACAAAACAGAAAGACAGAAACAGATAAGACGAAGTCCGTTGGTGCAGTCCGCCTTGTTACTCCTACTGCCAGATTGCCCTTATATCTCCCTCTAGAGGGTATACAACTATGGACAGAAACAGAAACCCCCGTGTACTTTGGGGAAACAGAACCTACGACCCTTGTAACGGTATCGGTTTTAAAAACAAATAAATTTCTTGAAAAGAGAAAATCCGAAATAATTTAAAAAGCAACAGTTGGCAATAAATGCCATAACAATATTTGGCGCCACAGCGCTAACAGAATCAAGTAAAGAACCAACGGTAACTTAGAAGTCAAAATAGAATAACGACTAGTGAAGAAAGTAAAAAGTTTCATCTTCTTATTTTAAAATCAAATACCCAAAGACATCCCAGATCCTTCTCTCAATCGCTGGCATCCTACTCGCGTGCATCCTCAGTAGTATCTGGAAGGAAGGAATTTTTGAAAACAAAGAGAGCGTGAGATAAAGGATCTCAGTGAGGTTCTAAGTTAACAAAAGAAAAGTAAACAGTTTGAAAACAAAATCATTTGCAGCAGATAAAATAGCAAACAGAACAGATAACATAACAGGAAGACAGAACAGATAAGTCGAAGTCCGTTGGTGCAGCCCGCAAATTACTCCTACTCCCAGATTGCCCTTATAGCTCCCTCCAGAGGGTATACAACTCCGGACAGAAATAGAAACCCCCGTGTAGTTTGGGGAAACAGAACCTACGACCCGAATAGGCCTCAGCGACTTCTGCCTCGCGCCTAAAAGGGATTAGACTAGGCAATAACCAAGCAAACCCGATAGTCCTCACTACCAAAGCCTACCTAATTACGACCTAATCGACCGATCACACAGAAACAGACAGAACAGATACAGATACAGAACAAACAGATAATAATAATCAGATCTCGAAACATCGAGAAGTGTTCCTGCAGAAGAGTTAATCCAGAACAGAGTAGCAACAAACAAAGATAAGTAAATAGCCATACTTAGGACTTAGTTACTTTTACGCGGAAGCATACGATATAACATACATATATTAATAGATACAAGTTATCACATAGCCTTCCAGTTTTCGCAAATAGATAAGTTTTGGGGTGAACACTCACCTCAACTTGAAAGCAAAAGTCTTCAACGAGCAGTGAGCTTATGAGCTAACGAACGACGGAGAACCTAAATAGAAAGTAACTAGTTACACTCTAGAAGTCGAATGAACGGAAAGTGAAAGGTCGGTAAATAAGTGGTAAAGAAGGGGTTCGAACTTGGGACCTCTAAGTTAGTCAACTTGAAACGTTTTCAGAAAAAGTACTCTTTCAGCCTCTGGAAATTACTGAAATACCCTCAGTGGTAAATTGCAAAACAGTACTACACTTTCAACAAACTCCAGAACAGTCCTTAGAGAAAACTTGTTTTAAAAGTTTAGTCCAGCACAGAAAAATTACCAAACTACCCTCGTACAGTAATTGCAGAAAAGTCCTTTTAGTTTCAGAAAGTACAGTCAAGTCCAACAGCCCTTTACACTTGCACAATAGTCCTAAAAATAAATAAGTCTTTCAAACTAGTCCTCAGTCAACACGATCAAAGAAAATTGCAAAAAGGTCCTTTAGGTTTTTAGAAATCCCAGAACAGTCCACAAGGTTTACTTAATACAATTCAGTCCCAAATAACCAACCAGTTCAGTTCTCAGTCCTAGTTCAGTTCGAAAAAGGTCAACATACGAGGTCAGAGGTCAAACAGTCAACACAACGACAATCAAACAATCCTAAGTCCGAGTTCGAATTCAGTTCGAGGTCAGAGCATGCCAGGGGTAAAATAGGAATAATAGAAAAGAAAATACCAAAACGAAATGAAGAACAGAATCGGATAGATACCCTTCTCTAAACCGAACAGGAAAGAACGGATCCGAAATCTGAAACGGAACAGCGATCTAACACAAACGGGACGAACCCAATCGAAGCAACTGCGTAACAAAGAAGTAAAAATCAAAACGAGATCTCAAATCGAGCGCACAAGGCCGAGCCGAACGAAAACTTACCGAGAAATATACGAGACCGGATCGGACCGGAGAGGAGCGAAACGGGCGGAGCTAGACGGAGTAGGGTGGAGCTTTGGCGGCGCGTGACGGAAGAGATCGGAACTTGACGGACCGATCTGAACGGAGGGAACCGAAACGGCAGCGGCGGCCGCGGCGCTGGGCAGAACGGGCGCGGGCGGATCGGATAAGAAAACGGCGCATAGGCGGAGCGCGGGCGGCGGCGTTGGATAGAACGGCACGGGCGGATCCGGCGAGACGGAACGGCGCAGGGTGACGGGCCGACGGCGGCGACGGCAACGAGGTGCGGTTTTGGTGAAGAAGAAGATAGGGGAAGAACGGATGCAAATCTGGATTTCTTTCTCTTCTTTCTGTTTGGGAGGCGTAAGTGAGAATGAGGAAAAGAAAGGGTTTAGGTTTTAGGGTTAGATTTCGGGTTAGGGCTGGGCCTAGATAATGGGCCATACGAGAATTGGGCCGGTAAAGCAGTCCGGTTTGGGCCCAATTGGACAGTCTTGCTAGCTCGGTTCAACACGTAACGGATCGAAAATAATTCTACGCGAACTATCCAACGTCGAACTCGAACGCGCATGAAATAAATTAAATATAATTTATTCCAATAATTAATTAATTAAATAAATAAATTAAATAATATAATAATAAAAAATAAATAAGTAAAAAAACGGGGTGTTACACTCTTCCCCCTTAAAAGAATTTGGTCCCCAAATTCGCACCTGAAAAGTTGAAGAGCTCGGGATACTGTCGGCGCATGTCATCCTCGCTTTCCCAAGTTGCCTCCTCGTACTGATGGTTTCTCCACAGAACCTTTACTTGCTTGATTTGCCTATTACGGAGTTGATGCACCTTTTGGTCTAGAATACGCACTGGTTGCTCCACATACGACAAATCCTCCTCAATAGTCACCTCATCGGGTTGAATCACGTGCGACGGGTCAGGATAGTACTTCTTAAGTTGAGATACATGGAAGACATTGTGAATTCCAGTAATAGTAGTGGGTAATTGCAACCGATAAGCCACAATGCCAACTCTCTTAATGATCTCGTATGGTCCAACATATGGAGGGTTCAGTTTAGCTCTACGTCCCATACGAACAATTCCCTTTCTCGGAGATAGCTTGAGAAAGACAAAATCACCAACTTCGAACTCCAAATCTCGCCTACGATTGTCGGCGTAACTCTTTTGTCTACTTTGAGCAGTTCTCAATCGGTCTCGGATAAGCCTAACCTTTTCTAAGGTTTCTTGTATCATCTCATTGAGAGTCCTCTCTCCAGCTACCGGTGTAGACATTCGGTCCTCCAAATCCCAGTACAACAGTGATCTACATTTCCGACCATACAGTGCTTCAAACGGTGCCATACCAATCGATGCCTGATAACTATTATTATAAGCATACTCAACCAATGGCAAATGTTGTGCCCAACTTCCTTGGTGATCGAGCACACACAATCTCAATAGATCCTCTAGAGTTTGAATGGTCCTTTCGGATTGGCCATCTGTCTGCGGATGTGCTGCGGTACTGAAATTCAACTTAGTAACCAAGCCTTCGTGTACTTGCTTCCAAAACCTCGAAACAAACTTCGGATCTCTATCGGACACAATACTCACCGGAGTGCCATGTAGCTTAATTATTTCATCGCGATAAACCTCGGCTAACTTCTCGGATGTGTAGGTGGTTTTCACAGGCAGAAAGTGTGCCGATTTTGTCAACCTATCAACAATAACCCAAACACTATCAAAACCACCCCTAGCTACCGGTAGACCAGTTACAAAATCCATAGTGATCATCTCCCATTTCCACTGTGGAATCTCGAGTGGTTGTAGTAAACCTCCCGGTTTCTGGTGCTCAGCCTTTACTTGCTGGCAGACCAAACAACTTTGCACAAACTGTGCAATATCTCGCTTCATATTGGTCCACCAGTAAACCTTCTTCAAATCTTTATACATTTTGTTTCCTCCAGGATGCATCGAGTACTTAGATTTATGAGTTTCATCTAAAATTAAACGCCTAAGCTCTTCATCAGAAGGTACGCACAATCTACCTTGAAACCTTAGGGCTCCATTCTCATCAACAGAGAATTTCGCATTGCGAGGTTCAGTGATATGTGCTTTGATGTCTTGAAGCTCTTCATCATGCTCTTGGGCTTCAAGAATCCTACCTGCCAGCTCATACCTGAAAGTGATATTGGCGAACATACAAGACAAGTTGGATACCTCGAGATTTGACACATGTACCCTACGACTTAAGGCATCAGCGACCACATTGACCTTACCAGGGTGATATCGAATGGTACAACTGTAATCGCCCAGAAATTCCATCCATCGTCGTTATCTCATGTTCAACTCCTTTTGTGTGAACACATACTTCAAGCTCTTATGATCAGTGAGGATGGTGAACTCAGGACCATAAAGGTAGTGTCTCCACTTTCCCAAGGCAAAGACTATAGCAGCTAGTTCAAGGTCATGGGTTGGGTAATTTCTTTCATATGGCTTCAACTTTCTCGAAGCATACGCGATCACCTTTTCCCGTTGCATCAGTACACAACCCAAACCTTCCTTTGAAGCATCAGTGTAAACCACAAAGTCGTTGGTCCCCTCGGGGAGAGCTAGTATAGGAGCAGTGGTCAGTCTCTTCTTCAGCTCCTCGAAGCTTTCCTCACACTTGTCACTTCATACGAACTTAGGATTTTTCCCTGTTAAAGAGGACAAGGGTCCAGCTATCTTCGAATATCCTTCACAAAACGGTGATAGTAACCGGCCAAACCGAGAAAACTCCTCACCTCAGTGACAGATTCGGGCCTCTTCTAGTTAACTATCGACTCAATCTTCGATGGGTCAACCTCCAAACCTTCCCCAGAGATAATGTGCCCTAAAAAGGCTACTTTATCTAGCCAAAACTCACACTTGCTGAATTTGGCATACAACTTGTTGTTCTGAAGAGTTTCCAAGACAATTCGAAGATGTTTCTCATGATCCTCTTCGGATTTCGAGTAAACGAGAATATCATCGATGAAAACAACAACAAACTTCAATATAATTGCTCAGAAATCTTCGAATTTCAACCAAAACCTGTAAAATAAAATCTAAAGGGAAACGTGACACTATTCTAATAAAATGTACTAAAATATAGCTAAATTAACATAGAGGATAGCTAAAATAGGTGAAAAAGACTCGAATGAAAGTGTAAAATACACATTCATCAAACTCCCCAAACCGAACCTTTGCTTGTCCTCAAACAACTAAGCTAGACTCTAATACAAAAAACACGCAAGACACAAAATGGAGTTTCATGCCAAATAAAATTAACTAATCTACTGAATCTACCAAAAAACATATGAACAAAAACCTTACGAATCAAAGCATGAATATAGGTTGAAGAATACCTCGATTGACTTATACACATCCACATAAGCACTTATGTCAAGACAAGATAGTCTCTCGTAACATTCTCTACCTGGACCTAGTCAGTGACGACGTAATGAAGCATGCTAAGATACGAATGGTTGCCCCGTGCCTATGAAACTGAGGACTTACTGTTGTTCCACCATGTTAAGACTTTCCCTCAAAAGAGGTCGAACCAGTACTGGCTCTCATCAAACGAAGGAGGGTTCCCTATAAAAGATAACTCTCCCCTATTCTACCCATCTCTCAAGTAAAGTCTTAAGCTATTCACCACTTCCTGAATGGCAGGACGAGGGTGGTCTAGAACAGATGACACTCAAGACTAAAAGATAAAAAATAGAAAATTACAACACGATTACGAACATTACAAAAATGGAAAAGACTCAAATTTTGCTAAACTGCTATTTGGCTTTCTTTTTTGGACCCTTCTTTGCTTTTTTTTTTTTTGGGGTCTTTTCTTTTTTTCTTTTTTTTCTTTCCAGATTCTTTTTCTTTTTCTTCTTCTTTTTTTTCTGGAACTTTTTTCTTTTCTTTTTTCGATTTTTTTTAGCCAGCAGTAGCATAACAAAGAGAGAAACAAAAAGACTCACACGACTTCCCCAAACCGATTCGAAAGAATAGGTTGGAGTATAAAATTTACGAAAAGTGAAAAATAAACTCACGATGCGAAAATGAAAAACAGAAACAAGTCTATGACGGTGTAACCCCCTCCCCAAACCTATTCGAAAGAATAGGTTATAAACAAAGGATCACACAACCTCACACTACCTCCTTCCTAGGCGTTTAGCAATCTCAAAGCATGGTGAAGACTTGTTGCCTCTTAGGTTCATAATTACTCGGGAAAACAACCATAAGACCCTAACATGCATCATCCTATTATAAAGGCCTTCGTGAACCGCAGTAGAGAAAACACCACTAAGTGATGTCGAGACTACCTAGTTCAACTAAGTGCAATACATAAATGTGACAAGCCAAGCGAGAAAAACCTCAAACAAATTCATAGAGATGAAGCATACGATTAATGGCATAGCTAGTTGATCTACCCAATAAAAAAGTTCAAAAAATTCGGCAATAAACTCCATAAAAAACATGCAAGACTATCCTAGGATGAATGTAGTGAAATGCAACCTAAAAAATCTAAGAAAGCAGTAAACGTGCAAATGAAAATGCAAGCAAAGAACAAGATACTAATCGACACAAAGCCAAACAATACTTAACATCATGGTTCACATTCCATCCCCCTTACGATTCTTAAGCTAGCCCCTAGCAAAAGAGAATGAGTAATAAGAAGTGATACTAGATGTTACCGAAGGGTTTGGCCTCGGTCGGCTGAGTGGACATGTGGAAGGACTAATCATCGGGATGGTAGTCCCCATAAAAGTCACTCCACATGTCATTTGGACTGTCGTAGAGCTTTCTGCTGTTGCTGCTCCCACATGTGCTGCCTATCCTCTCGGCGATGCTCCTCGAATATCTCCCAATCGCGGTTGTGCTGGACAATGTGCCTATCGATGTCCTGTCGCATGGCCGCGTTGTTGGCATCAATTCTGTCGAAACGGCTGTCGAGGTAGGTACGGAATTCGGAGAAGTCAAATCCTCCAGACCCCTGTGGTGCTCCAGTTGGTGCATGCGGTGCTTGATGGACAAAAGGAATATCTGGGATAGGGGCTTCGCCAACATCGGCCTCCATAGCATCCTCATGATCGGAATCATTTGGCTGGATGGTGCTCCTACATAGCAGCGGCTACTGTGGGGTTCTTCAACTGATACCTGTTGAGCTATACCTCAATGGTCGAGGGTGAAAGGGCAGCGACCTCGCAATCCCTCTCCTCAATATCATCGACCCCATGATATAAGCAGTAGGCTGTGATGAAGCTCGGGAAGATGAAAGGCTTCCTCTTCTTTTCCCAGTGGCGCTCGTACTCCTCATACATAATGTGCCCTATGTCAATCTGATGTCCGTCTATGAGGCAGTAGAGGAGCTCGGCGTAATAGGGCTGAATCAATGTGTCATTCTTCCTCGGGATCAAGTCGGAGATGCAAAATTTCATCATCACCTTAGCTTCGATGCTAAGGTCGCTATAACTGATCCGTCCAGGTGCTGCCCCCACTTCCGGATATCGGTATTCCCTGTTGCAGATCACGTCGATGATGTGTCTCCCTATCCCCCTAGTGATCCTCGAATACGAGTAGGCGTGGTCGCTCTCTGTGAATTCCAGGTTCCCGAAATGGATGAAGGCAGAAATGTACTCTGGGTTCCATGGTATAATCAGGCCTCGGACTAGCACCCCATTCTTCTCGTCGAGATCCGTGTATCCAGTGTAGAAATCTCGGAGGAGGCTCTCGTCGTACCCTTTGAACCTGTTGGAACTGTACCATGCCCAATTCCTTTGTGACCCCAAACGTGACAGCGTCCTATATCCCGCTTTATCCGCCGCGGACTCAGGAATGTCAATCCTCCTATCTGGGATGACCGACCTTCCTCCGTCGGCCATCTCCGCCTCTAGCCTTTGTCGCACCTCTATCGCAGCGGCAGACAACTCGTACAAATCGTGAGATGGTTGGGAGCTTGATGCTACTCCCTTTCCCTTTTGCTAGAGCCGGCTCTCCTTGTCCTTGGTGCCATGATTCCTACAAACAGCAATTAGTATCTTGTACGATGAAAAACAGACCTATGCATATGTAAATATACGAGTGAACAAACGAGTAAAATTCTCAAAAGTCCAACTCCTCAAAAACCCAAAGCCTAGTCTAGCTAATTCATTACGCAACATATCAATGTAACTACTACAATAACATATCACATTATGCTCTTGCTAACAACAAATGCCTTGAATCACAAGGTTCAATTCATACCATAATAATCAAAATCTAGCATAAATCCTCAATCTTATCAATCATGCATTCTACCAATACATCCATCAATTTCATATCAACAAACACATGTTTAAACATGAAATGAAAGTAAGAGAGACATTTCCCTAACAAGACATATATCACCCAATTAGCTAAAATCTCAAATCATCAAACCAAGCCTAATTGAACATGTAATTATCAATGAAATACGAATCCAATCACATAAATCATCAACCCATATATCATACAAGCCTAATTGAAGCATAAATCAAAAAATCCCCAAATTGTAAAAATTAGGGTTCATGTGATAATACCTCAAATCCGGAAATTGAATGAGCTAGGAAGAAATTTGTTCGGATAGAATGATAGAGCACATAACGGGCTTCGTATGAAGCTAAAGAACACACAAAATGATGGAGAGATGAAGAAGTTATGAAGATTTGAAGTTATTTTGAATATGGAGGAAATTTTGGAGTTTGGAAGATGAAAATGGATGAAAATGGGGGTTTGGGGAAAAAACCCCCGTTTTTAGAAATCTGCCCGTGCGGGGCACCGCCCCGCACGCCCAGAGCGCGTGCGCGCTCTGTTCGTGAGGCGATTCGCCCCCCACTTTTAGGTGGGAGACGAACGTTTTTTGAAATAAAAATGCGGTTTTTAGTCCCCGAAAAAGTTTTTAGTCCCCGAAAATCATTTTCCTCAAAAAATCACTCGAAAAGTCGCACTCGAACACAACATAAGCACATACGACACAGAACCGAACAAATTCACATATGAAAAGCAAATTGTTCAAGTATGAATGCATGCAGAAAAGCAGTAAAGAAAGCGATAAAAACCCCCGGGTTGCCTCCCGGATAGCGCCATTGTTTAAAGTCTCTGACTCGACTCCTGTCTTCGCCTATCTTTTCCTTCTAAGGGTACTAGACTTCCCCTTCATGAGTCTCCTTCCTGTGCTTTGATCCTGTGAATAAGAGTGAACATAGACGTTAAGACCACTGTAATCAATAGTGTTAGAAGTATCGGGTGGATCAGGTGGATCGGATATGGCTTGCAACACATGCTGCTTGCCATCCACTTCGATAGTGAAAGTCCTTTGGTAGATGTCCATCACGGAGCGTAGCTTAGTCAAGAATGTTCGTCCTAGGAGTATGACATCCCCCGTTTCTGGTGCTGATGCTGGCATAATTACAAAATCGGTGTAGACAGAGGTTTCACCAATTTTGACTAATACATTCTTCACAACGCCTTCGGGTTTCACAAGGGATCCATCCGCCAGTTTCACTGTAGCCTTATGCACAGTTAGTTCTCCAAGGTTACTCTTCTCGAAAACATTCAAAGGGAGCACATTAGAGTAGGATCCTGTGTCCAGTGTGGCTCGGACATCTTCAAGCTCCCCAATCCCGACCTTAACATCAAAACTTTGAGGGAGTGGCTCGGGATCCTCTTGCTCCTCTTCTCTCTTGTTAGTACCAAGGTCCTTTTCTTCTTCTTCGGCTTGTGGGGGCAGTTCCCTCTTGCAACTCTCGCACTTAGCAACCTTCTTGATGGTGATTTCAACAGGTAGATCACCCACTAAGTTAATGGACAACGACTTCTCAGTGTTGCTGGGCAGTTTTCCTTGCTCCCTACTTGCTCCTCGGTCGATCAACTCTTGCATCTTTTGATGGGCAAGTCTAGTGCTCTCTTCCAACCTATCGAGCCTTGCCCTAGTCTTCTCAGAATCTTCTTCATAACGTTTGAGAAAACTTTGTGTGTGATCGACCATCTTCTGCAAGTTCTCCATCAGTTGAGCCGACTTCGACTTCGGTGGCTCTTTCGGAGCGGGGTTCTCGCAGTGGTCATTACCATAGTTTAGCCTACTACGGTATTGGTTAGGTCCATAAGTTTGGTTAGCCGGTGCATATCCTTGATTGTTGCGGTATCCTCTTCTCCAGAATCCACCTCGAGGATTACTACCGTCTTGTCCGTAGCTAACTTCTTGAGTACCACACTCCATAGCAAAGGCTTCTTCTTCGCCTCCTCGAGCCCAGTTGCCATCATCGTATGCCAACTCCGATCTACACATATGATCCCCATGCCCATAGTTCTTGCATATTCGGCATACTTCGTTCGAAACAGTTGTTCCGGTGGCGCTCCTGAGGACTTGCTTCAATTCGTTGGTAAAGCACTCGAATTGATCCCCATTCCCCCTGTACATTGGGGCTTCTTGAGTCGGTGGAGCTTCAGGTCCACGTCTCCTAACCATTGCTCTTGGGTCCTTGAACTGTGAACCCTTAGCAAGCCTTTCGAAAACAGCCCAGACGGCTTCTGCTGTTTCCTCCCAAATATTGCCTCGGCATTGGAAATCCACCACTTGTTGGTTCTCGAAGGTTAGTCCATTGTAGAAGTGTTGGACTAGGTCGGAAAGTTCAAAACCATGGTGAGGGCACTTGTTCGTGAGATCTTGGAACCTCTCGAACGCGGTGTAGATGGTCTCATCATAGTCCTGTCTGAATCCAGTGATCTGCGCCTTTAGGGCGGTAGTCAAGGTGTGAGGGAAGTATTTCTCCATGAAAGCTGAAAAAACCTTTTCCCAAGTGTCCAGCGAGCCGGCTGGTAGAGAACTCAGCCATGACTTGGCTCTGTCGCCAAGTCCCATAGCAAAAACCTTCATCCTCAACTCATCCGTTGTTATGTCAACTCCGGGTCGTGGGAGTTGGTTGACGAAATCATCGATATCGTGCAAGTACCCCATCACATCTTCCCTTGATAAGCCATAGAACCTCGGAAGTTGTTGGAATGCGTGGTTCTTGATCTCCAGATCTCGGGTTGCAGACGAAAGAACAATCGCCGGTCCCCTCATACGATCTTTGGTGGGTTGAACCCATGCCTTCAGTGGTCTAGCTTCTGCCATTCCGTCGATTTCCTTGAAAAGACTGAGTAGAGATTCAGAGAAATTGGTTTCCTCTATTTCCTCTAGTGCGCGCCTTTCAAGTAGTCGCCTTCTTTGGTGGTAGACTCTATCGATCTCAGCAATTGAATCAGCAAGTGGTGTACCTGCAGAACGTGTATGCGGCATACACTATCTGTAACAGACTAGGAAAGGTGATTAGAAACAAACTAGGAAAGTAGTAATAGAGAGAGATTACAAAGGAAAACTAAAACTAATAGAATTAGGAATCTAAAGCTGTAAATATAAACAAATTAAACAGAAAAAAGGAGTATAGTCCCCGGCAACGGCGCCAATTTTATGAACGTGTCAAGGTCAATCAAATAAATTTGTATTTAGCCAAAGGCAATCCACAACTATAAAAAAAACCGTAGTGTAGCAGTAGAATGACTCGAGTGTCGTTCTCTCAGGACTATAACTTGCTTTATCTATTTAACAAGAGAATATAAAACAGCAGACAGATAGCAATAGGGGGTTTCTAGAAGATAATGGAGATTGGTGATAGTATGGTCCTTCTTAACATAACGGGTCGATAATCATGCATAAATTCCTCGGTCTTGCATAGAGATATTTGAATCAATCTAGTGTCCTGTTGCAAGTATTAAGCACTACGAAGATAATTTGGTCTGACTAGTCAATCACGATTGTCCTAATGTGTTCCGTAATTATTCAACACTACGAAGATAATTGGTCTGATGGTCGACTAGTGTCCAATTGTGCATAATAATCAATACAACATACGAGAATTTTGGTTACAACTGATCAACGAAATAAAGCAATGACACGGAGTATAATGCGCGATATAGCCATTAGCATGATTATCTTCCCTTCGCTAAGAATTCACATACTACCACCAACGATAAGTTTAGCTACTCATAATAGGCATGCAATCAACAGAAATCATAGAAGAAAACATGTTGAAAGAATATAAAATAAGTAGAATAAAACTGTAAGATACAAAGTTACCGAAGGTTGTCAATCTCCGGATGATTGCGGTCCTACGAGCTCCAAACTGCTATGAAAAAGTGTCCCCTAAGCTACAGAACTCCCAGGACAGGCCCCGGGAAGTTCCTACCCTAAACTATAGAGAGAGGTGAGAGAGAAGGTCTGGAAAGATATGATTTTCGGAGAGAAAACTGAGCACTATATATAGGCCCCGAATAAACTCTAGGGCGGTTCGCCGCAGGTTGGGGAGGTTCGCCCCCCGTCTTTTTCGCGGAATTCCGCGTTTTTCGACGCGGATTTGGATTTCTTCACCTTTTCGGACTCGGTTTCTGACTTCTAGTGGCCTTCTAACCTCCAGATTCGACCCCTAGACTCCAAATCCTATCCGGAAACCTTCAGATACTCCAAATAGGCTTCTGGAACACCAATTCCTTGTCAACTTCAATATAATTGCTCAGAAATCTTCGAATTTCAACCAAAACCTGTAAAATAAAATCTAAAGGGAAACGTGACACTATTCTAATAAAATGTACTAAAATATAGCTAAATTAACATAGAGGATAGCTAAAATAGGTGAAAAAGACTCGAATGAAAGTGTAAAATACACATTCATCAAAAGTCGATGCACATCCTCATACTACCATCCTTCTTCTTTACAAACAGAACCGGTGATCCCCAAGGCGAAGAACTAGGTCTCACAAAACCGTTATCAACCAAATCTTGTAGTTGAGTCTTAAGTTCTTTAAGCTCAGCAGGTGCCATTCTATAGGGTGACTTCGAAATGGGTGCGGTGCCAGGTACTAGATCAATACTAAATTCCACTTCTCGTTCAGGGGGTACGGAATCCAACTTCTCAGGGAAAACACCCTTGAATTCCTTAACCACCCTAACTTCTTCGATTTTTGGTTGATCTTTAGGTTTATTGATCAGATACGCCAAAAAGCAGGTAGCACCCTTCACGTACAGCTTCCTAGCTTCCATAGCAGACAACAGAAACTTCTCATCCTTTCTCTTATCTCCTTTCTACACGACTTTCTCCTCTCCAGGTTTTCCCAGGGATATAGCCTTGGTTCGACAATCCAGTTGTGCGTAGTGCTCGGACAACCAATCCATACCCAGAATAACATCGTAGGTCGAAAGAGGTAGAAAGATAAGGTCAGCAGGGAAAGTTCTTCCTAGGATAGAAATTTCGCAACGCTCGATGAACTTCTTAGTGATTAAACTAGCTCCCAAAGGCGTACATACTTCTAAAGCGTGGGGTAAAACTTTGTACGGTAAAACGAGTGACTCAGCAAATACTTCAGCAATAAAATAATGCGTAGCACCAGGATCAAATAAAGCTTTAGAAGAAGTTTGAGCGATCAGTAATGTACCTTCAACCACATTCGCGGCGTCAGGAACTTCATGACCACCGATGCTGTAAACTCGGGGCTTATCCATACTACCCTTTCCTTCATTTATCGGAGCATAGCCTCCTGGTCTCCCCCCTTGCAATTGTAAGACGGTTCGGACACTGGCTGATCTTGTGATCCTTGCTCCCACAAGCCTTGTCTCTTCCAGCAGTTGTTTTCATCGTGATTGACTCCCCCACAGTAGTTGCAATTTTTCCTTGCTTGGGATGACTGCCCAGACCCTCCAGTGGCATTACGGGAACGGTTGTCCTGCTGATTACGGGGATACTTGATGAATGTGTATTTTACACTTTCATTCGAGTCTTTTTCACCTATTTTAGCTATCCTCTATGTTAATTTAGCTATATTTTAGTACATTTTATTAGAATAGTGTCACGTTTCCCTTTAGATTTTATTTTACAGGTTTTGGTTGAAATTCGGGGATTTCTGGGCAAATATATTGAAGCTGACAAGGAATTGGTGTTCCAGAAGCCTAATTGGAGTATCTGAAGGTTTCCGGATAGGATTTGGAGTCTAAGGGTCGAATCTGGAGGTTAGAAGGCCACTAGAAGTCTGAAACCGAGTCCGAAAAGGTGAAAAAATCCAAATCCGCGTCGAAAAACGCGGAATTCCGCGAAAAAGCCAGGGGGCGAACCGCCCCAGCCTCGGGCGAACCGCCCCACAGTTTATTCGGGGCCTATATATAGTGCTCAATTTTCTCTCCGAAAATCATATCTTTTCAAGCCTACTTTCTCACCTCTCTCTATAGTTTTAGGTAGGAACTTCCCGGGGTCTGTCCTGGGAGTTCCATAGCTTAGGGGATACTTTTTCATAGCAGTTTGGAGCTCGTAGGATCGTAACCATCCGGAGATTGACAACCTTCGGTAACTTTGTATCTTACAGTTTTATTCTACTTATTTTATTTATCTTTCAATATGTTTTCTTCTATTATTTCTGTTGATTGCATGCATAATATGAGTAGCTAAACTTATCATTGGTGGTAGTATGTGAATTCTTAGCGAGGGAAGATAATCATGCTAATGGCTATATCGCGCATTATACTCCGTGTCATTGCTTTATTTTATTGATCAGTTGTAACCAAAATTCTCGTATGTTGTATTGATCATTATGCACAATTGGACACTAGTCGACCATCAGACCAATTATCTTCGTAGTGTTGAATAATTACGGAACACATTAGGACAACCGTGATTGACTAGTCAGACCAGATTATCTTCGTAGTGCTTAATACTTGCAACAGGACACTAGATTGATTCAAAGATCTCTATGCAAGACCGAGGAATTTATGCATGATTATCGACCCATTATGCTAAGAAGGACCATACTATCACCAATCTCCATTATCTGCTAGAAACCCCCTATTGCTATCTGTCTGCTGTTTTATATTCTTTTGTTAAATAGATAAAGCAAGTTATAGTCCTGAGAGAACGACACTCGAGTCATTCTGCTACTACACTACGGTTTTCGTTGTAGTTGTGGATTGCCTTTGGCTAAATAACAAATTTATTTGATTGACCTTGACAACGTTCATCAAATTGGCGCCGCTGCCGGGGACTATACTCCTTTTTTCTATTTAATTTATTTATATTTACAGTCTTAGATTCCTAATTCTATTAGCTTTAATTTTCCTTTTTAATCTCTCTCTAATATTGCTTTCCTAGTTTGTTTCTAATCACCTTTCCTAGTCTGTTACAGATAGTGTATGCCGCATACACATTCTGCAGGTACACCGCTTGCTGATTCAATTGCTGAGATTGACAGAGTCTACCACCAAAGAAGGCGACTACTTGAAAGGCGCGCACTAGAGGAAATAGAGGAAACCGATTTCTCTGAATCTCTACTTAGTCTCTTCAAGGAAATCGACGGAATGGCAGAAGCTAGACCACTGAAGGCATGGGTATAACCCACTAAGGATCGTATGAGGGGACCGGCGATAGTTCTTTCGTCTGCAACCTGAGATCTGGAGATCAAGAACCACGCATTCCAACAACTTCCGAGGTTCTATGGCTTATCAAGGGAAGATGTGATGGGGTACTTGCACGATATCGATGATTTCGTCAACCAACTCCCACGACCCGGAGCTGACATAGCAACGGACGAGTTGAGGATGAAGGTTTTTGCTATGGGACTTGGCGACAGAGCCAAGTCATGGCTGAGTTCTCTTCCAGCAGGCTCACTGGACACTTGGGAAAAGGTTTTTTCAGCTTTCATGGAGAAATACTTCCCACACACTCTGACTACCGCGCTTAAGGCGCAAATCACTGGATTCAAGCAGGACTATGATGAGACCATCTACACCGCGTTCGAGAGGTTCCAACATCTCACGAACAAGTGCCCTCACCATGGTTTTGAACTTTCCGACCTAGTCCAACACTTCTACAATGGACTAACCTTCGAGAACCAACAAGTGGTGGATTTCCAATGCCGAGGCAATATTTGGGAGGAAACTGGAGAAGCCGTCTGGGCAGTTTTCGAAAGGCTTGCTAAGGGTTCGCAGTTCAAGGACCCAAGAGCAATGGTTAGGAGACGTGGACCTGAAGCTCCACCGACTCAAGAAGCCCCTATGTACAGGGGGAATGGGGATCAATTCGAGTGCTTTACCAACGAATTGAAGCAAGTCCTCAAGAGCGCCACTGGAACAACTGTTTCGAACGAGGTATGCCGAATATGCAAGAACTATGGGCATGGGGCTCATATGTGTAGATCGGAGATGGCATACGATGATGGCAACTGGGCTCGAGGAGGCGAAGAAGAAGCCTTCGCTACGGAGTTTGGTACTCAAGAAGTTAGCTACGGACAAGACAGTAGGAATCCTCGAGGGGGATTCTGGAGAAGAGGATACCGCAACAATCAAGGATATGCACCGGCTAACCAAACTTATGGACCTAACCAAGACCGTAGTAGGCTGAACTATGGTAATGATCACTGCGAAAATCCCGCTCCGAAAGAGCCACCGAAGTCGAAGTCGGCTCTACTGATGGAGAACTTGTAGAAGATGGTTGATCACACACAAAGTTTTCTCAAACGTTATGAGGAAGATTCTGAGAAGACTAGGGCAAGGCTCGATAGGTTGGAAGAGAGCACTAGACTTGCCCATCAAAAGATGCAAGAGTTGATCGACCGAGGAGCAAGTAGGGAACAAGGCAAACTGCCTAGCAACACTGTGAAGACGAATGCCATTACGTTGGCTGGTGATGTACCTGACGGAGTCACCATCCAGAAGGTTGTTAACGTTGGCTGGTGATGTACCTGACGGAGTCACCATCAAGAAGGTTGTTAGGTGCGAGTGTTGCATGAAGGAAGAACTTCTACAGGCTGAGGAAGAAGAGAAGGGCCTTAGTTCTGATGCACCTGGGACGGGGGATGTCATACTCTTAGGGCAAACATTCTTGACCAAGCTACGCTCCGTGATGGACATCTACCAAAGAACTTGCACCATCGAAGTGGAAGGCAAGCGACACGTACTGCAAGCCATACCTGATCCACCGGAATCGCCAGATATTACTACTCACTACTGTGGTCTTGCAGCCTATATTCTTTCTTATTCACAGGTTCGTGGCATGGAGAGGAGATCAATGAAGGGGAAGTCCAGTACCCGCAAAAAGAGGAGATAGGCGCAGACAGGAGTCGAGTCAAAACTTTAAACAATGACGCTATCCGAGAGGCAACCCGGAATTTTTTATCGCTTTCTTTACTGCTTTTCTGCATGCATTCATTCTTGAACTATTTGCTTCTCATATGAGAATTTGTTCATATGTGTGTCGTATGTGCTTTTGTTTGAGTGAGATTTTTCGAGTGGTTTTTTGAAAAAAATCGGTTTCGGGGATTAAAACCGCATTTTCTGACGTCGGAAACCGTCTCCCCGCATTGGGTTCGCCCCGTGCGGGGCGAACCGCCCCACGGCCCCAGATCTTCAAAAACGCGGATTTGAACCCCAAAACCTTATTTTCTTCATTCTTCTTCATCCATACTCCCAAAAAACCCGAAAAGTGCGATTTTGCTTCTAAATCTTCATAACTTCTTCATTTCTTGACCAAATTGAGTGTTCTTTAGCTTAATTCGAAGCCTATTACATGATCTATCATCCTATCCGAACAGATTTCATCCTAATTCGTTAGATTTGCAGATCTGAGGTATCATCTTTAAGAACCCTAATTTTCGAATTTGGGAGTTTTCTATTTTGAGCCTCAGTTATGCTTATTTGGTGCATGGGTATGTTGTTTGTGTGATTAGACATGTTATTTACTATCAATTGCATGTTCAATTTTGCTTGAATTGTTGATTTGGGTATTTTGCTATTAGATGATATATCTTGGTCTGCAATATGTCTTTATCTTTGATTTCTTGCATATGATTGTGTTTATTGATGTAATATTGGTGGATTTGATGATAGAATGCTCAATTGTTGAGTATGAGATTTATGATGATTGAATTTTTCGCTGCTATGGTATGAATTGAAACCTTGTTATCAAGGTTATTGGTTGTCTAGTAAAAGCATAATGTGATGTATTACATGTAGTAGTTACGTTGGTATGTTGAATGGTGAAGAAGCTAGGCTAGACATTGCGGTTTGGGGAGTTCGATTGTTGATTTTATCACTTGTGTGTTTCATTTTTACACTAGTACGTATTTGAGTCAGTTTTGAGTCATTCGAGGTGCTAACAGCTGTTTGTAGGTACCATACCAAGGGGAAGGTGCATTCCTGTATGATTGCTGTGAAAAACCATGTCAAGGAAGGTGATCTCGCTAGATGTGCGTTCGAGCCAAGGGGTTTGGCAACAACGTCGTAGATTATCCAAGAGGAGGAGCTAGAGTACACCTGGAGTAAGGACTCCTATGCCTATTCATGCACCACCAAAGGGTCAGAAACCACTATTATGTTGGCACTCCATCATGAGAACTGCAGAGTTCGAGTGAACAGGAAGGCACCGGGACAGTCTTGCCGCGACGGATTCGGTCTTGAGTCCGAAGTTGCTCGAAGGTTCCGAAGCGCTAGCTTGGTTCCAAAACGTAATGACATGGGTACCCAGCACCTTGTTGGGGTGCCCCTTGCCTGCCTCTAAAGTGAGCATCATATAGACATCGGTCGGATCCACGGTAGAGAATGTGGACAAAATTGGAGAAAAAGGTAGAAGACTTCTGAGTGTCCAAGCAGCTTACTGAAACCTTCTCGAGGTGTAAAACGTTGGAGGGGGAGGTCCTGATACCACTGCCCTTTCCCCTTCAACAGTTCACATCCTATTGGAGGGCTCTAGGATGAAGGATTCCATAACAGCGGCAGCTACTCTTGAGAATTCTACCTGCCACTACAACTCTACTAGTGAGGATGTGCGTGAAAGTAGTGACAATGAAGGCCATACGGGCAATGATGATCCTGATAGAGGAGTTGTTCCTGTCCAGCCTATAAATGGAACTGCCGCACTTACCTGAAGACCTGATGACACCCTATAAAGCTCACAGAGGAGGCCCAATAACCCACAAGCAGCATACTCAGCCGACCGAGGCCAAACCATGGGGTAACATCTAGTATCACATCTTATTTCCTCATTTTCTTACTGCTAGGGACTAGCGTTAATTTCATGAGGGGGATGGGATTTAAGTGATCCGATGTTGTTAGTTTGGAGCTTGGCATAGGTAGGATGAGTATAGTACCTTGCATGCTTTATTCGTCTGCATTTGCATTTGCACGTTTACTGCTTTCTTAGATTTTTTAAGTTGCATTTCACTACATTCATCCTAGGATAGTCTTGCATGTTTTATATGGAGTTTATTGCCGAATTTTTTGAACTTTTTTATTGGGTAGATCAACCAACTATGTCATTAATCGTGTGCTTCATCTCTATGAATTCGTTTGAGGTTTTTCTCGCTTGGCTTGTCACATTTATGTATTGCACTTAGTTAAGCTTGGTAGTCTCGACATCACTAAGTGGTGTTTTCTCTACTGCGGTTCACGAAGGCCTTTATAATAGGATGATGCATGTTAGGGTCTTATGATTGTTTTCCCGAGTAATTATGTACCTAAGAGGCAACAAGTCTTCACCATGCTTTGAAATTGCTAAATGCCTAGGAAGGAGGTAGTGTGAGGTTGCGTGATCCTTTCTTTATAACCTATTCTTCCGAATAGGTTTGGGGAGGGGGTTACACCATCATTAGACTTGTTTCTGTTTTTCATTTTCGTATCGTGAGTTTATTTTTCTTTTTCCGTGAATTTTGTACTCTAACCTATTCTTTTGAATAGGTTTGGGGAAGTCGTGTGAGTCTTTTTTGTTTCTCTCTTTGTTATGCTACTGCTGGCTAGAAGAAAATCGAAAAAAAAGAAAGAAAACTTCCAGGAAAAAAGAGAAAAAGAAAAAAAGAATCTGGAAAGAAAGAAAAAAGACCCCAAAAAAGCAAAGAAGGGTCAAAAAAAAGAAAAGCCAAATAGCAGTTTAGCAAAGTGTTGAGTCTTTTCCATTTTTTGTAATGTTCGTAATCGTATTGTAATTTTTCTATTTTTTATCTTTTTTGTCTTAAGTGTCATCTGTTCTAGACCACCCTCATCCTGCCATCCAGGAAGTGGTGAATAGCTTAAGACTTTACTTGAGAGATGGGTAGAATAGGGGAGTGCTATCTTTTATAGGGAACCCTCCTTCGTTTGATGAGAGCCAGTACTGGTTCGACCTCTTTTGAGGGAAAGTCTTAACATGGTGGAAAAGCAGTAAGACCTCAGTTTCATAGGCACGGGGCGACCATTCGTATCTTAGCATGCTTCATTACGTCGTCACTGACTAGGTCCAGGTAGAGAATGTTACGAGAGACTATCTTGTCTTGACATAAGTGGTTATGTGGATGTGTATAAGTCAATCGAGGTATTCTTCAACCTATATTCATGCTTTGATTCATATGGTTTTTGTTCATATGTTATTTGATAGATTCAGTAGATTAGTTCATTTTATTTGGCATGAAACTCCATTTTGTGTCTTGCATGTTTTTTGTATTAGAGTCTAGCTTAGTTGCTTGAGGACAAGCAAAGGTTCGGTTTGGGGAGTTTGATGAATGTGTATTTTACACTTTCATTCGAGTCTTTTTCACCTATTTTAGCTATCCTCTATGTTAATTTAGCTATATTTTAGTACATTTTATTAGAATAGTGTCACGTTTCCCTTTAGATTTTATTTTACAGGTTTTGGTTGAAATTCGGGGATTTCTGGGCAAATATATTGAAGCTGACAAGGAATTGGTGTTCCAGAAGCCTATTTGGAGTATCTGAAGGTTTCCGGATAGGATTTGGAGTCTAGGGGTCGAATCTGGAGGTTAGAAGGCCACTAGAAGTCTGAAACCGAGTCCGAAAAGGTGAAGAAATCCAAATCCGCGTCGAAAAACGCGGAATTCCGCGAAAAAGCCGGGGGGCGAACCGCCCCACGGTTTATTCGGGGCCTATATATAGTGCTCAGTTTTCTCTCCGAAAATCATATCTTTCCAAGCCTACTTTCTCACCTCTCTCTATAGTTTTAGGTAGAAACTTCCCGGGACCTGTCCTGGGAGTTCCATAGCTTGGGGGATACTTTTTCATAGCAGTTTGGAGCTCGTAGGATCGCAACCATCCGAAGATTGACAACCTTCGGTAACTTTGTATCTTACAGTTTTATTCTACTTATTTTATTTATCTTTCAATATGTTTTCTTCTATGATTTCTGTTGATTGCATGCATAATATGAGTAGCTAAACTTATCATTGGTGGTAGTATGTGAATTCTTAGCGAGGGAAGATAATCATGCTAATGGCTATATCGCGCATTATACTCCGTGTCATTGCTTTATTTCGTTGATCAGTTGTAACCAAAATTCTCGTATGTTGTATTGATCATTATGCACAATTGGACACTAGTCGACCATCAGACCAATTATCTTCGTAGTGTTGAATAATTACGGAACACATTAGGACAACCGTGATTGACTAGTCAGACCAGATTATCTTCGTAGTGCTTAATACTTGCAACAGGACACTAGATTGATTCAAAGATCTCTATGCAAGACCGAGGAATTTATGCATGATTATCGACCCATTATGCTAAGAAGGACCATACTATCACCAATCTCCATTATCTGCTAGAAACCCCCTATTGCTATTTGTCTGCTGTTTTATATTCTCTTGTTAAATAGATAAAGCAAGTTATAGTCCTGAGAGAACGACACTCGAGTCATTCTGCTACTACACTACGGTTTTCGTTGTAGTTGTGGATTGCCTTTGGCTAAATAACAAATTTATTTGATTGACCTTGACAACGTTCATCAATACTTCGTCGGTGGTGCTTGATATCCAGTTTGATACCCACCTCGACTCTCCCTCTTGTACCCAGATTGGCTTCCACCTCCATGGTTCCCAGAAGAACTAGAGTAACTCCTCTTGCTGGAGTACGGCTTATCAGCCATCTTGATTTCTTTTAGACCACTTTCTACCTCGGAAGCGAGTTCAACAGCCTTGAGGTAGGTAGGCATGTTGGTCCCAATCAAACTGTACCGGATCTCAGAGTTCAGACCGTTCACAAAGTGGCGCACCTTCTCCCGTTCATCGTTCTGAAAATGCGGCACATACTTCAATAGCCGGGTAAATTCTGAGTCGTAGTCGGCAACATTCATGTTCCCTTGCACCAAAGCCTGGAACTCATCTCTCCTGTTCTCGCGGACCAGGCGAGGCACGTACTTGTCCATGAAATCCTTGGTGAAGTTCTCCCAGGTGCGAGCAACTTCCTCTTGCCTCCATCTTGCATTCACAGTCCTCCACCAGTTCCTGGCGGCTCCCACGAACTGGAAAGCTGCAAGTTCAATTTTCCTCTCGTCCGGGTAGTGCAGAATCGAGAATAAGTTCTCCATACTCTCTAACCAGAGCTCAGCCTTACGGGCATCAGGTGTTCCCTCGAACCTGTCAGGATGGAATCGAGTGAAATGTTCCGCAGCTTGATCGATGGTCTGAATCGGTGGTGGTGGCGGAGGAGCTGGCTGAACAGGTGGTGCCCTAACGTGGCGAATGGTTTCGCGGAAATTTCCCAAAGCGGCGATGATGCGGTCCACTTGGTCTCCATTTTCAGCATGTTGATCATCTCCACTTCCATTGCTGCTGGTGCCACGAGTGTTTCTACGACTCATTCTAACAAAAGGGCACTACTTAGCAGTTGATTCAACAACCTCGAATTTCTAACTTAGAAAAAGAACATAAAATGGAACTAAGGCAAGTACTTAATCTTCTACAACAGGTATGTACTGAGTAGTAAAGAAAACATGCCTTGAACTTTAAAAATAAAACGTAAGATCAAGAAATCAACGTAGTCAAATAAACCAAGCATGCAATTATTCAAAGGAAAACCAGCCTCTACTCGTCTTAGCGAGTAAACAGAAAACCACAGTGTCAAGTAAACAGAAAAGCATAGACAATTTCAGTCAGGCTGAACTAAAAAAAAAACTTGCTTGGCAAAAGGGGAAATTCGGTACGAGCTCGAAAAGGCATCTATCCTAATAAATGTCCTCGATATCGTCTTCGAAACGTCGTTCGGGCACGTGTGCATCTTCTCCTTCTTCCTCAAAGGGGTCCTCCTCGGGTTGTTCTTCGGGTTCTTCCTCATCCTCCACTCTACGTGAAGGTCCGCAACCATCGGGAAACGTCCTCGGAGCCTTCCTCTTACGAGTCTTGGTGCCTAGGTTGGATGTGGTTAACGAGACAAAGCCGGAGTTCTCTTTTGCGGCGCGTAAAGCCATCTTGAGGAATTTGATCTCCGCATCCTTCGTTGCCATTTCGTCTTGAAGCTTCATGGTTTCCAGCCAGTAGTGGTCTCATTCGTGAACGACCCTGTCCATCACGCTTCCAGGGTAAATGCCAATGACGGGGACTGTGGTATATGGGTTAAACTCCCCTTCGACTAGGTGGTAACGAATGACTTTCTTTTCGGTACTCATACCTATCTGTAAGCACATGCGTATTTAGCTAGTTAATAACTACATCAAAATTAAAAGCATCCACGAAAGTTCAATAATTTCAGAAACGGATCAGAAAGACGTCAGAATCAGAATAGAGAAGATGGAGAAACAGTTCAGAGTTAGTACGTAAGACTCGGATCAGAAAAGTAAAAGAAAATGCAAGACCTAACCAGCGACTCGGACCCTCACACACACCCCAAAGGTCAAAAGATCATATCCTAGATAGCTCGAGTTTGAACTCAAGCTCTGATACCAACTGTAACGGTATCGGTTTTTAAAAAGAAATAAATTTCTTGAAACGAGAAAATCCGAAATAATTTAAAAAGCAACGGTCGGCAATAAATGACATAACAATATTTGGCGCCACAGCGCTAACAGAATCAAGTAAAAAACCAACGGTAACTTAGAAGTCAAATAGAATAACGACTAGTGAAGAAAGTAAAAAGTTTCATCTTCTTATTTTAAAATCAAATCCCCAAAGACATCCCAGACCCTTCTCTCAATCCCTGACATCCTACTCGCATGCATCCTCAGTAGTATCTGGAAGGAAGGAATTTTTGAAAACAAAGAGAGCGTGAGATAAAGGATCTCAGTGAGGTTCTAAGTTAACAAAAGAAAAGTAAACAGTTTGAAAACAAATCATTTGCAGCAGATAAAATAGCAACAGAACAGATAACATAACAGAAAGACAGAACAGATAAGTCGAAGTCCGTTGGTGCAGCCCGCCTTGTTACTCCTACTCCCAGATTGCCCTTATAGCTCCTCCAGAGGGTATACAACTCCGGACAGAAACAAAAACCCCCGTGTACTTTGGGGAAAAAGAACCTACGACCCTAATCAACCTCAGCGACTTCTGCCTCGCGCCTAAAAGGGATTAGACAAGGCAATAACCAAGCAAACCCGATAGTCCTCACTACCCAAGCCTACCTAATTACGACCTAATCGACCGGTCACACAGAAACAGACAGAACAGATACAAATATAGAAAAAAAAGATAATAATAATCAGATCTCGAAACATCGAGAAGTGTTCCTGCAGAAAAGTTAATCCAGAACAGAGTAGCAACAAACAAAGATAAGTAAATAGCCATACTTAGGACTTAGTTACTTTTACGCGGAAGCATACGATATAACAGACATATATTATTAGATACAAGTTATCACATAGCCTTCCAGTTTTTCGCAAATAGATAAGTTTTGGGGTGAACACTCACCTCAACTTGAAAGCAAAAGTCTTCAACGAGCAGTGAGCTTATGAGCTAACGAACGACGGAGAACCTAAATAGAAAGTAACTAGTTACACTCTAGAAGTCGAACGAACGAAAAGTGAAAGGTCGGTAAAGAAGTGATAAAGAAGGGGTTCGAACTTGGGACCTCTAAGTTAGTCAAGTACTACCTAACCAACTAAGTTAGCAAGGCAGCCAATACAAAAGTATCAAAGAAGAAACTAGTTAACTTGAAACGTTTTCAGAAAAAGTACTCTTCAGCCTCTGGAAATTACTGAAATACCCTCAGTGGTAAATTGCAAAACAGTACTACACTTTCAACAAACTCCAGAACAGTCCTTAGAGAAAACTTGTTTTAACAGTTTAGTCCAGCACAGTAAAATTACCAAACTACCCTCGTACAGTAATTGCAGAAAAGTCCTTTTAGTTTTCAAAAAGTACAGTCAAGTCCAACAGCCCTTTACACTTGCACAACAGTCCTAAAAAATAAATAAGTCTTTCAAACTAGTCCTCAGTCAACACGGTCAAAGAAAATTGCAAAAAGGTCCTTTAGGTTTTCAGAAATCCCAGAACAGTCCACAAGGTTTACTTAATACAATTCAGTGCCAAATAACCAACCAGTTCAATTCTCAGTCCTAGTTCAGTTCGAAAAAGGTCAACATACGAGGTCAGAGGTCAAACAGTCAACACAACGACAATCAAACAATCCTAAGTTCGAGGTCAGAGCATGCCAGGGGTAAAATAGGAATAATAGAAAAGAAAATACCAAAATGAAACGAAGAACATAATCGGATAGATACCCTTCTCTAAACCGAACAGGAAAGAACGGATCCGAAACTGAAATCTGAAACGGGACAGCGATCTAGCACAAACGGGACGAACCGAATCGAAGCAACTGCGTAACAAAGAAGTAAAAATCAAAACGAGATCTCAAATCGAGCGCACAAGGCCGAGCCGAACGGAAACTTACCGAGAAATATAGGAGACCAGATTGGACCGGAGAGGAGCTAGACGGAGTAGGGCGGAGCTTTGGCGGCGCGTGACGGAAGAGATCGGAACTTGACGGACCGATCTGAACGGAGGGAACCGAAACGGCGGCGGCGGCGGCGTTGGCAGAACGGGCGCGGGCGGATCGGATCAGAAAACGGCGCACAGGCGGAGCGCGGGCGGCGGCGCTGGACAGAACGGCACGGGCGGATCCGGCGAGACGGAACGGCGCAGGGTGACGGGCTGGCGGCGGCGACGGCGACGAGGTGCGGTTTTGGTGAAGAAGAAGATAGGGGAAGAACGGATTCAAATCTGGATTTCTTTCTCTTCTTTTTGTTTGGGAGGCGTAAGTGAGAATGAGGAAAAGAAAGGGTTTGGGTTTTAGGGTTAGGGCTGGGCCTAGATAATGGGCCAGAGGAGAATTGGGCTGGTAAAGCAGTCCGGTTTGGGCCTAATTGGACAGTCTTGCTAGCTCGGTTCGACACGTAACGGATCAAAAGTAATTCTACGCGAACTATCCAACGTCGAACTCGAACGCGCAGGAAATAAATTAAATATAATTTATTCGGATAATTAATTAATTAATTAAATTAATTAAATTAATTAAATAATATAATAATAAAAAATAAATAAGAAAAAAAAATGGGGTGTTACAACCATAATGAATAAGTAAAAAAAACGGGGTGTTACAACTTGAAAGCAAACCTCAACGAGCAGCGAACTTACGAGCTAACGAACGACGGAGAACCTAAATAGGAAGTAACTAGTTACACCCTAGAAGTCGAACGAAAGGAAAAATAAAAGGTCGGTAAAGAAGTGGAAAAGGAGGGGCTCGAACTCGGGACCTCTAAGTTAGTGAAGTACTACTTAACCAACTAGTCCTCAGTCAACACGGTCAAAGACAATTTGCAAAAAGGTCCTTTCAAATTCCACGATACTCAAACAAGTCCTTAAGGTTCAGATTATTACACTAAGGTCCAGTCAGTTTTTCGAAGTCAAACAAATCCAACACGGTCAACATAGAGAGAGTTGGCATTGTGGTTTATCGGTTGCAATTACCCACCACCATTACTGAAATTCACAATGTCTTCCATGTATCTCAGCTGAAGAAGTATTATCCTGACATGCTAAGTTTTACGAGTCTATATTGTGAATATACTATTAGCTTTAGAATATCGACGGGCTACGATGGTATGGTGTTCAACTATGAACTCGGTAAAGTACATGATTATGATGGTTATATATGTCTTGGACATGTAGCATTGTCATCATTATGAATGGAGCTTTTATTTGCAAGATAATGCGGTGTTTAGGTATTATCATTTGAGAATTACTATTCCCCATCGAAACTCGACGGGTTATTTACTAGTATATATAGTATATATATGAATTAAATATGTTGCAGTCACTCACACTAATCAATTATGTACCGTTTTACTGCCTTCAACTCTTTCGGTTGGTTGCTTGCTGCTACAAGTTTCACTACGAACCTTAGTTCAGTTATATTCCCTCTATAGTGTCAATTTACTTTTATCATTATGCATACGTACAAAATTCGTATCAATGTTCGATTGGTTGTGTTATCAAGCACAACCGACGTCGTTTATGAAAACCAAGGTTTTAAGTTTGCTAGCCATTGATTAGTTGTGTTCAACATTCTTCTAAATCTATGAAAAGAAGCTCGATTGTGTACAAAGTATACCAAAAACACAGAAAAGAGGTCCAGTAAAGAGTTATGTATGACCAAGTATAATGAGACAAGTCTAAGGGAATGGAGTGAAGTACTGCTGCTGCATATACACTAAACTTAGCTAGACTACTGCGATTGAAGCTTGTGTCTCAATAATTAAGTCCTAAAATAAGCCACTAGCTGAAGGTCATTGAGATACGGAATATCAATGGTGCGATTGAAGCTAGCATATGTTGCATTAGATCTTTCGAGGATGTAGTAGGTCTCACTGCTACGAATGAACTTGGTTATTCATAATGAACATATGAACACTTTGGAGAGTGTTGGCATACCCAATCGAGAAACCATTTGGTAAATCTATTTAAATATCTATGGTAGTATCGATGTGTGGGGTGATGTTAATAGTCCTTAGACTTGAGGCCAATACTACATCATATGTGGAATAATATACTTTGACCATGCGCAACGCTTGCACTCTTAAAGTACTTTGACCAATACGGCATGCGTTGGGTACATTAAAAAGCATATGGTGTGAGTGATTGGGCCAAGATAGGATTCATTCCTCCGTAATAGATACAAGGAGAGAATACTCACTTCTCATATTTAATGCGATCACAAAGCCGGTGGCCACTGTATGTGAATATGTCAAAATGATATTTGGACATTATTCATAGATCGACTAATAAGATTGAGAGACAATGAATGAAGTTATTAGAATAGACACATAACCATATTCTAGACTCATTCGACTATTCGTGAATGAAGGGACCGTATCATCAAAGTACCTTACGCTACAAGTGGTTTGTTTTTCCTCACAAACGTTCCTTGTATATTAATATTGTCTGATAAATTATCTAGGAATTTATTATGACCTTAATTGGATTGTTGCTTAATATGCAAGGCCCTATGGGTCACACTTCAAGGTGGTGTTTCTACAAACGAGCTATGTATATTTGATTAAATATTAATTAGATTAATATTAAATTAGTATACAAAATATATAATGGAATTATTATTAATTAGATTAATATTAATTTATTATATGTGAAATATATTTTAGAAATGTAATTAATTGATTTAAATTGTATTTAATTAATTAATTGAAGACTTGTGCATTTGGGCGGAATTTAGGATGAAGCCCGATAAGAGAGAAAGGATGAATAATCAGCTGGGCCGATTAACAGCTGGGCCGACCGGCCCAGCTGACTGTTGATGCACGCGCCAGAGCAGACGGATGGGCAACTGTCCCACGTGATTTGTTATCTTCTCTCCTTTATCTCTTCTTTGTTAATTTTGACTGAGATATTTTTCTCCTTACCTGTTTGTTAGTCAGTTGAGGACTTTTGAAGTCTTCTAATAAAATCTAATTTTACTTGGTAAAAATATACGTGGTTTTATGAACCAACTTACTGACTAAATCAGAAAGAAAGAAAATAAGTATTTCATTCATAACATACATAGAAAATATTATATGATAGTCAGAAACTTATTTTCTCTTTAGAAGCTCAAAATATACAGAAGAACCTCCTAGCGTTCTTGGTAGAAAACAATGCACGTGGATACCGAGGTCGAAGGAAACAATCAACCCTGTTGATGAGTCATCTTGGAGATTCCATTGAAGTAGATTTCTTTGAAGAAGAGGAAGAGATCCAGTTACCAGACGAAGAAATTGCAAGACTCTGTCTGGAGATTGACGAACAGATAGGTGGTGAATTTGCATCTCTGCGGGAAGACACGTAAGTAATCTTCTTCTGTCAATAATAAACGTGATATAGTCATTATCAGTTTAGTGAGAAATAAAAAATTTTAAACTTCCGTTGCTTAGCCTTTGAGGCAAATTTTATCACTATTACTAAGAGTCATCATTATGAATGGAGTTTTTATTTACAAGATAATGCAGTGTTTAGATATTGTCATTTGAGAATTACTATTCCCCGTCGAAAATTGACGGGTTATTTACTAGTATATATATGAATTAAATCTGTTGTAATTACTCACACTAATCAATTATGTACCGTTTTTACTGCCTTCAACTCTTTCGGTTGGCTGCTTGCTGCTACAAGTTTCACTACGAACCTTAGTTCAGTTATATTCCCTCTTTAGTGTCAATTTACTTTTATCATTATGCATACGTACAAAATTCGTATCAATGTTCAATTGGTTGTGTTATCAAGCACAACCGACGTCGTTTATGAAAACCAAGGTTTTAAGTTTGCTAGCCATTGATTAGTTGTGTTCAGCATTCTTCTAAAAATCTATGAAAAGAAGCTATCGTGTACAAAGTATACCAAAAACACAGAAAAGAGGTCCAGTAAAGAGTTATGTATGACCAAGTATAATGAGACAAGTCTCAGGAATGGAGTGAAGTACTGCTGCTGCATATACACTAAACTTAGCTAGACTACTGCTAGAAATCAGTTACAGACTAATAACATTGTCTTGGTTGATCATCTGTCAATTTGCCATGAGCCTAACAGAGAGCATAGTCTTCCTGCCAAACAACAAAGATGCATCGATCATATCATTTTATGCAAATTAACGTACATTACAAACTGTGTACACAAGGCTACTATGCAGAGTACGAGTAGCTTACACGTCCAGCAAGATTCGTCGATCCAGCAGAGAGCCTACAACATGATTGGTAGAGAAGAAAGGTGTCTGGATAGTTCCTCAGCGTCCGTAAGAAGCACAGTGTTTCTGCCAACCACAAACAAGGATCAATATTATCATATCCTTTTATGCCAGTCAAATGAACATTACAATATGTGTACACAAGGCTATACTAAGCAGAATACAAGTAGCTTACAGGTCCAATGTGGTTTGTTGACCTTGTGGAGAAACTTAGATAAAGAAAAAAGGTCAAGCGGATAGTAACCCAGTTTTCGTAATAGTAGAGTAAACAAAATGGATTTAATTTACCCTAATATTGTAGTTGATTTAACAACAGTGAGAAGAATCTGGCTTACATTCTGGACTCCCAACTTTCTGTAACAGTCGGCGCAGTGAACGTTGTTTGCTCTTGTGTGGTCATCTGGGAACAAATTTTCGCCCAGATGAATGTTAAACCTGCAAATTGATTAAAAAGATATTAGAACCGGATCGATAGAAGCAGATTGAATCACAATTAAATGGTCATCTTACACTCCCCGGCCCTGGAAGACTAGAGAATGTGGTGTCTGCAAAAGGAATAATAAAAGTGAAGCAGTCAGATTAGAGCCAAGTTTTGTGGTTCCTTCATAGAAACAGGAGAATACTGACCCTCTCAATTAAGAGCCAACTCAATTATTCGTTTACCTATCTCAGCATACAGTTTTGTATCCCAACAACACAGAACAAAGCTTGCAAGAAAGTTGTGCTATCACTTGATTTCCTTGTGCTATATAGTTGTCACTTAAGACTGTGTTAACCTTGTTGCATTGTACAGTAATTATTTTTTAAAAAAAAAATTAAAAAAGAGCACATATTGTATCAACCATTAAATTGCACTCCATAAATTAGACAAAATAGTTTGATTAATCCTTACATTTGATTGATCCGGACATATGCATCTGGTCCGTCAAAATCAGACTGAAATAGAAGATGTGAGAAGCAAGAGATCAAAAGGAAATCTATATGACAACCATTTAGGCATAACTTAACATTTAGAGTGATGCTATAGAAAGTACATAAAATCGAATTTGAAGGTCGATTTGACGAAATTGCATAATATTTGTGAAACCATAGACAAAAAGTTAAATAAATGAAGTTAATTATCTCCGTACGATCCCTATGATATGATCCCTATGATATGCTCTTCCAAAGCTAAGTGCGTTTTACATGTCTTGCAGTATTTGGTTCTATCGGTCCAAATCAGGTTATGGGGAATCCCTGGCATTATAGCCCTGTCATTCACACAAGAACAGCAGAAAAATAATCAACTTATGAAGCAAAACAACAATGATGAACTTGTTACTTAACCAATAACCAATACACCAAAATTGTTATCATCGGCTGATCGATCAAATGTGCAGGGTACACTATTAAAATTGTTATCATCAGGCATCAACTGATCGATCAAAATTGTACCGATAGGAATGAGAAGTTCACAGTAATCAACCCCACGACTAAGATAATAAGTCTAATGATCATTCCTCAACTAAAAAGTCCAAATCCCTAGTCTATAACCGAAATTCCCAATCAAGAACTCCCCTGTTCTTAAAATAAAAAAGAATTCACCAACAATTCCAGAAAGAAAATGACTAATTGATCAGATGAAACTAAAAAATTAAAGTACACTAAGCACAGAGTAATGGTGGAATCAATTAAACCAAAGGAACAAAGAGTAAATCAATCGATCGAAAATCGAAGCAGTTAAGTGTTAGAAATCATGAGGCAAGGAAGGAGCAAACAGACTTGAAGCTAGCCAACAAGAGGAAACAGAGCTGTGAACTGCAGGTTCGTGGAGGAAGAAGTGAATTCGATACAAGGCGTCCTGATCCGTACAAACCAAACTCAGTTCGTGTTAAATCCTCCAAGAAGCAAAGGCGGGAAGATTCAAACTGATGGAACAGCTCAAACACGCCACACCAGATCAAGAGTTGTACCAAATCTGTACAATTAGAGTTCACAGCTCATCGTCTCTATCCACAGCCGAATTCGTCTTATTCAGTGAAGGAATCAACCAATTAAAACATGAAGAATGTAATAGACAGTACAAGCAACAAATACATGATTCAAAATTAGGTTAAGAGCTAGCTAGGGCAACATGATGTGCCTATAAAGAGCACGAGCCGTTTGCTCTGTTTTGTAAGATAAGCCGCAATACTCTCATCCAATTTAAATCCAAGTTCTCATGTCTTTCTTCTACTTTTAACATGGTATCAAGAGCTCAGGTCTGATTCAATCCTTAAACACTTCCTTCCAAACTCTTTTCCTAACCAGTTTCAATGGCCACCACTGAAGGAGAAGCTCAGCCACCGCCGGTTCATAGCTATGAGGATCCTATGAGCCATTATTTCTTGCATCATTCCGACAATGCTACCTCTGGGGCTATTCTGCCATTGCTCAACAACACAAACTACCACACTTGGCATAGAGCCTTCAACATGGTTCTCACTATTCGAAACAAGTTGCCTTTCATTGATGGCACACTGAAATGTCCAGAGGAAGGACATGATGATAGGAAATCTTGGATCAAATGTAACACCTTGATCTTGAGCTGGATGATACATTCAGTCTCAGATGATATCAAAACAACCATCTTGTATGCGGAAAAAGCAGCAGATGCCTGGGAGAAACTTAAGACCAGATATGCTTAGCCAAACCAGCTAAGAATCTTTAAGCTGGAACAAAAAATTTGTGCTCTTGTTCAAGGCTCAAGCTCTGTTGCAGAATACTTCAACAAGCTCACTGGATTTTGGGATGAACTCAGAGACTACCAAACAGTGCCTGCTTGTAGCTGCAAACAATGCAAATGTGAAATCTCTAAGAAAGTGCAGCAGATGCAAGAGAACAAGAAGATCTTTAAGTTTCTCATGGGGTTGACAGATGGTTATGAAAGTATTATTGGGCAAATCATCATGACCAAGCCTTTACCATCTCTAGATGAGACTTTTTCTTTCATTGTTCAGGAAGAAGCTCAAAGGCTCACTAGGTCCAGCATCCTTCCCATTGCTCAAGAGCCAGCTGTGATGAATGTTGGCATGAAGAGGAAAGACAAGAAGGACATGTGGTGCCCAACTTGCAGGATGAACAACCATAACCCAGAAAATTGCTTCAAGTTGATTGGATATCCAGACTCATACCAGAGAGGCTATTCAGGTCCAAGAGGAGGATACAATGGGAGAGCTAGAGGAAGAGGAGGTAGAACTGGCAGAGGGTATCAAGCTGCGCTGGTTTATGCTGAAAATGACAATGAGAAGAGTTCTACCACTACTTTCACTGCTGAGCAAGTTGACAAGCTGCAGAGGTTGATTGTTGATGCTGATAGACAGCAGGAGAAGGCAGGACCATCTACTGGAAAAGGCAACAATGGAGTTCCTGTCAGCAACTTTGCTTCAGGTATCTTGAGTAATTTCAATACAGAACCATGGTTACTTGATTCTGGAGCTTCACATCATTTTGTTTGCTCTAATAAATATTTCACTTCTAATACTAGAATGATAAATAGCATGGTTCAGTTGCCAAATAGCTTAACCTCTGCTGCATCTCACATTGGTGATATAACTATTGAAGAAGGATTAACCTTAAAGAATGCTTTGTGTGTGCCTGGTTTTAAGTAAACCTTGTATCTGCAAGTAAATTGGCAGTAGATAATGATATTACTATTGTCTTAACTAAAGATGACTGTGTAATGACACGGGAGAGTGTTCCTTGGGTAAGTTTACTGAAGAGGATTGGACAAGTTAAGCTTTGCAAAGGGTTGTACCAGTTTCAGTTTCAAGATTCAAGTAATGTGAAGAAGGCACTAGCCATTAGCTGTAGCTCTAGTTATGATAAGAAGAAGGCATTAGCCAGTAGTGTAGATGAAGGTGCCCTACATGTGTCTGGCCATTTATGGCATTACAGGCTAGGACACTTATCATCTGATAGATTAGCTCTTTTGTCTAGAGAGATTCCTGAAATCAAAAACAGTGTGCTAGATCATTGTAATATTTGCCATGAGGCAAAACAAAAGAGGAGAACTTTTACTCCCAGTAATGAAATGACTAGCTTTCCTTTTGAATTAATTCACTGTGATATTTGGGGCCCATATTCTGTCAAAACATTAAACAATCAGAGCTATTTCCTTATAATTGTTGATGATCATACTAGAGTAACATGGGTTCAATTGCTGAAATTGAAATCTGATACAACTGAAGCATTGCAATCTTTTATTGTCATGATAGAGAATCAATTCAATGTGACAGTAAAGACAATAAGGTCTGATAATGGACCAGAGTTCAACCTGACAAAGTTTTGTTCAGAAAAAGGAATAAGACAACAAAGAAGTTGTCCATATACACCACAGCAAAATGCAGTGGTAGAGAGAAAGCACCAGCACATAATTAATGTAGCAAGAGCTATGTTGTTTCAATCAAAAATGCCAAAAAGATTTTGGGGAGAGGCTGTACAAACAGCTGTATATGTGATTAATAGAGTGCCTAGTCCTCTACTAAATAACAAAACACCCTTTGAAATGTTGTATAAACAGAAACCAACATATAGCAATTTAAGAGTGTTTGGATGCTTGTGCTATGCATCAAGCCTGCCTGTTCAGAGGACAAAGTTTGACTCTAGGTCCAGAAGGTCAGTTTTCATTGGTTACTCTAATGGAGTAAAAGGGTTTAAGTGTTATGATTTAAACACTAAACAAGTATTTGTCTCCAGAGATATATTTTTTGCTGAAAATGTATTTCCCTTCAAAGAAGAAGAAAGTGAAAGAGATAGTATAAAATTTGCACCTGGAGAAATATTTGATGAAGAACCAATGAGAAATATAAGAATAACTGAAACTAGTCCAAGAACTAGAACATATACAATTGACAATGATCACATCGATCATAATGAAAATATACATGAAGAAATGCAGCATGATTCACCAGATAATCAAGATGCACACACTGAAAATAATGATCATGAAGAAGTAAATAATGATGAAGAAAATGCAGAATTAAGAGGGAGTGATAACTCTACTCCTGCAAGTCCAATTCAGCAAATACAATTAAGAAGATCAACTAGAGAGATTCAGACATCAAAGAATCTCAAAGGTTTTCATCATTATGTACTTCCAAGATCAAACACAACAACTAAAGAGAGTACTCTTTATCCACTAAATTTATATCTTGGATATGAGAGATTATCTGAAGAACATAAAGCTTACTCAGTACAACTATCTCTACTGCAAGAACCATCCTCTTATAATGAAGCAATTAAATATGAGCACTGGAGAAAGGCCATTCAAGAAGAATTGAGAGCCTTGGAAAATAACAAGACATGGACAATAGTTAATCTACCAGAAGGAGTAAAGCCAATAGGCTGTAGATTTGTGTTTAAGACCAAATTAAACTCTGAAGGAAAGATTGATAAGCACAAAGCAAGGCTGGTAGCTAAGGGTTATACACAAGTATATGGTCTTGATTATACTGAAACTTTCAGTCCAGTAGCTAAGCTGACATCAATTAAAGTTCTTATAGCTGTAGCAACTAAAAGAAACTGGCACTTGGAACAACTGGATATTCACAATGCTTTCCTAAATGGAAATCTAGAAGAGGATATCTACATGTCCTTGCCACCTGGTCTCTCAATTCAGAGGGAGAAACATGGCCAAAACTTAGTCTGTAAACTGCAAAAATCACTATACGGGCTTAAACAAGCCTCAAGACAATGGAATGTGAGATTGTCACTCTTTCTCAAGCAAATTGGTTTCACTCAATCCAAAAATGAGTACACATTATTTACTAGAGAAAACAATGTAGGGATTATAGTGATTCTAATATATGTTGATGATATAATTATTGCTGGACAAAGTTATGATGACATAACTGAAGTTAAGCTGCAGATTAAGAAAGAATTTAAAGTGAGAGATTTGGGAAAGCTGAAATATTTTCTAGGATTAGAGGTTGCAAGAAGCAGCAAAGGAACTCACCTATCTCAGAGGAAATACACTGCAGAGATATTACAAGAAACTGGATTACTAGGCTGCAAGCCAACAGTGACACCAATTGAACAAAATCATAAGATGAAGATGTTTGAGGATGGAAAAGATTCAGTGAAGGAACTGATGAAAGAGCCATTGAGATATAGAAGACTATTAGGAAAATTGATTTACCTAACTATTACTAGACCAGATATATCATATGCAATTGGTGTGATGAGCCAATTTATGGAAAAGCCAACTATAAAGCATATGGAGGGATTGCTAAGAATAGTGAAGTATCTCAAGAACAATATTGGAAATGGTTTGTTCTTCAATGCAGAGAAAAATGAGGAAATGATAGCCTATTCAGATTCTGATCATGGAGGTTGTGTATTCAGTAGGAGATCAACTACTGGCTACTGCATATTATTTGGAGGATCACTAATTAGCTGGAAGTCAAAGAAACAACAAGTTGTGAGCAAATCAAGTACAGAAGCAGAATATAGAGCAATTGCTTACACCTGTTGTGAAATAGTTTGGTTGATAAGACTATTTGATGACTTTCATGTCAAAATCGAGAAACCAGTTTTGTTATTATGTGATAATCAATCGGCAGTATACCTAACCAGGAATCCAATCTTTCATGAGAGAACAAAACATGTGGAAATTGATTGTCATTTCACAAGAGAAAAGATAGAAGATGGAACAGTTAATGTTCAGCACATTTCATCAAAAATGCAGCTCGCAGATGTCTTTACCAAAGCAGTAACAGAAGAGAACTTGGATCAAATGACTGGCAAGATGGGTGTTATGAACATCTACACACAAATCTTGAGAGGGGGTGTTAGAAATCATGAGGCAAGGAAGGAGCAAACAGACTTGAAGCTAGCCAACAAGAGGAAACAGAGTTGTGAACTGCAGGTTCGTGGAGGAAGAAGTGAATTCGATACAAGGCGTCCTGATCCGTGCAAACCAAACTCAGTTCGTGTTAAATCCTCCAAGAAGCAAAGGCGGGAAGATTCAAACTGATGGAACAGCTCAAACACGCCACACCAGATCAAGAGTTGTACCAAATCTGTACAATTAGAGTTCACAGCTCATCGTCTCTATCCACAGCCGAATTCGTCTTATTTAGTGAAGGAATCAACCAATTAAAACATGAAGAATGTAATAGACAGTACAAGCAACAAATACATGATTCAAAATTAGGTTAAGAGCTAGCTAGGGCAACATGATGTGCCTATAAAGAGCACGAGCCGTTTGCTCTGTTTTGTAAGATAAGCCGCAATACTCTCATCCAATTTAAATCCAAGTTCTCATGTCTTTCTTCTACTTTTAACATTAAGTAGCGAACCTGCCGCTGCAATTTCAATTCTGGTACCTGCGTAGTGAAATTCCTGAAGTTGATCTTTGTTTCTTCTGAATCAATGGAAGAAAAAGTTACAGAGAAATATAAAGAAGAAGAAGAAGTTCGTTACAAGAAGATCAAGGAGAGAGAACTGTACTTATCACAGTTTTCTTCAATTCGTTAATGAATTTGAGCGGTAACTGCTGAATTCCTGATATTTATTCGAAAGGGATATCGATGATAATTGCAATTACACCCCTCAGGTTTGGTGTATTTGCAATTAATAGCATGGAGCTTAATTTCTTCTTTGTTCCACTGAACTAACACGTGAGTCACAGGACTCTGAAGAAACAACATTTGTGATATGAGGTGGTTTAGAGTGGCTGGCTTTTGAAACTGATCTTAACCGCAACGCAATGCACTTCCCCGCCTTCTCTGATCTCCTAGAACTTGCACACATCATTCTGGAGGTACCCTTTTGACATCACATTCCAAATTAGTGATGTATATCTACTGTTTGGCATTATATCGAACAGTTTGAGTGCATAAATTATAAATTATCTGCTTGAAGATGAAAAGACTCAAAGAGAGGCTATGAGGTAGTATAATTTGATGGTCTATGGCATTGATTATGATCTGGTCCTGCATGATTGAATATTCTTTATACGTTTCTGTTCTAAAGACATGAGTCAAAGTTTACACAATTTTCACCATTGTGAAATTGTGAAAGACGCATGTTCACGTTGAAACTCCACGCTCGGAGGGAGTAGGTTTTAGGCTTAGTAACTCTTTTTTTACATTTACAAAAGCATCCGACAACTTAACTTTAACTATTTATGCAAAAATTATTCTTAAAACTTATGGGACTCTAGAGATGATAACTAAAGTTTGTGTACGCTAAATGTACCTTAATGTGTGTAACTTGCTCCTTGAAATTTAACCTTTTGTGCAATTATTCATACAAAAGATTTGCATGGTTGCGATTTTATTATTCATACGATATGATACACCCCTTATAAACTTTTTTGGTGTCAAATTAAATCTGTTGAAGAACAAGGGATCCAAAATTTTACACATGTGAACACCATGGGGATTAATGACACCAAAATTTGAAACTATGGGGTGAAATCTCAAATTCAAAACTAGAAAATTAAACCTGGAGCACTTCAAATAAAAGTGCAAACTTAAAATGTCAAAAGGAAAAAAAAAATCCTTCTACAACATGAGGAGGCTCCAAAATAAAAGGGGGCTTTGAAATGCCAAAATAATGAACCAAAAACCGTATTAAAGTTAAGATACTATTGCAACTCAATCTAGAAGGCATGTATTCTGCAAGAACCTGCAGAGCAGCATCAGGTCCGGATAATATTGCAACTTATCATTCATACGTACGCAGTATTGAAAATATTAGCTAGGAGTAGGACATGCATTCTTCTGCTAAAAAGTAATGGAAGCTCAATTCTGCATTACAACAAAGTATACCAAAACACAGAAAAGAGGTCTAGCTAGTGAAGAGTTAGTGTTTGATAGTTTAACATTTCTATCATTCTTCCGTGTTTATTCATAAATAAGTATAGAACTTGGTGTTACATTTTGAAATTGAGTGCGGAATTGTTATTGAATTATCTGAGTTGTTGGTCCGGTTCACTCGATCTATTCCTTGAATTATCTGAGTTGTTGGTCCGGTTCACTCAAGCTAAATACCATAACAATGATATTTAAAAGTAACAAAAGAGAGAAAAGAGAGGATGTTGAATTGTTGATGCACTCATTAGACATCACATGACATATGTATTATAGTTAATGGGTTTAATCAAATTAGGTGCTCGGAAGAAAGTTTCGTCCATTCGGTTTTCAAGTTTTAATACGAACTGATTTACTAGTGGCAAGCAACACAAGATCTCTAGAGCTAAAATGCATCAAGGAATATCATCTTATTTTTGTTTCTATTTATTGGAAATGCATCAAGGAATATCATCTTATTTTTGTTTCTATTTATTGGATAATCAATGTAACAAGTCATGATTAACAACTTCATTGTTTTCCCATACGAAACAAAACAAACAAGGGGCTTTCTATTCTCAGGTCGCCTTCGAACCGACCTGAACACATGTCTCCGTTAGATTGATGCCACGTGGCGGTTGATTTAATCTGGACCTTTGTTTTTGGTTCAAAGCTATTTTTCGGTACAATCTATTTAAAATCATTTATTTAATAATAAAAAATTTCACCTAAAATACAACTTGACTATAATGCCCCTTTTTATATATATTTATTTATTCTGAAAAAATATTTTGATTGTAAATTAAAATTATATATTATTACATTTCTTAAAATTCATATTAATTAATTAACATTTTTATACATTATATTCACCAAAAATCTTTTTTTTTTAATTAATCATCACTAATTAATTAAACATCATCGTTCGATTAATCAATAGCATAAGAACCCTATTCATCGGCGTTCATATCTTCATCGGCGTCCATCTTCATCTTCATCGGCGGCGGCGTCCATCATCATCTTCATCGGCGGCGGCGTCCATCATCATCTTCATCGGCGTTTGCAAGAAGGGGCTCTGTTTCCTGGAGTACATTAAGCAAGGCGACTGATACACCACCACCACCACCGCGTCTCCTCAGTGACCACCGCGTCTCCTCACTGCCACACCCTGACGCAGTGATTCACTTGTGCGGTAAGAAGAATCCTTCTCTAATTTTGATGTATATATTGCTTGATTAAACTTTGATTGAGTATTAGAATTCGCCCCTATTTTGTTTCTATACCTGCTCCGAAAACTGAAGCATTAGCATAGCTACTGATTGAGATGATAAATAATCAATACTCCAGTTTGATGTACCTGCTCTGTTTCAATGGATTGGTTTATGTACTTGGAGCAAATATACCACCTGAAGTACAGCTCTTAATGGAAGTATGGGTCGGTGTGGATGATTCCATAAGCTAGTTTCGGGTGACAAAGGATAGACATGTATTTCCTGAATGGTTAAAGAAAGCACGGTTATGTTTGAAACTTGAACAGAGTCTATGTTCTATCATCCCCCTGGAGAGTGGAGACAATATATCACTTTATTATATGATACAGTACATTTTTATTTTATTCAGAACTGTCGATTAACAAAGTGAATGCTGCGGGTGTATTTGGATTAAACTATTTTACCATAATGATTCGTTTTATGAGTTTGATTCAGAACAACTGGGGTGATTATTGTGTATCATAGAGAGTATGTTGTAGATGTAGGCTAAAAATAAAGTGGAAGGGTGTATTAATGGGATTATAAATATGTTTCCCTTTGTTTCTTGGTTGAAAATCTTGTTATAAAATTAAACATCACAGCATATCTAATATTTGATGTTTCACTATTCTGTAACTTGATGCTCGAGGTTTCAGCTTGTTGTTCTGTAACCTATATGCCATTGTATAATTATGTGTATCAGGTCGCCGAGAAGTAGGAGTTTCTTAGACAAACAGGGACTTGCATATTTCCGTTCTAAATGCACTCACTAATAGTAGTTTTTACATGTCATTAGTAGTCCTATGAATACCAGTTTTGGTGCTCTCAGTAGTCAGTATCTTACGTGGACTTGGCATTTGTATTGGTGTCTCACCTAGAGTAGACTTTCTGAAACAGTCATGTTATGTTACTAGCTATTACTTGAGTACTAATTATTAAATCATGCAACATTTGCAGGACGAGAGAGACAAAAAGATTCAGGAATTAACTGCTGAACTGAGGGTAAAGAAACGGTTGAGTGCAGCCTATCAAGAGCAGCTGATTAGTCTAATGCAAGATGTTGAAAACCATACTAATCATTTGACTGTAAAAGTCCAACTGATCCGTGAAAATCTGAAGGGACTTGAAGCACAAAATTTGGAATTTCCAAACCAGGGCAAACCAAGCTGAAGGAGTGAGTACATCACCTTGCATACCTTCCGGAATCTAACTACTTGTAAGTTTAGTACTGGTTACGTTTTTCTTATGTTTATACGATCTGTTAATTTCACTCTCCTGTGAATGTTTATGTGCTTGCATTGTGATCGGTGAAGTTGGCTCGTAGTTATTCTCAATCTGAACTTATCAATCACTGTGGCTTTCTTTTATCATCTTGAATTGAGAAATTATGTGAGTTGATGGTTTAGTTCTTCTATCAAAATCTTGAACATGTAAATGACATCAATAATAGATATTTTATCAGCAAACGAAGTAGTTAGCTTTATAGGAGGTGTATACCATTTTAGTTCTTGAATCTTTAGCTGTGATTCATACATCTGTTTGTCTGAATGAAGAAACAATACATGAGAATGTATTTAGTTGTCCAACTATAGGATATTTTCCTTGTTGGGCTAAAAGCAACATTATAAATTGTAGTACTTTTTAGCATAGCACACGCATAAACTGGATAAGCCACTAATAATAAACTGGCATTAAGGAATTTAAGTGAAATTCATTAAGGAATTTGATATTCGTTTGATATAAATGCCCACTTATCCTTTCTGATTCATGTGTCTCCAATCCATCTCTGTTCTTCTTTTACCCATTCATTGGTAATATAACTTGTTGTTCCGTCATCTGTAGGTAGTATGGATGCTGATTTCGAAGGGGCTGATATTTGTAATGATGGGAGCAGCAGTTCGGATGAGGACCCAGACGATTTAGAAGATTTACCATCCGATTGCGGTTATAAACTGTATAAGCCTTTTGTTAATGGTAAAGTAACCGACACCTCATCGGAAACCATCGATGATGTGGGAAGGTATGTTTTTGTGCGGTGGAGGCATGCCCACAAATTCTACCTTCAGTATGGCCGTGAAAGAGGATTTGACATTAGGAGAACCCACCGAAGAAAAGATCGATTCCGCAAGACTGTCAATGTGGAATGGGAATGTGTACATGCAGGAAATCACAAGGTTGATGAAGTAAAACAACGGGTACGTAATTCTAGAGAGAGCAAGAGATGTGGGTGTGAAGCCAAATTTCGAGTGGCACGTGGACCGGATGGTGATAAGTTGTACTATGTGTCTTATATAATCAATGAACACAACCATAGTCTTGCAACTGGCAAAACGGCCCATCGTCTCAAATGTAACAGGTGATGTAATTGAATATAGAGTATTGAATGTATATTGCATCTCATTCTTATGCAAGCTAATTTTTTTTTTTAATTTAATATTTCAGCTATATAACGGGGCCACAGAAGTTTTCATTGTCGAATATGAATGAGGCGGGTATTCGAACCTGAGATAGTATAAAAATTCTGGAGATGGATATTGGTGGTCCTGGAACTCTACCTTTTCGTCCCAAGTCTGTATACAGTTATCTATATAAGAAGCAGGTTGAGGAAGTTGTTAGGAATGGCGATTCTAACACGGCATTGGCTCTTTTGGATGGGATGAAGATGAATGATCCGGATTTGATGGTTGAGTATATGGTCAATCCCGATGACAATAGGCTTACTGCTATATTCTGGTCCGATGGATTTTCACGAGCATCATACAAATATTTTGGTGATGTTCTGGTGTTTGATAGTACGTATAAGACTAACAAGTATGGTTTCCCACTGGTAATTTTGTCTGGAGTTGATAATCACCTGAAAAACTGTATCTTTGGTGCTGCATTGATGTTGCGTGAGACAAATGAAGCGTACATATGGTTGTTGAGTACGTTTAAAGAAGTGATGGGTGGGAAGATCCCGGTTTCAGTTCTTACAGATCAAGATGCAGCAATGCGCCATGCAATCTCAGTTGAGTTTCCTGAAGCAAAACATAGGTTGTGTAGTTGGCATTTGCAGAGAAAGTGCATGCAGTATGTAAAGAATCAAAAGTTCACTCAATCTTTTGGAAACCTACTGAAGGAAAATATAAGTGTTGAGGAATTTGATCTGCGTTGGGCTGAACTTACGGAGCCATTTGCGGACAATAGCTGGGTGATTGAAACTTATAACAAAAGACACATGTGGAGCGAGGCTTATTTTCGGGGGCATTTCACGGGAAGGATGTCGACCACAAATAGAGCAGAGTCGCTAAACTTGCAGTTTAAGGATAATTGCAAATCTGGAAACCACATCACTGCATTCCTAAAGCACTTTCATGTGGTACTTGGCAGAATCCGATCTGTGTTTTTGTTTTCTGAAGAACAATCAGAACATGACCCACCATACATCCGACCCGGTGCACCTCTGTTCCACCTTGAAAAGCATGCGTCATCCATATGCACCAATAGTGTTTTCGACGAGTTACGCCTAGAAATTGTTAGAGAGCAAGGGCTTGTGCTTGTTGAGTCCATTAAGGAAGACAACAAATTCAACGGAACTTTTACGAGGTACACACGCGATAACAAATTGTGGACAGTGGAGGTAGATTTGGATGAAAGAAAATTCATCTGTAGTTGTATGATGTTGGAGACCGATGGATTGCCATGTCGCCACTTATTTTCTGCATTTAAAGCCATGCACTTGACGGAGATCCCTAATGAATGCATATGGCCCAGGTGGACAAAAGCCATTGGAAAACAACTACTGGAGACGTATCCTATTACGTTTCCTGAAATGAGCCCGCAAATTCAAAAATTCTCTAAACTTCAGAGAGAATCTGCATTCTCCAACTTCCAAGCATCTCAAACTGAATCTCCAGGAAACAAACATTATAAACGATCTCGTGGGATGATGCATGATCCTGACAAAGAGGATGATGTGATACGACCTGATAAATCGGAACCTATTTATAATTCCTCAAAATTTAATGTTCGTGATCCTATAAGTAATCGAAAGTCTAGCACTGGAGATCCGATTAAGGTTGGAAAAAGAGGTGCCCGTAAAGGTCAACCGCAAAAATGTGGCACGTGCGGGTATGTAAAGTTTGGTTTTTTTTTTTGTTTTTTTTTTGTTTTTTTGGTACATGTAGTTTGGTTACTTTAAACGAGTATGATGTTGTATATAATTGTTATATTGTGTTTCCTTATTAACCTTTGTTTTCTGTGTTGTGTCCTTGAACTAGTAACTATGGGCATAAAGGTGGATCATGCATTAGGAATGCGGAGAAAGAAGCCAATAAGAAGAAGAAAAAATCAAAAGGTCAGTTGGACGGAGATCCTAATGACATCAATGAGACCGACATGGATGAGGACATGACTTAGAATGATTGTTGGCTGTGAAGTTAAGGTATATTGTAATGGTTTTTCTTATTTAATATAGTTGCTGCATTTAATTTTTTGTTTCTTTTGATTTTTCATGAGGTTTTGGTGAACTAGAGGTAAATAATTTCAAAACGATGAACTAGCGTCTGCATTTGTGGATTTGTTAAATGTCATGTCTGTGGAATGAAATTTGGCTTACATTTTTATTTGGGTTATGTTTGTTATTTTGCATTTGTGGATTTGTTATTGAATATAGTTGTTGCATTCAAATTTTCTGCTAGTGGGGCTGCTGGATTTGTGAATAAGAATAAGAAGGATAAAGTGAAGGATGAAGTTGTTCTGTCTGATGAGGAGAAATCTGAGACAAAGAAGAAGAAAAAGAAGAGGGATGCTGGATTTGGTTATTTTTATCTATCTTTTATGTTTTCGCAAGGTTTTGTGTACATTAGGAGCTGGATATTTTCTTTTGTATGGATCCGTAGCAATACAAGCTTGAGTTTTTCATTGATGTTTTGACTTTATAGTTTATATCACTGTAGCAACTTTTAAATGATGTGCTTACTAGAATTGAGAGGACACTAAGTCCTTGTTTCTTTTTACTTAGATGTTGATAGTTGTAAGCACAAGTGTTTGCATTTCTGCAGATATTTCTTGAGAGCTGGTATGTGATGTTCAAGCCTGAGTTCGGCACCAGATGTTTGATGGGTTAAATGGATGAATGGGAAACATTAGTAGCAAAAAGATACCAGGATTCTGTAGTTATCATGTGGATCCAAAGCTGATTGGCTTCATTATCATGTAAACCAGCAACTTTTTCCTGAAAAACCACAAAAAATCACTGCAGCAGTCAATTTCAATGCAATTTTCATTATTTCTTATGTTGAAATGATTATTCATTTACCTGCTTCAGCAACTTTACTTGTGTGGGATTCATCCCAAAATAAGGCATGATATCAAGAACAAACTTATAACAGAACCAGAGGCAATTACACAACATAAAACGGAGGATTGCGTTCCTCACCTCCTTTAAATGATAATATCAACAAAACCTATAGTCATTGGTCTTCCTGCTTTTAGGATCTGCTTTTAGGATGGTAAATTTTAGTAAACTTAGTGGCAGAAGGACAATGCAATCTAGAATATCTATCATGAAGAAACTGAAAGGAAATTAATTTATCGTCGAATCTCATCTTTAAAAAGCTACATCAGAAACAGAATATCTATCATGAAGAAAAAAAAAGTGTACTGTATAGTTTAACATCAACAAACTTCAGTGCATGATAAAAATAAACAGGTTTTTGTCACACCAGTTCAGTTTTCCACAATTAAAACAATTAAAGTAACAATCACTATGGGGGTGTTGCGAGAATCGAACTCGCGTCTATCGCTTCGAAAAGCGATTATCATACCACTAGACTAAATACCCAGCAAGGAGATAACAAAAGATAAAGCATAAAGCTCAAGACATAATAAATGAACACAAGAAGTGCTGGTCTGGACGGTGTGTTGCAGCATCTGATGATCAAAATGACATTCTCAAGTAAATAATGTGCTCATATGTTCTCGATTTGCAAGCATATAAGGTGATACATTTCATCCCCAAGTATATATGGAACAGGAGTTTCACATCACTAAGCAAACTGCAAAATGTTTCTTATTCATGTGGAAATCTAGGGGCCGGACAACATTAGAAAACTTAAGAAATACCATTTCAAGTGACAAAACTCAAAACACGCATTTTGCACATACAAAATGAATTTACTATTCGACAAAACAAAACAAAACTTGCACGGATACATCTTTCAGCAAGCTCAACATCCAACCAACCGTGACACCTTTGGGAACATTAATCCCATGCTTGCCCATCAGTTCAGCTCCCTGTCATCAACAAATTCAAAATTTACAGCTGCCCGATCACTCGATCAACACACTTCTCAACAAAATTCCACATAAATCCTCATTTCCTCACTGTGCCATAAACAAACCACCGCAAAAACTAACAAAAACTTACATCTGTCTAACCACTCAATCAACACACTGCTCATCAAAATTCAACATAAATCCTCATTTTCTCACTATACCAGAAACAAATCACCACAAAAACCTAATATACGTCGCCGTGATATTAACCAAACAGGAAACCTCAACAAACATAACGAAAACAGATCACGCTTATGAGCTCGAACAAGTAAATCTACGAATAAACGAACACGAATCGCACGCAACACGGATCAGAAACAGAAATCAGTGGAGACGAGACAAAACCTGATACTCGTGGATATTGAGGCGGTGAATCTGTTGCTGCTGCCATTTACCAGCGACGGAGAGAAACGCAGGACGAACGGATTCACGAAATGGCCGGACGGAAACGCGGACCGATGGGAAGGTGATGACCACGGCGATGATGATAGCCCGGCGTTGTTGATGTCGTTTGTTGATCATATATAGCTTTGATGATGGTTGAATGATGGATGATGATCGATGAGGATGATGAGGTGAAACGGGATGATTGCACAGGAGCAGAGGAAAGGAAAGATACAGAAAGAAGAAGAAAAGTGAATAACTAGGTTTAAGACTAATTTATGGGCCAAGGCTATGAAATGGGCCTTCTGCAACTCACGCAAAACACTTGCTATCAGACTTCTGAAAACACAAAATACGTCCTTCAACCAAATTCCGGGAGATGTCGCTCTCAACCAAATTCCGGTATTGTATTCCGATTCAAACTCGAAGTCTTCCTATAACCTCAACCTCTAATACTATATATACATTAATTAATCTGAGGGATTTACTGACCAAAAATCTCCCAAGAGCTGTCGACTTCCCGTGTTTCTCGACTGCATATCGACGCAGGTTTGTCGCCTCTCGACTTCACGTGTTTCTCTTTCTTTTCCTCCCTGAATTGATTAATACAAGATTATCGGTTACCTCATTATCGTTTTATCTGATTGATTTTGCTTCTTACCTGTGTCTCTGATTATTTTTCTGTTCTTGTGATGAAATTAGGGGTTTTTTGCCTTCTTCATTAGGTCTGACCATTCTTGTTGTGGAAGCTGCTCCGTAAATCCAACTCATAACTGTGAGTTTTCTGCCTTTTATTTCCTCTTCAATTCATTCTAGCTCGACAGTTGGTGATTCTTTTTTTACATTGCCTGTGTATGTAATAATGTATGTCCTCTATGGAAATTGAGATGTGGTTAATGAAAACAATCACTATAAATGGTTTTGCATCTGTGTTGTAATTTTGTAACCTTGTATGCTGGAGCTGGTGAGTTAGAATTGGGATAATGGAAAATTGAACTTCCCCACATTAGTCATTACCGGCCCTCACCAATATGCCCATGTATTCCAGAATTTGAACAACCTCTCTGTTATACACAATCAATATCCGGTTGCGTAATTGATTATAGATGTAAATATTGTACAAAATTGGTTATTGTTCTAAATTCTAATTTATAGGGTCCTCTCAATTATAAAACACAGAAGTAATATTTTTGTTATTTGTAGACCCCTTCAAAGGAAAAATAAATAAATTAAACTTCGATTGAACTCATCGCTCATCATTACATGGTGTGCTCTAATTGGTCTACTTGCTTAGAAGATTCTTTTATCTTATTTTTAATTCCATAAAATAAAGATTAACGTCATATTTAATGCAGAACCATGTCGTCGAAACGAGCTACTTCTCACATAACCCCACCACTCATGCCCATTAAGCGTGCGCGTAATGCTGACATATGCGAAAGAAAGGATAGCGTGGTAGATGTCAAACCACTAGCCCATAGAACATCATTGAAAACCTTGTATGAGGTTAACAACGCGTTAAAGGACATACACAGGAAGGAAATTGAGGCCCTAGGATTCGGGCATATCTTACAACTCAAGTTAACCGAGTTGGATAATAGAGTGGTCAGAGATTTGGTAGAGAACTTTAACACAAGTACCAATGAACTCAAGGTTCATGGTACTGTTTTTGCAATCCCTCCATCTAGCATGAAATGGTGCTTCGAATTGCCAAGCTCGAATGCACCACTTCCACCTATAAAGGGAAAGACTGAAGGAAGGAAGCAATACAGTGGTTGGTTCAAGAAGGGGAAAGACGAAGTAGCCACCCTAAAAGCTGATCTTCTTGCCATGGCCAAAAATAGCAAATCTGGTGTTGAATTCAAGGTGAAGTATCATTGTGTCCTTGTTACGTTTACCATATTTGAGATAATTTTTTTGAATTGTGTGTTCTCATGTATATATGTATTTATATAGGTCAAGTACCTGATGCTTGTTTTTTCGACGCTCCTCTTTCCCGAACACAAAGCAATAGTAAACCATGAATTCCTAGAATACCTTGTTGACATCGAAAAAATTAATACGTACGATTGGACAACTTTCGTACTGGAAAAACTAGTCGCGGGAATTCGTGGGTATAAGACATCAGAGTTTAAAAGTGTGTCAGGATGCGTCACGTTTTTGCAGGTATGAAGAAGTGTCAATTATCATTATTATTATTTATCTAGACTTAGTGTCAATTATCATTATTATTATTTATCTATTTATGTTATGAATATACTGACTTTCAGCATGAACTTACCACTGTAGTTGATCTATTATTCAATCCTGGCTGATACGTATTGCTGCGAGTTCGACATACCCGCATTTCGACATAAAAGCCTACTAGAACAGTGCAAACAAGCCGATTGACAAAAGTTGATATCACATCACAGGTCTGCACAGGCTAGCTCAAGGGGGGTATGTAACACATAAAAATTAATTTCACTGTTTACATTTTATGGTTTTATTATATAGTCATGAACAATCGTAAAGGATCTACTTGTGTATGTCTTATAGGACAAAATGTGTCTATTTTCTACAAACCTTACCGTAAGGACCCCAGAGTCAAACGATGAAGGCAAGACACACTTACTTGTCTACAAGGAACTGAAGAATCTTGGTAATTATATGATAAAATTTGGAACTGGGATCAAGAAACTGGAAAAACTAATTGCCAAGCTAGTGGATGAATCTATGAATCCAGTACACAAGTATGCCGAAGTGAAACCTATACGCCTTGACTTTGAAGAAATGGAGGCACCTGTGGTTCATCCGAACATACACGATAAACAAAGTTTGGACATTTTTGTAGATTTGGTCTGCACTGATATGCCCAGAGACCAAATGGCCGAAAAATATCTCTTCGATGAAACATTTTCACAGGGGTAAATTACATTACCGTGTTTAATAAATTTTATATGATTATTGTATTCTAACAGCAATTTTGATGTATCAGGGCAATAATTATTCTTTTCGACCAGATGTATATGCTCAATCGAGCAGCGGTTATGACCATAAAGCCTCCAAACTGGTTAATGGGGGATGTAAGTGATATCATTCTATTCTTGTCGGTTGAAATTAACATGGATATATAAATTTTCAAATAAGTTACTCACCAATAAGGTATGTTGTATATTCCAAAGGTACTTGACCTTGTAGCCTACATGATCTGGGCAGAAGAAAAGTGGAATCTGCAGAAGAAATTTCATTGGACACTACCAGTTCTGTTCAGTGTAAGAAACATGTGGTTATACCACCATATATACAACATTGTACACATAATATAATATTGTTTGTCTGACAACTTTCTTTTGTAATGTTTCACACAGCAATACGCGGGTCATAATACCACGCCTAAAACAATAAACGAGGCTGTCTTCGGAGACCGTGCACAACAGAAGTTTAGGGGACCAACTAGTACATGCAAGTCCATAACCATTCCATTGCAAGGTGGTGGACAACACTGGTTCCTAGTGACAATTGACTTGAAGTTGAGGCGACTTGTAGTTGCAGACACTCTACGTAATAATGCCGAATCCAATGATCTTCGAAAAGAAGCAGTATTGAAAATGGTGAGTCAATGAATTCATGTATCATCTCAAAATTTAGTATATGCATGCATCAAGTAAAAATCAGAAAGTTAATATTGTCTTACCACCATCTGATTTTTGTAGGTTCGATGTTTGGAAAATGTCACTAGATCTGGGAAGATCAGCCATTTGTGAACAACAATTGGGATCAGTTCAAGTATGTGTACGATGAAACTGTTCCCCTTCAACATGATGGGTATGTTCCCGATTTTCTTTTTCAATCTAAACAAGTACAGTTAATAAGAAATTAACAACGATGATTTCTCCCAATTGTAGGGATAACTGTGGTATATATGTGAGTCTGATGATGTTGTACCCAAGAGCTGTGGATCGAGTTTTGAATGAGGTAGTTATTATTTTTTTAAATTATTATTTTCTACTATTTGTGATATGGTGGATAACTTTTTTTTTCAAACTTAACGGTGTTATTTGATACAGCGTGAATTAAAAGCTACGCGATACAGACTGGTGACCTTACTCTATAACAATACACTCAACAAGAGCACCCGTGGGTGAGTTTACCGCCAATTACCCATTCTGGAATATGATGTTTTAATGAAAATTTAGCCTGTACTTATTCTATATATATATATATCCAGGTTGGCCGTGACCTTTGATGTAGAATGTGGGAGCGAGAAGATTCTGGTAGAGGGAGTAGATTCAAATAACATAAACTATGCTGACCTGAAGATGAAGATAAATGATAAGATGTCAACTTATCGTCATGAGAGAGATACAGTCCTGGTGTTGCGCGGAATACCATTGGAAAGTCCTGCCACACCGATAGACATCCAAGATGGAATCGACCTCAAAATGTTGGTCGGAGACTACGTGAAGGACAAGAGGGACAAAATCCCACTTGAAGTAATCATGGGGCCTGCCGTGCAACATGGGCGGATGGACGACCCCCATGAAATATCTGATTAGATTTTAGCATATGAATAGTATTTCTAGCTGAATGATTTTTCGATCAAGACCTCAGATTTCCATTTTCATTCGGCTTACAAGTTTTTTCTATTAATGTTTTTGGATAATATTGTGTTTTTGACTTATGACATGGATAATTTTGTCTGGATATCACTTTTTGATAATTTTCATATATTATTGCATAGCATCTGTGCATTTATTTTCATAATGTGTGGATTTTTCTAGTTGGATTTGTGTTGTGTGTGCTTGATTAGATTTCAGAGTGTGCAGGATTTATCTCGCTGGAATCTACCGGGTTTGAGAAATTTGTGTGGGTGTGTGTGCTAGAGTTTATGGCATGACTAACTGGTATGTACATGAACGGGAGAAGGTTGATGCCCATGAAATTATGGTTTTTGTGCAGCATTTTCTTTTAAGTTTTCAGAATGCTAGGAGCCTGTATACTGTATACTGGCCGTATGGTACCTATAGCGGAGGTTTCATGCCAAAGGCCGCCAGTGGGGTATTTGAAATTAAATTATGATGCCACTTGGGTTCAGTCACAAATAGGTTTGGGGGTGGTTGTTCGTGATATTACTGGGGCTGTGATGTATTGGAAGCGGATTCTTATGTCCTGGGTTGTGTTAATTTAGCTAGATAGGCATGTTATTTTTCCAGTGTGTTTGGGTTTCCCATTACTTTATGGTGTTAACACTTAAATGTTTTATTGTTCATTTTTTGGATTTACTGCTCCTGAAGAATTGATCAGGGGTGTCTAGGGTGTTATTTTTACTGTGTGTATGTGGTTCCTGTGCGAGAGGTGTTACACATGGCTTTAGCAGCAGACTTGAGTGTTGTGGCGGTAGAGACAGACTGTTTAACTGTGGTACACAAGATTCAAGCTCCTGGTCCTTGTTTTGCAGCAGTAGGAAGTATTATAGATGACATCATCAGGGATTTAGCAGAACATTTTGCTGTTATTTCTTTTTCTTTTGTTCCTAGAAGTGCAAATAAATTAGCTCATGTGTTAGCTACTAGTGCTGCTACTAGTTGTGATGGTGGTAGTGATTTACCAGTAGCAAATCATGATGTATCTTTCTATTGATTATCAATATATGAGTTTTCTTCTCAAAACCAGGAATAGAATTGACTTCCACACATGAAACAGTTCTTACAATTTGAAAGGGGTGTTGCGAGAATCGAACTCGCGCCCTCTCGCAATAAGCGAGAATCATGCCACTAGACTAAACACCCAGTAGGAATCAATTCAACCAAGTAAAATCATCATAGAAGCACATCATATTTTGACAAATATTTGATTCCAGTGGACATACTTCTACATCTATTTTGACAAATATTTGCCTCCAGTTGACATACTTCTACATGTATTTTCTAGAGAATTCTAGGCACCTGATAGGATAATTTTTGAAGGATCTGTTCATCAAAGCCTACACCAAGGCAAGCCCAGAGATGCGAAATTTGAAGGGTCTTAGTCTCTTAGAAGCTTAGCAAGAAGCTTTAAAGAAGGCTATTGATCTTATATCTAGTTGGACATAAAATTTAATAAAATAGGAAATCAGTTTAGAATAGCTATAAGAGCCACAAAACAATGCAGTAAATAGCACTTAACGCTACCATGGAGCAGACCTCCATGGATGAGATCACAGCAGAGACCAAAGACTAAAAAAAAACTGGGAACTTGGGAAGTTTTGATTCCAGATTACCAATTGATTACAGTAAAATGCATATACAAATTCTCAAAAACATTCACCAAAGAAGCCAAACTTCGTGACACATTCCTTATAAACTCAATGAAGTGGGACAGGGAACACAAGGATTGAATTAGAAAAGAGTACAGTTAAGATTCACCAAATCTTCAAAAAACATTGAGGATCATTGATTAGCTCAGTTGTGAAACCAAGAATTGTAGAACTTGGAAGAATTGAAGCCTACGAAACTTTTGTGCATACAGATGTACGTTCTTAGCAATTGTTTTTAGAAATTTAAATCCCAACACTGGCCTAATAAACCAAACAGACTTTCAATTTTCCGAAACAAGATTTCCAACTAATCACTGAAAATATTGCTACAAGAAAACACACCTCATAGGTCACTGTGCCACCGGACATTGCCCTTGCCTGTTTCTGTACCCTTCAATCTCCTATACCAAATACACCGACCCCTTCACTTCACTGTTAGCAAGCATCAAAAACATAAATCAACATACTTGCTACGGATGGAAATGAGGATTGGATCGTCGGCCTTCAGAACAGACGGGTCATTGTCGCAGCAAAGGAAAGACCGGATTCTAACACGCTCGTTTCTGTTATGCGATCCACATAGCCGAGCTTCCAGTTTGGCCGTCTGATTCAAATTTCTGCTGATGAATCGAGTGAGATGAGAGGCGCAGTCGATTTGGGAAGCTATTCCGACTCCGATCGAATACAAGTATGACTACAATATCGATCAGAATTGGGGAAGGAATTTGAATTGGTGAGATAAGGGTTTACGAAACTGGGAAGAACATGGAAATTGGGAAGAAGAATTTGATTTGGTGAAATAAGGGTTTATGAAATTGGGAACAACATGTCAGACGATTGGATTATGATTTGTTTGTAAATAAGAATTTGATTTTAGTTTTAATTAACTGTAATGATTTTATTTTAGATTTTGATAATTAATTAAAGTATTTTTAAATTGTATTAAATATATATAATAAAAAATTTAAAATATAAAATTTATTGAAAAAGTAAAGGGTATAAATGTACGTTCAACATATATTATTAAATTTTAATAATTTATAATAAAATATTAACTTCGTACCATTGCCACGTGGCATCAATCTAACGGAGACCTGAACTGACCTGTGTTCAGGTCGGTTCGAAGGCGACCTGAGAATAGAAAGCCCCAACAAACAATACACTCTATGTGAACTATAATTATAACTTTTCTCATGTTTGATTTTGTTATCTACTGACTACATCCAACTTTTTTACTATTTTCTACTGTTACTATTCGTTATTTACCAAATATCGAAAAGTTCAACAAAATAAAGTGTTTTATTTATTTATTTTAGATAAAAATCATGTAAAAACCGATTTTGTATCGATTTCAAACGTTTTACTTCATCTTGGAGCGTACTAATGCTTCTAAGCGTATAACGAATCAAAAATAGTACCTTAAAACCTTTACTCTTTGCCCCCTTTCCATCAGAAAACCTCTCAATTGAATTCATCATCATCATCGTCTAAACCTCCCAACAGCAGACCCCAAACCAGAGAATCCATCCGTTCGCCATGGCTCGTAACGAGGAGAAAGCTCAATCCATGCTTAACCGCTTCATCACCATGAAAGCCGAGGAGAAAAAGAAGCCCAAGGATCGCCGCCCCTTCCTCGCCTCCGAGTGCCGCGACTTGGCCGACGCCGACAAGTGGCGCCAGCAAATCATGCGCGAAATTGGCCGCAAAGTCGCCGAGATTCAGAACGAAGGGCTTGGCGAGCACAGGCTCAGAGACCTCAACGACGAAATTAACAAGCTCATTCGAGAGAAGGTTCATTGGGAGCGCCGGATTCTCGAGCTTGGTGGCCCTAATTACACCAAGGGCTCCGCTAAGATGACTGATTTGGATGGGAACATTGTTGATGTGCCTAATCCTGGCGGCAGGGGCCCTGGTTATAGGTATTTTGGTGCCGCCAAGAAGCTCCCTGGTGTCAGGGAGCTGTTTGAGAAGCCTCCCGAGCTCCGCAAGCGCCGAACTAGGTACTATATTTTCATAATATAATTTCGTTAAATATTTTATAATTACATTTTAAGAGTAATACGTATTCAAATTGAAAATTTAAAATTTGTTGATCGAAAAAAGTCAAATTGTTCTGGTGTGAGACTACGTGGACTAATGTAACTTAAATTTGCAGGTATGACATATACAGAAGGATAGATGCGAGTTATTATGGATATAGGGATGATGAGGACGGGATATTGGTTAAACTGGAAGGACCGGCAGAGGAGAGGATGAGGGCGGAGGCACTGAAAGATTGGGAGGAAATGGAAAGAATAAAGAGGGAAGCAAGGAGAGCGGTGATGAGCGAGGAGGTGGGTGATGTGTCGAAGATTTTATTTGAGGAGGTTGAGGATGTGGTGGAGGAAGAGAGGGAAAAGGAGAGGGAGAGGGAGGAGAAAGAGAAGGAGTTGGAGTTTGTTGCTCATGTCCCGTTGCCGGATGAGGAAGAAATTAAAAGGAAGGTGCTGGAGAAGAAGAAGCAGGATTTAGTCAAGAAATATGTGACCAGTGAGTTGTCGGAAAATTTAAGTGATGCAAGGGATTTGCTTAATATCAAGAACTAAATGGTATGAGCACTCATTGATAAGTGTTGCAATCTTCCGTTTTCCTATTCACTTTGTGTTTTTCATGGTTTACCTTGGATGGATAGGTTACTGCTTTTGCTTATCAATCATATGGAAAAACTTGATAAGTTATTTAGGAGCATCCATTGAAGATTTCAGGACTTATTGCAGTTATGACGTTAATGTAGTACTAGTATTCAAGATTTCCCTTTTTAAAGGCCATTGTCCGTTCCTATCTATCATACTTTTCTGTTCAGGATAATGATTGTAAAGCATGCATTTAAATGCAACATGTGTGTATGTGTGATAAGGAGTAAAATGAAGAAGATAGTACTAGTAACTAGTGTATCAAACAATCATATACTAGTCATTTAAATCATACGGAAACTGATGATTCTTTTTTTTTTCCTTTTTCTTTTCCTGTTTGTTTACCATAATCTTTGTAAAATTCCACTTGATAGCATCTGCAATAAGTACAACGTTCTGCAACTTCAAGAACTTGTATTCTGCAGCAAAAGCCATTTCATAACTTATCTTAGTTCTGTTGGACAGGCAAACGCTGCAGACAGTATTACTTTGCAGCTTTTAACAATGAAGAAGGAAACATAATGCTGATGAGTGATGATGATGAGATCCACGACAGTGAAGAACTTGCTAGATGATGTTTTAAGATGATTTAAACTTCATTTGTAATGATAAATGAGTTGTAGTGTTGAGCTCTCTTTTGTGTGGGATTATTTTAGTGGGTAACCCCTCTATTTTTATCAAAACAATCCTGCTAATTTGTGTTACATTTATGAATGAAAAGTAAAATGACTCAATGGATGAATCACTTGTGGATCCAAAGTGAATCAATTCCTGAATCGATTTGGGATCTGAGTGGTTTCTAGATGGATTTAAAGTGGTTTTGGCTTGGATTCGGATTCAAAGTGGTTTTGGCTCGGATTCGGATCCAAAACCATTTTGGATTCAAAAAATTGACTCACATTGGATCTGAGTCATTAATGATTCGAATCAATTATGAATTGACTCGATCAGATCCATAATGATTATTATTGATTCATATATAGTTCTTCCTGGATGCCTGAAGAATTGGAAGCCGATTTGGAAATGGAAGGTGTGTAATGGCGGACTTGACCACTTGGAGGTAATGGTGCTTTTATATGTTTAGGGTGTATGATGTAATGAGCTCCTTGTATAGCTGAATTGACCAGAGTTGTATCTCCATCATGTCTAGGGAGTTTGGGCTGTCAATGTTTTCTTACCTAGCTGGAAAATGGGAGTATTATGAGCTCTAAGAAAATGTGACATGTTTAAAATTTCGATATCTTCAATGGTGTTTTTATGTGCTCTAAGTTTGGTAGCCTATGATTCTTTAAGCTTGGTGGTTGATAGATATTTAGGTCAATTTGGAAGATAATTGTTTTTCTGGTCATGGCTGAGCTTTTACGTGCTCAAGAAAAATAAGCTATGAGCTATCCATTTCGTTCTTGCATAAGCTTTGCCAGTACTTTTTTGTCTGCTTACTTGCACCAAATGCTACTACCCCTTACGACTTGAGATCAGCTTAAAGTATTCCTTTGACTTAGCGTTATCTGCTCTTCACAATAGTGTGTCTTTTGATTTGGAAGTGTTTCATACTTAATCTTTCGTCTTAGATTTTGATTTGCTTTGGTGAATAGAGATGTGTAGGCTCATCTGTTGTGGAGGCTATGCTGTTCAGATCTGCACCTGTATTCTATGCAGATATTATTAGTCATGAAACGTGTAACGATCTTCTCCTGTGTACACGATGAGTAAGATAATGTTGAAGTACAATTCACCTTTCACTTTTGTGATGAAAGTACTTGTGCTTTTCTTGGTGCCTCTGCCTTTTGCTACCTTTATTGGTTACTGCAAGGATCTTCTTCAACTAAAAGATGATAGTTAGGATCACCATAAACAGTTTGAGGGTGGGACTTGATAGAAATCAGCATGGTGATTTCTTTACTGAAAAGGAATCTCCGCAGCAAATCTATCTACAGGTGGGGGCATAAGTTATGCCAACATATCGAGGCTAAAAATGGAATGGCATATGTAATTTTTTTTTATTTGTTAACTTGAATTTGCAGCTTAATTATTACTTTATCACTTATGGCTAGTGATAATGCCAGAGTTAAAATACTAATGCCAAAGCAATTTGTGCATTTTAAGGAATGATTAGTGAATATAAAAGGTAAATTGTTCTGGCACTAGTAATTTCAGCTCTGGCATTATCAATAGCCATCACTTATTCGTGTTCATGGTAGTTCAATCAATCTTCTCACAAGTTTTTATTACATGGGAGGACTGAGGAGAACTATTTTACTGTGGTATGAGTATTAGTGAAAAAACAAGTTTGCTCATTCTAGTATTACAAGGTTTGGTTTACACCACTTGTATGATTCTATGAGCTTGTCATTATTCAAGTGAGCATGACCTTAGCAAATGAAGTTTGTGTCCGAAAGCGATATTCCTACTCACTACTAAGATGTGTTTGCGAAAAAGGCTTACTTGCAGCAGACCTTGCCTAGAATTGATCAATATATGCTTCAATACTATATCTATGTTTTCTCCATTTGGCTTTATGGTTTTGGCTGCCTTAGTCTGAACAAATAGCTGTTACATGTTTCAGGTACCCATCCCATTAATTACCAAGAATGAGGAAAAGACCGATTGGAATGCCTGGAGAGAAGACATTGACAGTGTGCAAAGATTCAATTTTTGAGGGGGTTCGGACCGAGCAGGGTTACATTAAGTGCCATGTTCATAGCTATTTGCATTGTACTTCTACTTACTAGTTAGAACCAGATAAATCTGGATCGATCTATATCCAGTTCAAATAAGGTCCATACAAAGTAGATCAATATTAGATCCATGATCATAAACCACATAAATAGAATTCCAAATTGCATTTTTGCCGTAATTCCCTCTATGCAAAGTTATTATCATCAATTTTACCATTTTGCACAACAATCAAGAACCCAACACAAATATCCATCAGTAATGTTTGGTGACATTTTCAACTACATTCCCATTGAGTTGATCAGCTAAAACAGTGACTGACGTTGCAGTAATGGGAAATAATGCAATAATAAAGCATTCAGCAAAATTTATCATTGCTAAAGCCCCCAGGTTAAGTGCATAAAACCGCCTCGTATTAGCACCAAATCCCTCCATTTACTAAAACTGATTCCTACTCAAAGCCAGGCATACGAAATTTGACTGCTAGGTTGCCTAAAAGTTGTTTTTTAACTTGCAAAGAAGGTTCAAAAGAGTCATAACAAGAAAGAAAGTCTACCGCAACAACAACAAAGTATGGTACATGCGCAAGTGCCACAAAACATCACACACCTGCATTGATTTTTAAAGTTTGTTGAGATTCAGAATGCCACATTTGATGGAAAGAAAGGCGAATACATCCAAGCTCGTTAATTCAGTCACAACTCACAACTGGAACGGTAACGAAGGGGATAACGCCGATGCAGTGTCCTCTGTAGCCATCTCCTACGCGGTTCAGAGGGCAAACAGACAAAAGACTCTCTTTCTGAAGCATCCTGCAAAATCTCAAAAGCATCCAAGTACATCTCGCTCGACTCTGGAATATCCTCCATCTCATTCAAACACCTGACAGCACTAGCTAGCGAATAATCAGGACCGCTTGATGATTGAAGAGATCCCACAGGAACCCTACCACTTGTGAGTTGCACAAGTTTAGCAACACAGCTCCTGAACTCGTTCATCCAAGCCTCTCCTTTAGGCTGACATTTTGAACCAGATTGCTGCATAGGCTGACATTTCAAAGCAGATTGCTGTGGAAGTTTTCCACGTGGATTTGGACTTGGAATCCCATACTCGTCTCTATAGGAAACACGATCATGATCAGCAATACCGTCGGGTGTCATCTCAACCTCAACATCCATGGAGGACTCATCAAGCCCTTGATCGTATTTCCATGGTAAATACCCATTTCTCTGTTCCACCCTCCCTCTCATATGGCTTGGTGCCGGTAACGCCAAGTTGGCCGTCTCTCTCTTAAATGCAGGACATATTCCATCAGTTATGTGACGGAGTAGATGGGTAGTCCCGCTTCTACTTGAACACGTAAAGAGCTTCTGGCAGTGATTGCACTGGCACTTATCACTCGTTCCATCCTCCTTGATAATTTTCGTGAAATGATCCCACACTATCGACCTCACCTTCCCTTCCCTCTTTCGTTTCCCACCCGTGCTCGCCTCCGAGTTGTAGCAGATATCCACAGCAGTTTCAGTATTTGCACCTTCCATCTAAAATAATGCAAACTATATCCATCAGATTCGAAGATAATGATTTTTCTTTTCCACAAACAGTACATTGATCTGCTCAGTTCTATTATATAATCTATAATCTATGGAATTGGAAAAGGATAAATTCATAGTTCTCAGATTGAATTCCACATAACACAACACAGTGCATCCATGGAAGCAAAACCGTAAACATAACTGAAATTAACCTTGAATGAATCCACAAATAGTCAAATTAACCACAACAATAGCTTTTTCTAGATAAACAATCTTACAATTACAATAATTGAACAAGTTTAAGCAACAAGGAGAATAAACACGCATTTCAGGAACATCTAGGCAACAAACGATTTGATAAACCAGAGCAATAGCTGAAGCAACAAAAAACAGATAAAATGGAAGATCGGAAAAAAAAAGCAGTAAAGTTTGACCTTATTGTTCAACGGCAGGGAAGAGTTGGGCGAGAGATCTGACATTAGAAGCAGCACCAGAAAGCACGAGGACAATTTTCTAGAGTGATGATGATGATTATCGATTGAAAACCCTAGGTGAAGGGAGAGTCATTCGGGCCAATTTAGTTTACAATGGGCCTCTAATCGGGCCAAAACAGACCATCCAGACGGCGGTCTCTCAAAAACTTGGGGAGAAGACAGGCCTCTGCAACGGGCCATTTTGGTGTGGATATGGGCCCGGCCCAGTCTAATGTGTCCGAGACTACTTTCTACCTGATTTTTTTTTATTATTATTTGTTTTTATGTTTTCTGTTTTCTTATTTTTCCAGTATTCAGATTAACCATTAGTAATACGGAGCGGATTTATATCCCACTTTTTCACATTTCATTTGTCATACTTTTATTTTTTTATTATAACTAGACTTTTATTATTCACGCAAAATTGAAAGGGAGTCGGGAGACAAGCTGTGCTCCCACCCCTTTCTGTATACAAAAGTTAAGTCTAGAAAAAAGGAAAACACCACTTCTAACATCATTGGAATGGCTAACACACAAGCGCTTAAGGCGCGAAAAAGTAGCCAGGACCTCCTCATCAAGCTCCCCAAAGGTGGAGAAGGCAAACGGGATGAAAGAGTAAACCGTGCTCTGCACACTTAGAAGAATACTTGTTCTTCTTCTTCTGAACGGCAGACTGCAACGCAGCGCCAGGGACCCAAGAATCTAAACCCCCACCAGCAAAAGGAGAGACACCCGTAACATCCAAGCAGGCGTCCCGACCTTGGGACCAATTGTATAATAACAAGTCAGTCGGGCGAAGGTCCCGTCCATCATCTGAGAGAAACCCCATAGGGGCCTCTTTCCGCACAACCACTCCAACCCTTGAACAGATGTCAGCCAAGGTATCACGCACAAGGTTGTGCCGGAACTTCACCCCCACCTCACTAGAACAATGGACAGCGTGGTCACCCCACTGGTACATCCGTCGCACACGACAACTCGAGCAAGAGGAAGCATCGGGGAACAAAAGGATTGCAAGGCGATAACACAACACAGCACGGAACTGTCGTGGGTTCATCCGCTGACCCAACCCATCAATAGAAATGGTGAGTAAGTAATCCTGCGCATGAGGTGCACGAACACAACTAAGAAGAACCTGTTGCCGATGACTCAACCCAAACCGTGACGTCAGATGTGCATCGATAACTCCAAAATAACTCTTTGCCAAAAACTTCATAAACTGGGGGGCAGGAGAGCTAGAAGTACCAGAGAGAACATCAACACCACACAAGGTCGTGAAACTGTCAAGAGCAGACTGATAAGTAGGGCCAGAAGAAAAAACCCCAGACCTCAACAGAATCCTATCCTACAAGGAGCTGGACTGCAAGCGAGAAGCGAGAAAAGCATACTGACTGACATCCTCCGCACACAGGACCCCCAGACCTCCAAGTCTGATGGGAAGAGTGGCAAGCCGCCACTGTCAATCCCCGAAACCAGGGCCTGAACCCGTAACGATCATCTCCAAGGAAGTACGCAAGGCCTGATCAAACTGGGCTAGGGCATCACCACAAGCCAACGGAGGACAGGTCCTCAAAGCATAAGATAACTTCGCCACCCCCGCACAATTGCGAAGAAGAAGAAGCTCACACTGGGGATCATCGAGCTTGCGGATAGCCTCCAACAAAGAGATGGTCTTGGAAACCCGGCGTGCAACTAGATCAAGGCAAAAACCAGAATCCGCACTAACAGAACCCCCAAGGAGCTTGACACCCCGAAGCGGACGAGAGATAGAAGAAGGGAAAAAGCCAGCCACCCTTCCGCGAGGGTCCTCCACTTGCCAAAAAAGTTCAGTCTTATCGACATTCAGATGCAAACCACAAGCTGGTCCATCAACACGGATAATATCGAGCGCCTTGACAACCATAAACCATAACTATAATTATAGTAAAACAATTCCTCAATTAAACCATCTCTAACTCTTTCTCCAAATAATTAGAAAAATTGTTACACAATTATTTCTCCAAGATATTCACTTGGCGCCAATGCTTATCATCTTCCTCCCTCCCCATTCTTCTTCTTCGCATTTTTACATAAACATATACTCTAGTACATGAGATTTAAAACCATTGCAATTCCCACAATTTACATTTTCTAACCTTCTCACCATCATACGAGTTGAGTAGTATATTAGTACTGTTCCTCTCTTGGCAAAGTTGGCAAATCAAACCGATTGCACCATAACATTTTTTAGCCCAGAGCTATTACTTTGTACGTGCACCTATGCTGCTATATGCTAGAAATTGTGGCAAGTAATAAAGATGGGCAAGTGCGAAAAGCGGTCCTTCTGGCCATGGAATTGCAGTTGTTGATTGTTCAAGAAATATTTTTAGTCTAGTTGCTAGTTAATCCATATATAGTCATAGAAAAAATCTATTCAATGAGCAAAAAAAGGAGAGAGAGGGATTCGAACCCTCGATAGTTCTTTGTTCAAACCTATACCGGTTTTCAAGACCGGGGCTATCAACCACTCAGCCATCTCTCCTAAAGACTATTTTTATTTTATTCCTCCGAGTAGAACATGAACTCATCTGTCTTTTACATTGCTCACATATTTTTTTTTTCATCCGACATTTTAGATTGTTTACATTTCCATTGTTTTCATTAAAAAAAATATCACACTCATTATACAAACTTTCTAATTCTCTGTTTCAAAACCTAAACAAACTTCACATCTCCTGTACCGCCGCGGTTGGGGGTTCAATTTAATGGTAATTCTTCAATTCCAGAAAAGAAGCTTTTGTTTTGTGCATGGCTGAATGAAAATATAGATCGTACAAAGTGTACCTGTCCATGAAATGTAGACTTGATGTACCGAAACCAAATTCCTCAAAAGTGCAAAACCAAAAAACCAAACCGTTTTCATTCGAAACAAAATTATTATTAAATATACAAAATTATATATCAACCAACTGCGGTGTGTGCATATTTTACGTTCCATTGCGAGGAGCCAAGTACTTTTACACGAATGTAGAAATGCTTCTACTAACCCTAACAAGAGATCAGTTACGGAAATCGGTTGAGAACTGATATTTGACCAGAGTCTCCATTGAGGAAGAATACCTCCAATGGCACGTAGGATGAAGACGGTGATGATGCTGAACTAAATCTGTATGTTGGTTGTAGTATCTTACTACCTTTAGGACAAGGAATTGTCAGGAGCCTAGGTCCAGTTCTCATCTGCCAAACCTGCAACCACAAATATAACTTATGGTCTCCAAATAAAGGCATGAATATGTAATAATGTTATTCAACAGCCGACTGTGGTGGAATATGCCATTCTTCAGGGCCCAGGAGTTGTGAGGAAACCCATAGCCAATAGAGTGCTGTTTGATACTGAAGTTGATTCTTTGATTTCTTGAGATTAGAATTGATTCAGTGAATATTGTACTAATTGGAGTATAACCCCACTCTCAATTTTTTAGTCCTTTGGGCCTCAATATATTTTTTACTAACTAAATCCAGGGGATGCAAAGTATGTCCCTCAAACCCTGGACTGAAGGATCAGCAGGTAAGAAAGGATATTTCTACTTTTTTTGAGAATGAGAAAACTACCTCGACTATTCCTTTTCGTGGTGCATGAATGGCAAGGCAGAGGCAATAATCACTTTTTGAATATTCACGACCAGCGGAATGCGCATCTGCATTATCTTTGCTGGCAAGCATCTCCACAAACAGGCAGCTAGCTTCACGATATCCCTACAATTGAAAATCCTTTAGTCCTCAGGAATTGTTCTTGACGTCAAGTCTAACTCGACTGTCAAGCATCTAGAACTCAGCTGACAAAAATTAACAGGAAAGAAAGGAACTATTGACCCTGTGCAATTACCAAGTTAGAACTTAGAAAGTGCAAACAACATCGGTACATTTTTAAATAGATGAAATGACCACATCAACAGAGTCATTTTCACTTAAACATGGTAATTATATTTCATTTATTGAGTTATATACACATTATGAAAGCTATTGGCCCAAAAATATATCCAGATAGCTATCAAACCTTCCATAAGCGGACGACTACAAGGGCTTGAGTATCTAACAGCAAAATACGTCCAAGTGAATCAGCTATTGCAGCCAAAGTACCACTAGGTGATAACGTCAGTTTCTCACCCTTCCTGGGTTGATCCTTTAAGCAAGTCAAAGGAGATGCTGCCACGAAATATAAAACATTAACATAGAAAGCAAGCTAGCATCTTCAATCTAAAAATATTTGACATAACTTGTTTTATAAAAACTGGAGTCCCATACTCAAATTTTTGATCTATACTAACCAGACAGAACACAATTTCGACATCGACAAAGAGGAATCTAACCTTTTGTAAATGGTTGAGATCTCGCTTCTGGCTTCTTAGTTTTCATTGATTCGCTCCGCCAAATCAATTTCGAAAATGAAGCTATTGTTGAAAATGTTGCAGGTACAACTTTTGACAAGATAGCACCCACTAGTGATCTATTATTGTCCACTGAGAGTCTACACAGAAAACATCACATGATGGATATGCAAAGCCTCTTGAAATTAAATGGTAAATAAAAGATGAATAATATAAAATATTTATTCTACTACAAGTACCACATCATCCAATCCTAGCAGACTAACCTAAATGCTGAAATCACGGCATCATCTCCAATACAGACTGCACAATAGTAACGTTGACTTGACTGCCCAACAATAAAAACAGCTGGATTCAAATGACATAGCCCATATTAAACTCAAAATGTTTCCAAGGGCCACACAGGTAAACTTTACAAACAAGAAGCAAATATGCACTTCGCTGCAAAATAAAACAGGTCTAAATCAAAGGAGAAAAAAGTTGCAAGAGAAGAGAAGATATGGTACAAAACAACTAGGGGCATAAAGTTTTGTGCACTCAATAACTATTCTAAGAACCTAAAGAAAACAAATTATGACAGACAAGGGCCCAAGTTTACAGAGAATTGACTATAAAACTGATTAAAAAGGTTAAACTAACTAATATTTTAATTCAAATTTCCGATCGGTGAGAAGATAGAAGAGTTCTGAAACTGTACCACCAACTAACCAAGTTCTTTTCTATTGCCATTAAGAAATCTGCTCCGTTTGCACTTAGAAAGTCTATTTTCATAGAAATGTTATACATTGAGTAGGAGGTAATGCTATACTTTGAGTGAACCCACTATTAATATAATATAGGGTGAGCCCAGTACTGAGTGAACTGTAAAATAAATTTGAAACTTTTTTAGGGCTTAGTCTTAATTTCGTGGTTTATGGTTGACGTTTAATCTTAATGCATTCAAAAGCTGAAATGACTCCCACATTGATTTCACAGGATCTTCAACAACAACAATATTAAACAATGGCATCCCTCTTTATGGACTCGCTGAAAATGATTCGGATCTAGTTCATAGCCTACTAGAAGCGAAGGCTCTCAGGTGGGATCTTCACAGGAAAAAAAATTAAAAAATCATTGCAGTCTATTTGATAACTCGAGTTACATCATAGCTTTGGCCTGAACCACGGAATCCACTAGAATCTAGATATTGAAAATGGTTTATGTTCTATCTTTTATAAGAAATTCCTTATAGATAAGCCGAAAAAGGAAACACAAGTTACCATGGTTGATATACTGTGAAAGTTATTCACCTTTCCAAACAGACGCCATGGTTTGTGCAGTTTAGGATGTCTTAATATATACATAAAATAATAGATGAGTTGGCCAAAGCAGATACCTATCCATAATATTGAATACAATCTATGACAACAATTATCAAAAATAGCACAGGGGGATAGATCAAGCAGGAAAAACAGAGAAAATACACATATTCATATATAGAAGCTCCATCATACTGATTTAACATGCAAAATGGAGTTATTTGATTTGAACTGAAAAGCTCCACCATATTCTTTTTCAAGAGGAGGTCATCATTTTTGTACTATTATGCAAATCTCATAGCACAAGGAAAACAGCGTTAGCATTTACCTGGATTTCCATGAGGGGAGGGGGCATCAGACCAGTTATAGCAGCATCAGCACATATACCATACTTGCTAACATTCCACAGCTGGTATGGAAGATCCGAACGAGAGTCAGAACTCTCAGGAGTGGTGTCATTAAAATCTTGCTCCCAGACATGAGATTGTTCCTGTTGAAACCAACGCCGTAGCAGATTCTGCATTTTGACAACGGCAGTTTGTATTTAAAGAGGACATCCATAGGACTTGAAGAAAACAGATGAAGTAAGAAACAGCACTGGCTGTCGATACTACTATATGCCTAAACATAACTGGTAAGACCAGAATATTTAAGAACCTTAATATGAGATCCTTCAATGCGAGCAACCACACCAGGCATCACAACACAAACCTCCTCCGACGATGTATCTTGCGTCATATCATTTTTAGTCCCACGAACTCTCAATCGAAGAATCTTCCCGTTATATATAAACTGGAAGGAAAAAAAATACATTAACTGAATAAATATAAACTGCACCAATGCCCCTTCTCGATCTCGACACCCAGTAAATACTTACATTTCCATCCCCCACATAATTATCCATGCTACATAGAATGCAACAACTATTATATCTTATGTGTGCACTGCATAACTAAACCATCAGCAACAGGATCACAGTTGGAATAACTGACCAATTGTTTGTTCCCATGAAATATCACTCAAAAACAAGGAAATGTTAACAAACAGTTGGTTACTTAGCAAGTTTATCACATACACACAGCTCAACTAAAGTGGAACTTGTAACCATCTACTACAGATATACTTACTCAGGTACATTTCATTATATTTTGTTGACTTTTTCGATATCGGTTTGACCTCAAATTAATTATAATTTATCTTATCGTGAAAAAAAAATTTAAAATTATATTTAACATGATGAATAATGAATTATGATTAAATTTAGGTCAAATTCAAATTCGAAAAAGTCAACAAAACAAAATGAAATGAGAACCCTAATATCATGGACGAAGAAGAGGAAGAGGCTAACCTGTCTGTGAATGAGCTGACCTTGGAGAGAATAGATCAAAAGGTAGCCACATGAGGTGCCAATGGCGAGAACCCTAACATCATGGTCGAAGACGAGCCATTCAACAGCGGAGAGGAATTCGTTCTCGATCGGGGACAAATCGGGTCGGATCCGGACGGCGCGGTGGTTGCCAGGGTAGTTGAGAAGGAGGATCAAGGAGCGATTGGCGAGGGCGAGGGTGTAATTGTCAAGGGAAACGAGGAGATTGGGAGTATCCACGAGCCAACCTTCCTTGCCGGAACCGAAATCGGATAGATCTTCACCTCCGGCTATGGAGCCGAGCTCCTTGAGATAGTTACGGCGAGACATGGTCTAATTTGGATTTATTTTTGTTGTGTATAATTTGGACTTTTAAATATTTGAATTTAATTTTAGCCACCACACGGTCCGACCGGTCAGACCACTAAACAGTATCCCGGTCTGACCTGACCTCACCCGATCCGACCTTTTTTGTGTCCGGCTCGACTTCCGGTTCCCAATTTTAAAACATAGAATTTTAGACACAATTATCGGTAGTTTGGTACCCATTTTTTATGTATTTCAAAACCTGCCTATGTGTTTTGAAAATGCAACATCAAACATAAACGCAGGGACAGAAGAAAATCGAAACATAAGAGATTTTGTCTTTATCTCAATAGTTGGATTTGCAAGTGAGTCGGCCACAAATCAATTCGTGTGTAAGTGTGGCTTGGTGAATTAGGGTTGGTTTCATGCTTCACTCTTCAAATTAGCATTAACTCAACTTCTTTTTTATTGTGTTATGAAGGAAGCGTCGAAGCTGATATAGGATTCAATGGCCTTGCAGTTCAACAGTACTATTTGTTCTATATTAGGTAATTATCATCGACTTTTTCCTATTTGTGTGTTGTACTTAGGTTGTTGCTAGATGGGAAGAGGCCTAGTTAATTGTGCTTTGTTATGGTACTTGTTTTTAGCTTAAAATTAAAATTGATCGGCAAACATATGCCAACACATACACGCATAATAGACTGATTCTTTTAAAAGAAAAAGTACAACACACTGAATTAATCTTTGCTTATTCACTAATCAGGTGAACTGATTAGTCATTAGTGTATTGTGCTATTCTTTAGTTGCTCAATTGTGCTATCTTTAGTTGTTCAAACTCCTAGGTAACAGCAACCCATAACCTATTCATGCACAGTAGATATGATTTGCAAGTGTTTAATTATATTTGGTGTGTTATGACTGACATTTACAGGAATGGATTTTACTGCTGTGAAAATCGATGACTCTTCTTCAGCAGAAAAAATGAGCCAGGACGATGAGTCATTTGGTTCAACCAATTTCTTCTACTACAAGGATATTCCTCTAGACCAGGGACTATTATGAATTTGGTTTTTGACAATCCTGAGAAGGCGCATCTCTTCTATAAATTCTATGGTTGGTGAAAGAGATTTCAAAATCGGATATGCCATAGTGAGTGTAGACACTCAAATTTTATGTGTAATAAAATCACTAAATTAATTTTTCTATATTTAATTGAAATTTCACGAAATTTAATTTCAATTAATATAGATTTTTAGCTGATTTTAAAATGCTTTATGGCCTATCAAATTGTGCCATGTGGAAATATTGGAGCTTTTAAAGTCACTTAATATCATTTATCATAAAATAATTACGTGGAAAAGATGGTGTATTTCTGGCCAATCAAATGGTGTCATGATGTATTAAATGTGTCAATATTATTTTTACATTTAAAAATAATAACATGGGAAAGAAGACTCAAACAAACCAATCATGACCCGCCAAGTCATAGAATTCATGCAGTTATTAATTAATTGCAAGCAGAAAATATCGACCAATCAGAATTGGTCCTTCTCTTTTTTCTCACCTATATAAGGAGCTCATTCTCCTCCACCGGAAGAATCAGAATTCAGAAGGCAGAATTCCAGAGGCCAAACAGAAGTAAAGAATTCCACATCAAGCCAAGAAGATCGAAGACATCTTTCGAAACAAGAACTGTTACAGTTCTTCAAGAAAGCTAAGGCAGATTCAAGAACGAGTCTCGGAGACTAAAGATAATATTGACATCCGTCCGTTGCAAAAAACAAACAACGGATGGAGTCATCCGTCACTAATATTGCGACGGATAAGCATCCGTCGCAACTCTCAAACGTCCCAAGGGTTTAGGGACGCGCATTATCACGAATTGTCTTTATCCGTCGCTATTTCTATTTCATCCGTCGTAAAAAGACCGATCCGTCGCTAAAGATAGCGACGGGTCGATCCGTCGCTAATTTCGGTCGCTGTTTATGGTATTTCTTGTAGTGGAAGCAACGTTGGTAGAAGATCGAATTCCATCACAAAGATTGTGGAGGCACTCGCTCAAAGATCGAAGCAACAACCATAGCAGATTCAAGATCAAGTCTCTACGACCCTTGAAGAAACATTGTTGGCGAAGATCAAGCCCCAAGAAACGACGTTCAAGATCAAGCGCAAGCCCTTGCACTGACGTCGTTCAAGTCAAATCAAATCCTATCAAGTTCGAGATCAAGCTACGAAGGCCCTCGAATAGACTATTCAAGTCAAGTCCTCCATCCATATCAAGATCAAGAACAAAGCCCTTGAAGAAGATAGAGATACTCAAGTCAAAAAGCTCAAAGACGAAGTTAACGACATCAATCAAGTCAACAAGAAGTTAATAAGCGACCGCCGCCAACTTCAAGTGAAGATTCAAGATGAAGTTGTGAAGGCCCTCGAATCAACAAATCCAAGAAGTTAACAAGCGTCGACCACCAACTTCAAATAAGTCAAAGCACATTCTCAAGAACAAGTTGACGAGGCCTTTAAGTCAACAAGTTTCCAAGTCAAGCAAGAGAAGACCGAAGCATCAAAGTCGCTCAACTTTTTAAAAGCCAAGTCCTAGATAATTTTTGAAGAGTCGGATTAGAGGATTCATAGAGATTGTAATTCTAAATAATTCAAATCAATAAAATACCATTTGTGCAATTTTATTTGTTACAGTGAGCGCCACCAGAAAACAAAGATCATAAAAAATATGAAGTGGTCGGGAACATTCTCGGGCTGGATGTCGTAAGGAACGCAAGGATGGATTGAAAAGCATATGAAAGCCAATACCGAATATAAGAAAGGCATGTCAAGCTTTTCTTCGGGTTGCACTGGAACACGGGAGTTACAGAGTCAAAGGTTTTGAACCCGGCCATGAACTCTTATCTCCATCTGAAGAATCAAAGCCAGAAAGGTGATTGCTTTGATATATTTTAGATCAGATATAATCTTAACTAATTTCAATTATTCAATGTTCTTCTGTTTTTGTTTTATGCCATGAGGGATGCAAAACTTTCACTTATGTGACAAGTACTTTTTTCCTAACAGGTGCATGTCAAAGGGTGGTAAATATATTATTAGTACTATGAGTCGTTCAGGGATGAAGTCATGAGAGATATTAGATTTCTTGAAGTTTATTGAAGGACCTTCGAATTTCACATTTACAAGTAAGGATGTGCATAACGTTTTGGCCAAGGAGCGAAAGAATCTTGTCATCGACGGAGATAGTAACACTGCATTAAGATTAATTGATGGCATGAAAGTATCTGATAGAGATTTCTTTTTATGACAAGACTCATGACCCTAAGGACAATTCAATAAACAGGTTGTTCTGTTGATGGTCTCGCTTGGGCCCAACACAAACTTTTTGGCGATGCGATAGTGATGAACGTGTATTTTACATTTTCATTTGATTCTTTTTAACCTATTTTAGCTATCCTCTATGTTAATTTAACTATATTTTAGTGCATTTTATTAGAATAGTGTCACGTTTCCCTTTAGTTTGTATTTTACAGGTTTTGGGTGAAAAACGAGGTTTTCCAGGCAATTATATTGAAGTAGACAAGGAATTGGTGTTCCGAATGCCTAATTGGAGTATCTAGAAGATTCCGGATAGGATTTGAAGTCTAGAGGTCGAGTCTGAAGGCTAAAACGTCACTAGAAGTCAAAAACCGAGTCCGAAAAGGAAAAGAAATCCAAAAACGCGTCGAAAACGCGTTTCAGCCGACAGAACCTCCCGGGCGAGTCGCCCGGGACATGGGGCGAATCGCCCCACACCAGGGGAATCGCCCGGTGTGTGGGGCGACTCGCCCCACACCTGCCGAATCCCTATATATAGTTGCTCAGTTTTCTCCGTTTTTCATACTTTTTCAGACCTTTTCTCTCACCTTTCTCATTAGTTTTAGGTAGGAATTCTCCAGAGCCTGTTCTGGGGATTCTTAGCTTAGGAGATACTTTTTCTTAGCGTTTTGGAGCTTGTAAGATCGCGATTCTTCGGAGATTGACAACCTTCGGTAACATTGTATCTTACAGTTTTTCTATTTATATTTATATATCTTTCAACATGTTTTCATTCAATCTTGCTATGATTTCTGTTGATTGCATGACATCTATGAGTAGCTAAACTTCTCGTTGGTGATAGTATGTGATTTCTTAGCGAAGGGTTAATAATTATGCTAATGGCTATATCGCGCATTATACTTTGAGTTATTGCTTTATTTCTTTGATCTATCTAAAACCTCTATCTTCGTAGTGTTGAATAATAACGGAACACAATTGGACAATTCATTGATCAATGATCTCTATGCAAAATCGGGGACTTCATGCATGATTATTAACCTGCTATGCTTTGAATGACCATACTATCACCAATCTCCATTATTGATAAGAAAAATCTTTGCCAAGTAGTTTGTTGATTTTATATTCTTAAGTTAGATTAGATAAAGCTAATTATAGTCCTTAGAGATCGACACTCGAGGTTATTTTACTGCTATAGTTGTGAATTGTCTTTGGCTCAATACAAATTTATTTGATTAACTAGAATCTGACAAATTCTAAACCAGTTCATCAGATAGTATTTGACAGCACCTTCCAGACTAACAAATATTACTTTCCTCTTGTAATCATATCCGGAGTTGATAACCATTACAAAACATGTGTGTTTTGTGCCGCCATGTGACCCATGAATCCTACGTATGGATGTCCAGTACGTTCCTCGAAGTAATGGGGAACCGACACCGTTAACCGTCGAGACGGACCAAGACAATGCAATGCGTGCGACCATTAAAGATATGTTTCCAGAAGCAGTACATGGGCTTTGCAGCTGGCATTTGATAAGAACTTGTAAGCAAAAGGTCTGACCGTATGCATTTTCCATTGACTTTTCCAGAATAAATCTATCAGTGGATGAGTTTGAGCGGAAATGGGAAGGCATCCTCAAACACCATAAAGTTGAAAACCATGTTTGGGTTTTAGATGTATATTCTGAAAAGGAGATGTGGTGTGAGGCATACTGCTGGGGTCATTTTTTTTTGGAACATGCGGAGCAGTCAGAGAGCAGAATCCATGAACTCTCGTTTCAAACTTCAACACAAGAAAGGATTCAACTTTACCGAGTTTTTGAAATGGTTTTTCGAGGATCTACATATTTTGCGAATCGAAGCATATGAAAGTCAGTGTAAGTCAGTTGTTAGTGATGAATCGGAATTTGTCAGATTCAAATTAATCAAATAAGTTTGTTTTTAGCCAAAGTCAATTCACAACTACAACGAAAACCGTAGTGCAGCAGTAAAATAACCTCAAGTGTCGATCTCTAAGGACTATAACTAGCTTTATCTAATCTAACTTAAACTATAAAATCAAGAAACGACTTAGCACAGGTTTTTCTTATCAAGATAATGGAAGTTAGTGATAGTATGATCATTCAAAGCATAGTGGGTTAATAATCATGCATGAAGTACCCGATCGTTTTGCATAGAGATCTTTGATCGTGAATTGTCCAATGTGCTCCGTTTTATTCAACACTACGAAGATAAAGGGCTTAGATAGATCAAAGAATAAAGCAATAACTCAAAGTCTGATTCGCATTACCACCATCATGCACAATTAAGAACCCTCGCTAAGAAATCACATATACTATCACCAACGATAGATTTAGCTACTCATAGATGTCATGCAATCAACAAAAATCATAGCAAGATTGAATGAAAACATGTTGAAAGATATATAAATATGAATAGAAAAAATTGCAAGACACAATGTTACCGAAGGTTGTCAATCTCCGAAGAATCGCGATCTCACAAGCTCCAAATTGATAAGAAAAATCGTCTCCTATGCTAAGAATTCCCAGAACAGGCTCTGGAGAATTCTTCCCTAAAACTAATGAGAAAGGTATGAAAAAAGGTCTGAGAAAGTATGAAAAAACGTAGAGAACTGCAACTATATATAGGAGTTTGGAACGTGTGGGGCGAGTCGCCCCACACACCGGGCGAACCGCCTGGTGTGGGGCGAACCGCCCCACATCCCGGGCGAATCGCCCGGGAGCTTCAGTCGGTGAGAGACGCGTTTTTGGATTTCTTTTCCTTTTCGGACTCGGTTTTTGCCTTCTAGTGACCTTTAAGCCTTCAGACTCGACTTCTAGACTTCAAATCCCATCCGAAATCTTCTAGATACTCCAAAAATGTCATCGGAACACTGATTCTTCGTTTTCTTCAATATAATTGCCCGGAAAATCACGTTTTTCACCTAAAACCTGTAAAATGCAAACTAAAGGGAAACGTGACACTATTCTAATAAAATACACTATAATATAGCTAAATTAACATAGAGGGTAGCAAAATAGGTGAAAAAAAGACTCGAATGAAGGTGTAAAATACACGTTCATCAAACTCCCCAAATCGAACCTTTGCTTGTCCTCAAGCAACTAAGCTAGACTCTAATGCAAAAAACAATGCAACACAAAAAATGGAGTCTCATGCCAAATGAAATGAACTAATGTATTGAATCTATCAAAAAACTTATGAACAAAAACCATACAAATCATAACATGTATTTAGGTTGAAGAATGCCTCGATTGACTCATACATATTCACATAAGCACTTATGTCAAACAAGATAGTCTCTCGTAACATTCTCTACCTGGACCTAGTCAGTGACGACGTAATGAAACATGTTAAATACAAATGGTTGTCCCGTGCTTATGAAACTGAGGACTTACTACTGTTCACCAAGTTAAGACTTTTCCTCAAAGAGGTCGAACCAATACTGGCTCTCATCAAACGAAGGAGGGTTTCCTAAAAAAGATAACACTCCCCTATTCTTCCCATCTCTCAAGCAATACCTTAAGCTATTCACCACTTCCTGAATGGCAGGACGAGGGGTTTAGAACAGATGACACTCAAACAAACAAAACACAAAAATTACAACTCGATTACGAACATTACATGAATTGAAAAACGAGACAAACACTTTGCTAAACTGCTTTTTGACTTTTTTGGACCCTCCTTTGCTTTTTTGGGGGTCTTTTCTTTTTTTTTCTTTTTTTCTTTTCCAGTTTTTTTTCTTTTTTCTGGAATGTTTCTTTTTCTTTTTTTTTCTTTTTTCTTTTAGCCAGCAGTAGCACAACGGAAAAGAAATTAAAATGACTCACAAACGACCTCCACAAACCTATTCGAAAGAATAGGTTGGAGTACAAACTTTACGAAAAAGGATAATAAACTCACAACACACACTAAAAAACGAAAAACAAGCCTAATGATAGCGTAACCCCCTCCCCAAACCTATTCGAAAGAATAGGTTGCAAAAAAGGATCACACAATCTCACACTACCTCATTCCTAGGCATTTAGCAATCTCAAAGCAAGGTGAAGACTTGTTGCCTCTTAGGTACATAATTACTCGGAAAAACAACCATAAGATCCTAACATGCATCATCCTATTATAAAGGTCTTCGTGAACCGCAGTAGAGAAAACACCACTAAGTGATGTCGAGACTACCAAGCTTAACTAAGTGCAACATAAATGTGACAAGCCAAGCGAGAAAAACCTCAAACAAATTCATAGAGATGAAGCATATGATTAATGTCATAATTAGTTAATCTACCCAATAAAAAAGTTCAAAAAATTTGGCAATAAACTCCACATAAAACATGCAAGACTATACTAGGATGAATGTAGTGTATGCAACTAAATACTAAGAAAGCGGTAAACGTGCAAATGCAAATGCAAACAAAATATTTCACGAGTTTATCATAAGCAAGACAAGTATAGAGATACCCAGCGATAACCCCCCCCCCCCCAAACCTCAACGTCGTCGCTCGTCCCGAACGTCGAAAGTGGATTAGAAGGTGAAAGCTATCTTGTATATGTGACCTATATTACTCAATCAAACTCTTGAGAAAACAAAACGGGCGATAAACGAGGTAAAAAGATCGATAATTTAGCATAATAGGAGAAAATCAGGTTTCCGAATGAAAATCCGGATCTCTGGGTTTACTGGATGACCAGGGCGAACCGCCCCACGTGGGAGGCGATTCGCCTGGGGTTTCCAAGAAACCCCAGGTTCTCTGGTCGTGCCAGGCGAATCGCCCCACGTGGGGGGCGGTTCGCCCGGTACCTCCAGACTCCTGGAGGTGTCGGTTTCCCTCCCAAAACGCAAAATTATCATCTTAAAACCTATTTTATCACAAAAACACACGAAAAATAAATATGTATGCAATGTAAGAAAGCGATAAAACTAAACTACATGCGACCATTACCACTAATGTTATCCATTATCAAATGGAAACGAATCTTGTGCATCCGTTCCATTACTCCTCGCATCTTGGGAACCATCCTTGGCTCCTCTTCCTATCTGCTCAAGCAAGTCCATGATTCCCTGAAAACTAAAATTAACAAAACCAAGAAAAACAAAATCTAAAAAATAATTAAGGGAATCAGATGGAAAATAAAAAGAGTAAAGAGGATCAAAACTCCTTTGGGACTCATAGGTGGGTGCATGGACCAGAACGTAGGAGTCACGATCAAGAGTATCTGCCGCAATTGATTCAAAGACACCAAAATCTTCAGAGATTAGCTCCTCGACCTCAACACAACTCACGCCATCACCTTCTGACTCAAGTGAAGCAATGGATTCAGTTATCACTTCCTCCAGGACTTCCTCTTGGCCAACAACCTCGACATCCGCAAGTAAGGACGTGGAATCCAAGCTAAGCACTGAGGAGACTTCATCAATGGATTCTTCTCCACATTCCTCTTCATCGGCAATGTCGATTTCTGGTGGCTGACTACCAAAGCGAGACGACCATTCCCTTGACCCGGAAGGTGAGTCCCTATCCCAATGTTCCATAAACTTGCTGGTTACTTCACCCCAAGTGCGCAACGATTTTTCCGGCGGGATTCTGAGCCATCTTCGAGCGTACCCTTTCAAGGCTCCCATAAATCCTCTCATACAAAGTTGCTCATGTGATAAAATAACCCCCTCCTCATTCTCACGAGGTATCCTCAGCACTCCTTCCTCGTACATGTCTAAGAACCCTCTTGGATCATCACCCATTGAAAACATGGAGAGAATGGAGTAGTACGAAGGATCAAGGTCATAATTCCTGCAGTCGTCATCCAATGTTATGCAAGGCCCTCGAGGCATCACATACCGGGGCAACGGAGGTTGACTCATCCTTTCGTATGACTAGTTTCTGCACACAAGGAAACAAGAAACCAAGGAGCAGAATCCACAAAAGAAAAACAAAAATTTGCAAAGAAAAACACAAAGAGTGCAAACAAACACAATGTAATCAAGAACTTCGAGAGCACAAGCACGCAAGGTAACTGAGATCAGATTAGATGAATTTTCTGAAAAAGATAGGGGGGGGGGGGAAGAAATAGGGTAAGAAAGTGAGATTTTCTTAGAGCAAACCCCCAGAGCCTGTTCTTCTGTAGGAAACTGAATGCTGAAAATATAAATAAGCTAAACAGAAAACAGGAGTATAGTCCCCGGCAACGACGCCAATTTGATGAACCGAAATTTGTCAGATTCAAATTAATCAAATAAATTTATTTTTAGCCAAAGGTAATTCACAACTACAACGAAAACCGTAGTGCAGCAGTAAAATAACCTCGAGTGTCGATCTCTAAGGACTATAACTAGCTTTATCTAATCTAACTTAAACTATAAAATCAACAAACGACTTAGCACAGGTTTTTCTTATCAAGATAATGGAAGTTAGTGATAGCATGATCATTCAAAGCATTGTGGGTTAATAATCATCCATGAAGTACCCGATCGTTTTGCATAGAGATCTTTGATAGTGAATTGTCCAATGTGTTCCGTTTTATTCAACACTACGAAGATAGAGGGCTTAGATGGATCAAAGAAATAAAGCAATAACTCAAAGTCTGATTCGCATTACCACCATCATGCACAATTAAGAACCCTCGCTAAGAAATCACATACTATCACCAACGATAGATTTAGCTACTCATAGATGTCATGCAATCAACAGAAATCATAGCAAGATTGAATGAAAACATGTTGAAAGATATATAAATATGAATAGAAAAAATTGCAAGATACAATGTTACCGAAGGTTGTCAATCTCCGAAGAATCGCGATCTCACAAGCTCCAAATTGATAAGAAAAATCGTCTCCTATGCTAAGAATTCCTAGAACAGGCTCTGGAGAATTCTTCCCTAAAATTAATGAGAAAGGTATGTAAAAAGGTCTGAGAAAGTATGAAAAATGTAGAGAAACTGCAACTATATATAGGAGTTCGGAACGTGTGGGGCGAGTCGCCCCACACACCGGGCGAACCGCCTGGTGTGGGGCGAACCGCCCCACATCCCGGGCAAATCGCCGGGAGCTTCAGTCGGCGAGAGACGCATTTTTGACACGTTTTTGGATTTCTTTTCCTTTTTGGACTCGGTTTTTGCCTTCTAGTGACCTTTAAGCCTTCAGACTCGACCCCTAGACTTCAAATCCCATCCGGAATCTTCTAGATACTCCAAAAATGTCCTCGGAACACCGATTCTTCGTTTTCTTCAATATAATTATCCGGAAAATCACGTTTTTCACCTAAAACATGTAAAATGCAAACTAAAGGGAAACGTGACACTATTGTAATAAAATGCACTATAATATAGCTAAATTAACATAGATGATAGCAAAATAGGTGAAAAAAAGACTCGAATGAAGGTGTAAAATACACGTTCATCAGTTAGTACCACCAACTAAAGGTAGTGGATTACGCGTGTTTGAATCACCTACATGAAACCACTTGTTTCTATTCAATGAAAGGACCTAACTAGTGCTGTTACGCGAACCGAGCCTTATCGAGTACTTGGCTCGGCTCAGCTCGATAAGATTTTCGAGCCCAGCTCGAGCCTAAATTTAGGCTCATTCCACTAACGAGCCGAGCTCGGCTCGGCTCACGAGTACTCGGTAAGGCTCGTTTAGGCTCTCTATATTATATATTTACATTGTTTATATTTGCGTTTTGTTAGCCTTTGATGATTTTATCATTGTGGGAGTTGATTGTAATGTGTAATCTTGAATTTTTTGATATGTTATTTAATATTTTAACATTTTTCTATGGTATTTATACTCGAGCTCGAGCTCGTTTGAGCTTAACGAGCCAAGCTCGAGCTTATATATAGTAGTTCGAGCTCGAGCTCAAGCCTGGAATTAGGCTCGTTTTGTTAACGAGCCGAGCCTAGCAATTTACTCGACTCAGCTCGACTCGTTAAACATCACTTGACCTAACCTTTTTGTGAATAGAATTCGAAAAGATGTCCCCGACCTCCGGTTTATTTTATCTTCAGAAAGAATTACGCTCAGGTTACGCTTTTTCTTCTCTTTTCTTCTGTTGTTGTCGACATCTATCTGATCATTTTATTATCTCTTTCAATCGAGGCTCTTGGACTTGGATACTACTTCAAATTCAGGTAATTGTATTATATTGTATTATATTGTATGGTTGCTGTTATCGAATATTTGGGGATTTTGATTTACATTCAGCTTTGAATCTTCTGTTGTTAGGTTATTTATAGTTATCTAACATGGAATAGTTTATAGTATGATTTTGTTGGTCATAGACTCATATAGTTAATAGTATGTGATCTTTTTGTTGTTGAATAGTATTTGTGATGGGGAGGTAATGGGACATCCGAGTCACGTCCGAGGTCCCCCTCTTTCGATACCTATCCGCCTCGAAAGTCTCGCAACACTTACCGTTTTAGCGGTATCCGCCGTCCTAGGGACCCAGGCTCGAAAAGATGCTTTCCCCCTCGAAGGGGACCAATGGTACTACCTAGTACTGACACGCCTGGCGCTGTCCCTGTCACCCAGCTCCCCATGCAACCCCAACGGGCCCCGCGTCTTGTATCCTATATATATGTGCATTTATTACGTCCAAAGGACACACGAAAAATATACACATGCACCCATGCTGCCCATTTCTCCTCTCACGTTAAATCGGCACCGATCTGACTAAGGCAGATCGGACCTACGTCCCCTAACCCTTTACCTTCCATGCAGGCCAAAGACTCGGAACCTCTCAAGTTTAACTCTGCCCATCTACCTCCATGGGACGAGAGATGATGTTCTAGGACCCATTCGGTTTATACCCGCATCATCTTGGCGCCGTCTGTGGGAATCCGAGACTAAAAGCCACTACAGCGTTAGGAAAGGGACTTAGTAGGGAAGCCAACACCCCACTCCTGGGAAGAAACGATGACGAAGAGAAAAAAGACCCCAGCCAAGCCAGCAAAAGAAGTTGGAAATCATGAGAACCTTGCCCCAGAGCCTTCTCACACGGAAACCGGGCGAGAGTACGATGAAGAATCGTCGGAGTCCAGTCGTGAAGAAACCCTCCGATCCGAGGAACCCACCGCGCCGCCCCCTGTACCTACAGGTCCCCAGATGCTCATCACAGAGGACCAGCTGACCCAGTTCGTACGAACCGTCTGTGAGACGGTCGTAGACAGCCGAGTACCGGCGGAAAAGACTCGTCTGGCATCGGTGGTGGTAAAGGAGAAATCTCGTCCCAGTGTTTCCACTCGAAGCAACCGCCTCAGCCGAAGCGATCGGTCTGCACGGACAGAAGGAACCCACAGCCAAGTTCCCAGCCAAACCCGAGCCACTCGCAAGAGGAAAACGGATAGCCTGGCTGAAAGTTCGGTCGTCACCCCTCGGGGGAGACGCGCCCCGTCGAGAGACCAGTCACCAGAGCGACGGAGAGCTCGGAGAGCTATCCACGTATCTAGCGGCGATTCCGACTCCTCACGGGAACGGGGAGACATAGATCGAAAGGCCATTAAGAGGAAAATGGAAAAGTACGAGGACCTTCTTCGAGCTCATGACCAAAAGGCTAAGGAGAGGAGCAAAAGACCTCGTTCGAGCCCCCGGAGAGGAAAGCGAGAAGATAGAGAAGCTCGAAGAGAGCCAGCAAGGAAGGACAAGGCTAGACGAGAGACGGGATTCGCTCCCAATCCTCTGTCCCAAAAGTTGATGGAACACTCGATACCCCCGGATCAAAGAATCCCCAAGAACCTCCCAAAATACTCGGGGACCACTTGTCCACACGAACACCGAGTTAAGTTTGAAAACATGATGCAGACCTATGGACACGACGAAAAAGACATGGTAATCGTCTTCCCGGGCACCCTCGAGGGAGTGGCCACGGAATGGTATTACAACATGGCACCTGGGTCCATTCGATCCTACGCCGACTTAGTCCACGCATTCCTAGGCCACTTCACGGATTACAAGAAGTCCAGACAAGCCAGCAGCTGTCTACAAGACATCATCCAAAAGGAGGATGAGCCTCTCAGGCGATGGTGGCAGCGCTTCAACGCGGTGGCCTTACAAGTTGACGACCACCACATGCATTTTCGGAGACAGACGCTCTACACCAACACGCGAAATCGAGGACTCGCGTCCGAAGTTTCGAGGGAAAAACCAGAGACACCGGAAGAACTGTCCAACATCATAAACAAATATATCGAAGAGGAGAGGATGATCAAGGAAGCAAGATTAGCTTTTGACTTGCCGCGCGCGCCTCGGAAGGAGAAATCCCCCAAGAGGGAGCGGGCGGAACCAGCGAGGAACACCGGAAAGGAGAGAAGTTTCCCAGAATGTCGACCCCCGAGGAAAAATCCGGGAGTCATTAGGTACCCACAACGCCAAGTCTTTTCCATCATCGAAAGCTTGCCGGGTATCAGATGGCCTCGAAAACACAAAGAGACCAATACAACCCGTAGCTCGAAGGAATACTGTGATTTCCACAAACAAAGAGGACACGACACAGATCGTTGCATAGAATTGATGTTGGAACTAGACCGAGGAGTCGAGGAAGGGTACTTAATGGAGTGCCGGGACTCGAACGGTTCTTTGACTGTCCGGTCCGCTGGACAGGCAGCCAGGGAAACCCCGATCCCCTCAAGACCCCCACTGCCACAGCAGTCGGCGGTTTTCCAAGAATCCAGAAGAACGATGTCCGAGGATGACCTCGAAAATGACCCCGTCCACGGAGAAATTAACTACATCGCAGGCGGTCCCACCGGAGGTGACTCCAGAAGAGAAAGGGACAGGACGGCTCGAAGGATGCGTAACTCCTATGCAGAAGGAACCCCAACGTTCAACGTAGGGTGCCTCGAAGCCCGGAATATTCCCCTCTGCTTCGACCAATCTGACGCCCCCGACCCTCGAGTCACACGGAATCAAGGGCCCAATTTCCCGTTGGTTATTTCGATGGTAATTTCGGGATTCGGGGTCAGCAAAGTCCTGGTCGACACGGGAAGCTCCGTAAATGTTATCACCGTATCCACACTCAAGAAAATGGGGATCCAAGGGACTGGTTTCTCCGACATCTCGACCAACCTATCGGGATTCGGTGGAGCGGTAGTCAAGCCCATTGGAACTATTTGGCTACTAACTTCGCTCGGGTCAAAACCCTCGAAAGCAACTCACCACTGCCAATACGTGGTTGTAGAGGATGACATGGGATACAATGTCCTATTAGGACGACCCGGGATCAACCAATTCCAAGCTGTTGTGTCGACCTACCATCTGAAGATGAAGTTCCCCACCAAAGATGGGGTAGGCGAAGTCAAAGGAGACCCGAAAGAAGCATGGGAATGCTACTGCACCTCTACTAAGGCGCAAGGATCGAAAAGCACGGGACAGTCGTCGGACAAGACGCCCGAACAAGAAAACTTGGAAGGTCCCCCGAAAAAGCAATGTTATTTGGTCGGAGACGACCCTCTCGAGTTCCCATCGACTCGAAAAGAAGGCGGGGAGCGCATCGAGCCCTGCTCCGAAGTGAAGGACCTTCATTTGTGCGAGAATCGACCAGAAAGGGTCACCAAGATAGCGGCAGACCTCCCGAAGAACTCGAGCTAGCACTATCACTTTTCCTCCAAAGGAACTCCGACGTCTTCGCATGGGGAACCATCGACCTCGAAGGCATCGATCCCAAGATAATCGTGCATCGATTGAACGTCGACCCGAGGGCCAAACCGGTAAGCCAAAAGCAGAGAACTTTCAGCCGAGAGAAAAACTTGATAATCGACGAGGAAGTGGCCAAACTCCTCAAAGCAGGCCACATCCGACCCACTCAGTTTTCGGATTGGTTATGCAATGTCGTTTTGGTCGGCAAGGGCAACGGGAAGTGGAGGATGTGCAACGACTTCACCGACCTCAACAAGCGATGCCCCCGGGACCCTTACCCCCTTCCTCGAATCGATCAGTTGGTCGACTCCACAGCCGGGGCCGAGCGCCTCAGCTTCATGAATGCCTTCCAAGGTTACTACCAAGTGCCAATGGCGAAAGAAGACATAGACAAAACAGCCTTCGTCACTCACTCCGGCGTCTACTCTTTTCGAGTAATGCCTTTCGGATTAAGAAACGCGGGAGCCACTTACCAAAGGCTGGTCAACATGATGTTCGAAAAAGAGATAGGCCACACCATGGAGGTATACGTGGATGACATGCTGGTCAAAAGCTTAAAAGCCCAAGACCACGTAGAAAATCTGAGCAAGTGTTTCGAGATACTAAGGAAGTACGGCATGAAGCTCAATCTAGCCAAGTGCGCCTTCGGGGTGAAAGGCGGCAAATTCCTGGGCTACATGGTTACTCAGCGAGGCATCGAAGCGAACCCAGATAAAATCAAGGCTGTAATTGATTTCCCAAGCCCTCGAAATGTCAACGAAGTCCAAAAGCTAGTTGGGAGAGTCATTGCTCTGAGCCGCTTTATAGCAAGATCAGGAGAAAAAAGCTTACCGTTCTTCAAAGTGTTAAGAAATGCCAAGCATTTCGAGTGGGGGGAAGAGAGCGAAAAGGCCCTCAGTGAGCTCAAGGACCACTTGTCAAAACCGCCTTTGCTTTCGAAGCCCCATCCCGGCGAGGTGCTGTATTTACACGTAGCGGTGTCCCTCGAAGTCGTTAGCTCGGTGTTAGTCCGAGTAGAGCAGGGCCAACATTTTCCGATATATTACCTAAGCAAGGTCCTAACAAAGGCGGAGATCAACTACCTCGAGATCGAAAAATTCGCTTACAGTATCATCCTAGCGTCGCGGCGCCTAAAGCCGTATTTCCAAGCACACGAGATTGTTGTACTTACCACACAACCACTGAAGAGGATCTTGGGTAAGCCAGACTTATCGGGGAGATTGGTACGTTGGGCGGTCGAACTCATGGAGTACTCACTCGAGTTCCAAACACCAAACGCCAAAAAAGCACAAGTCATTGCCGATTTCTTCCTCGGAGTCAAAGAGAAAACCAACCTCATACTCACACTCGAGGAAGCCAAGAGGGGAGAGAACCTCGAAGCCCGCTGGGAGCTGTATGTTGATGGTTCTTCGACGCGAGGACAGGGGGGAGTGGGAATCCACATGTCAAACCCCGACGGGGTCGAATTGGATTTCGCGGTCCGATTAGCTTTCCCCGCCACAAACAATGAAGCTGAGTACGAAGCAGTCCTCATCGGACTAAGGCTTTCACTCGAAGGAGGAGCAAGACATGTCCTCGTACATACGGACTCGCAGTTAGTAGCCCAGCAACACGCAGGTGTTTTCGAGGCAAAGGAAGAACCGATGAAGCTTTACCTCGCCGAGCTTCAAGCCATGGCGACCAAGTTCCAAACTTTGGAAATCACACAGATACCTCGAAGCCTCAACAAGATAGCTGACGGGCTAGCAAGATTCGGGAGCTCCTCGCAGAATGTGAGCACCCGGCAGGTATGTTTTCAAAGAGTGAAACCCTAAACACGATTCGTGAAGAACGAATCCTCCAAACATCTACTAATTACCCCCCTCCCCCTAAAAAACACGATTCGTGAAGAACGAATCCCCCAAATACTCAATGCTCAAAATTCGTTGCATTCACGGCAGGTTACCCTCATGACGGTCGAAAAACCAACCATAGGGGACAACAACCTCAAAAGAAAACGAACACTAGAAGTCAATACTCTTGACGCCAACTACACTTGGCTAGAAGACATCAAGGTACTTTCGACCATCCCTTCGAAAACCAACAGCGAGGTGGAAAACCTCCAACACATCCCCCCATTCCGGGGTAACAACTCACCTCAATTTTGTTTTTTCAGAAATTCAAACAGGGGCGAATTCCGCTAGACCGAAATGAAGCCAGAAGAATCGGCAGGAGAGCACTAGGATTCCTTTGGGACGGCTCGAACCTTTACAAAAGATCAGTCGACGGCCCACATTTAAAATGCGTCGACAAGGAAGAAGCCCGAGTAATCCTAGAGGAAGTACACGCGGGGAGTTGCGGCAATCACTCGGGAGGTAGAGCTCTAGCCCAAAAAATCCGCCGGCAAGGATTTTACTGGCCAACTCTCATTCCAGATTCGAAAGCACGTTCGAAGAGGTGCGACGAATGCCAACGCTTCGCTCGAAACTGCTCCGCCCCCGGCGAACCAATGATTGCAACACCCGTATCGTGCCCTTTCGATAGGTGGGGCATAGACATTGTAGGAAAGCTCCCGACGTCAACAAACCAGAAAAAATTCCTCATTGTGGCCGTGGAGTATTTCCCCAAGTGGGTCGAAGCCGAAGCTGTAGGAAAAATCACCGAGGGAGTGGTCAAAAGCTTTATCTGGCGCAACATTATCTGCCGTTTCGGCCTCCCCAGAAACATCGTGTCCGATAACGGCACCCAATTCACGGAGAAGAAGATAAAGGCTTGGTGCATTGAGCTGGGTATCAAGTAGAGCTTCACTTCCGTAGGCCACCCCCAAGCGAATGGACAAACCGAGGTTACCAACCGAACAATTGTTGAGAACCTCGAAAAGCGATTAGGTTCGTCGAAAGCCGATTGGGCAGACGAGTTACACGGAGTCCTGTGGGCTTATCGAACTACGCAGAGGACCGCAACACAAGAAACACCATTTTGCATGGTGTATGGATCTGAGGCAGTGATCCCGTGTGAGATAGCCGTCGAAAGCCTTCGAATCGAAGCCTACGACCCAGAAGAAAACCAGAAGGTCCGAGCTTTCGAACTCGATATGCTCGATGCTAAGAGAGAGAAAGCCAGAGGAAGAATATTGAGATACCAAGCTCTAATGACCAAAGCATACAACAAAAATCTCGTAGGAAGGGACCTCAACGTCGGAGATCTAGTGTTGAGAAAAGCCAGCATCCTCGAAAATGTGGGAAAGTTCGAAGAACCATGGAAAGGCCCGTATCGAGTCACCGAAGCTCTTTCAAACGGAAGCTACCGGCTCGAAGATCTACAGAAGAACCCTGTTGCGAGGCCATGGAACATCAAGAACTTAAGGAAGTACTACACATGAACAAGTCCGACAAACCCAACTTTTGGTCGCATTTTGGAGCCTCTTAACAAACCACCCCATCGAGGGTCGTCACTGGCAGAGGATCAATCAACCCCCACAAAGGGCGAACTTTTGTTTACATGTTCGAACCCCTTAGCAAACCACCCCCTCGAGGGTCGTCACTGATAGAGGGCCAATGTATTCTGAAAGTCCAACGAAAACCGTCCGATAAACCACCCCCACCAAAGGGTCGTCACTGTCGACGGAGATTATTATCGAAGAAATTTCAAGTGAACATGTTCATGCACACTAAATACGATAACACATTCGTAGCCCCACCAAAAAAGAAGCAAGTCTAACGAAAGACGCCATTTCGACGGAAATGGTGCCTTCTCACAGACCCCTTCTAGCTCGTAACTTAGCGAAAGTTACGGATCAAGAGTAACGCTTCGACAATTACTAACCGACGGGTACTTGTACTTTGTCCAACGACTACTCGCACCCTTCGAACCAAAATTCCGCCAAAACACGGAATGAAGGGCTTCCAAGATCGAGGCAATGATATTTCGACGGAAATACCATGCATCGACCAACAAAACTCACCTCGAAGCATCAGAACTTCGAGATCAGAATGTTGCTAAGTCATAGACGGTCGACGGATCGTACTTCTGACGAAAACAACCATTCGAACTACAAGTACGAAGAAACAAGAAAGGAAAGCCACCATTCGAAAGGAGCTCCCTAAGACTAACATTCAAGTTTCATGGTCAAAGTAAACGCATTCGAGATTCTTGTTCGAAAGAAGAGTTAAATGACGGAGGATTCCAACAGGTCAAAAACAAAATGTGACCTTCGAAAGAATCCCCACGATCGAAGCACAACAAGTACTTGTTCAAAAAATATACAAGGCCCACTCGGCATACCGAGGATGAATAAATTAAGATAAATCATCCAGAAGTTAGTCAAAAAGATTACAAAATCACCCGGCATACCGGGCCTTCACATCAAAAGACAGCCGAATTACTTAGCCACAAAGATTACCGGGGGTGAGAGGGATCGCTGCTGTTTGTTGTGTCATCGACGTTATCCTTCGTACCAAAGAAATTGTCCACCGAACGGATCACAGAAGAAAGATTCCGATGGGAATAGCTATTCACGTCAATCCCAGCAGAGACAAGGCAGTCATTACCAACCTCGCACAAAGACCCGATAAAGGAGGGGATCGGAGGAGAAGAAGCCTCGGCCTCTTCTCGGGATGAGCAACGGGAAAAAACTCCTCATTCATCAACGCCGCGAAGTAAGCGTCAGCATCACCCTCATCCTCGACGGGAGGATCCTCGAAGTTTTTGTCTTTAGTCAGATCGAGATCCACTCCCTCATCGAAGTCTCCTGCCAACTTGCCTCTCTTCCTCAGCTGACCGATCACCTTATCCGAGTCTCCACCATCTTCCCGGCGTCCTTCTTCGAAAGCAAGTATAGGAAGGCTTGAGACTTCAGAAAATCTTGGACTGCGTTCACCCTCGAAAACTTCCCGGACCGCACTACCTCTTCCCGAGTCCTCTTAAGCGCCTCCTCGAATCCGTTTCTTTCCTTGGTAAGTTGCGCAACCTGCGCCTCCAAGGAAACCTTCTTCTCTTCGATCGAGGCCATCTCAAGCTGCACCTTCCCGTTCCGATCTTGAAGCTCCCCTACCTGCTTCGATAGACGCACGGCTTCTTCAACTTTTCTCCGGTAGGCACCCTCCGCCCGAGATCGCGCTTTCCTCTCGTCCTCCAGCTTGGCCTCGAACTCAGTAGACAAATTCTTCTTCCGATCCAACCGGCTCGATATGTTCTTCGAGACGGTAATCAGCTGAGAAAGGAAAACAATCAGCTACAAAGGCAGGAAACTCCTTTCGATAAAGTAAAATTCGAAAAACAAGAAGTCACCTGCAACTGAAGGAGCGCTTCTTTAGCCCGGATCTCAGGATCGGAGAGACGGTCCAGCTCGGTCTGATCGGCCCTCGAGGCCATCATCTCCCTCCACCCAAGGGCCGTACTAACATCGCCTTTTAAGAAAGACACATCTCGGCCTCCTCCAGCTGATTGGCCGAGTTCGGCAGCAGAGGGAATTCGAAGATGTGCCGAGCGAGGAGGGGACTCAGGGATTTCCACCACCACGGCCTTCTGCTTCTTCCCTCGATTGTCGGAGGTAGACGGTTGAGCTTGGGAACAGTGTCCACCACGGGCGTCGCTTCTTCGGCGGGCCCCCCAGACTCCTCTACCCTTTCAGTTCCCCGGCCTCCAACAGACCCCACATTTCCGGATTCGGGGACAGGAGCCACCGAGCCACCCGCGGCAAACGAGGGCTCGAGGTCAGGAGCAAAGTTCGGCGGGATAATCTCCGCGACATTCACCGGCTGAGGCTCGGTGTACTTGCTAGTTTGAGACTTCTTAAGCTCCAGCTGAAGAGCCCGACGCTCGAGGAATCGTGAAGACATCCTTATCCAATAACCTGCGATGAGAAGAGATACGAAGTTAGAACATATGACAAGGCCCGAAGGACACAGAGATCGAAACACACTCAAAACTAGTAAAAATATTTTACGTACCCAAGTCTCGGATCCCCCTCATCTCTGGTTCCGAGCTCGAAGAAACTCCCGCTAGGAATAAGATCGGCTCAACCAGAAGATAATAGGGGTTGATCCGATCCTCAGGAGCCACGAGCTTATATTGATTGGGCCAACCCGCCCTGTCCGACTCCTTTATCTCAGGCACATTCCTACCCCGACGCCACAATCGGGGGGTCGGAACGACTCCCGGAGTCCCATCCTCACTCGGGGGGAGCCTCACGTAGATGAACCGCCGTTTATAACCGGCGCCATGAGACGATTGGAACCGAGAGAAGATCTCGAACCCCTTTATCGGGGAAAAGTAGTAGAACCCGCCACCATCGGAGCTCTCGACTATTTTGAAGAAATGGAGAAAGTTCGAAGCAGTGAACTTTCGACCCACAGATTGAACCCACACCCCGAAGCCGATAAGACAACCCATGGCATTGGGTAGAAGTTGAGTGGGGCAAAGACCAAGCAAGCTGAGGACCTTAGCCACGTCAGGTGAAATAGGCAATCGGAAGCCGTACTCGAAGTGAAGGAAATTAAGACACAAACAGTCATCAGGAGGATTATACATCTTATCCTCCGAATTCGGGATAAGTATCTCGTACGACTCAGGAATCCCATACCGGTCGTACAAAGCCTCGGCCTCCCGTGTTTTCACCGTGCTGCTTTCGGTAGAGAGCCGCCGGTCAGCATTCGTCTCAGTCGGAACGGGCGCAGGCTCCGGTTCCATCGAAGATGCATTAGCACGCGGAACACTGGAGGGCCCCACCCCCCGAGCACTTGAAGGCCCACCTAAGCCATCTGATTGAGTACCTTCACTACTGCTAGGGGTGCGAATACGAGCGCGAACCATCTTTTGTTGCAAAGAACGAGAGATTGACCTAGGGCCTCGAAAAACCTGGTTCGAAGTATAAAAGGGTTTCGAATCAGAGAGGCCAAGGGGGTCAGTGTCTCTACCTACAGAGGGCCTATCTACGCTATACGAGTTGGATCTAGTGGGTCTCAAGGGACCACCGGCACCGGGTTGGTCATCGATTCGTTTCGACATCTCCCAAAGTTCTACACGGAGGAAACAATCAGAAGAAACCCCAACCCGGAACCAACACTAAATGCAGATTTAAAAGTAACGACTTAGAAAGAAAAATGCAAGGAAAAAGAAGACACAAGATGCAAAGAAACATACGTCACAAAGAGGAAGCCCATCCTTACCAGGGCAAAGCCGGTGACCGGAAAAGCCACAACAAGAAAACGTGCAAAGAAAGCGGGAAAAAGAGAAAGGAGGAGAGCGTACCTGAAAGCGGAGAAAGCAAATGAACAACGCGCCGGGGAAAAACCGGTAGTCAAGACCGCAAAAAATATCGGACGGCGAAAACACGGCGGAGTAAGAGAAGCGCAAAAGCAGAAATGACAGAATGAGGCACGAGAAAGGGGGAAAAAACTGGTTTTACCAGCCCGTATTAACTGCCCTCATCATTAAGCACGAAAACCGACACGTTTGGACCCCACACGAATGAACAGGGACGCGACGCGTGGAAGGGAAGCGAACCGTCGCCCCACTAAAGACACGTGAAATACCAGTTCTACCCCCACGTTCAAATTTCGGGAATCAGCGCGATCCCGCCAAAACCGCGGTCGAAAAGCTACTGTAACTTTCGACAGACGAACCAACCCCGTCTCTCGAAACTTGGGGGACTTATGATGGGGAGGTAATGGGACATCCGAGTCACGTCCGAGGTCCCCCTCTTTCGATACCTATCCGCCTCGAAAGTCTCGCAACACTTACCGTTTTAGCGGTATCCGCCGTCCTAGGGACCCAGGCTCGAAAAGATGCTTTCCCCCTCGAAGGGGACCAATGGTACTACCTAGTACTGACACGCCTGGCGCTGTCCCTGTCACCCAGCTCCCCATGCAACCTCAACGGGCCCCGCGTCTTGTATCCTATATATGTGCATTTATTACGTCCAAAGGACACACGAAAAATATACACATGCACCCATGCTGCCCATTTCTCCTCTCACGTTAAATCGGCACCGATCTGACTAAGGCAGATCGGACCTACGTCCCCTAACCCTTTACCTTCCATGCAGGCCAAAGACTCGGAACCTCTCAAGTTTAACTCTGCCCATCTACCTCCATGGGACGAGAGATGATGTTCTAGGACCCATCCGGTTTATACCCGCATCAATTTGACTTGTGGAGTCTGGAATATGAATATTGAACATTTGATGTACATGTGTTTTGCGGTAAGACTTTGAACTTTGAATATGGTTTACACCTTTTGGGAAAAAAAATTTGTTAGATTGCCAGAGCGGCTTAAAGCGTGAGTGCAAGTAAATTAAAATTTTCAAGTCATCTAAATTAGCACGGGATAAGCTAAATTTCTAGCTCCGCCTGACTTTACCAGTCTACCTACTAACCAATATCCATATCAACAAAAAGTAAGTTTGATTTAATAAATATGTCATTTGTTAGTTCTTGATTAATTGTAGTGTCTATGTGTCTAAAGCGCTCACAGGAAATGCCTATCTACATTATGAATTGATGATGAGATGCATGTGGAAAGGACATGGGAGAAGTTGAATATAAGAGCTCCCTTATTCATGAACGAAATTGTAATTTGGTTCACAATTTAGTTCATGAAAAAGTGATTTATGAACACAAACCATATGTAGCCTTTTATCCATAAACCATTTTCAATATATGAAACATTGTTATCTTTTTCTTTTTAGTTTTTATTTTACCCATTTTCCTTAATAAAAAAGAAAGAAAAAGGTGGGAGTGGGACACTTGTTAAAAGTGGTTTGTGATTTTGGTCACTATCATTTGTGGTTTGGTGTTTTGTTTGGGCCCATGAACCATTTTTTGTTTTGGTTCATAGGGGCAAACAAGAAGTAAAAATGGTTTGGGCTGTACTTAACCATGAACACAAAGTGGTTCATGGACCCAAACAAAACACCAAACCACAAGTTGTAATTTTTTTTTTTAGCAAAATCACAAACCAATTTTAACAAGTGGAAGTGGGACACTGATGAACTGGAATTTGTCAGATTCTAATTAATCAAATAAATTTGTATTTAGCTAAAGGCAATTCACAACTACAACGAAAACCGTAGTGTAGCAGTAAAACAACCTCGAGTGTCGATCTCTAAGGACTATAAATAGCTTTATCTAATCTAACTTAAACTATAAAATCAACAAACGACTTAGCACAGGTTTTTCTTATCAAGATAATTTAAGTTAGTGATAGTATGATCATTCAAAGCATAGCAGGTTAATAATCATGCATGAAGTACCCGATCGTTTTGCATAGAGATATTTGATCAATGAATTGTCCAATGTGTTCCGTTATTATTCAACACTACGAAGATAGATGGCTTAGATAGATCAAAGAAATAAAGCAATAACTCAAAGTCTGATTCGCTTTACCGCCATCACCATAATTATTAACCCTTCGCTAAGAAATCACATACTATCACCAACAATAGATTTAGCTACTCATAGATGTCATGCAATCAACAGAAATCATAGCAAGATTGAATGAAAACATGTTGAAAGATAAATAAATATAAAGTAGAAAAATCTGAGATACAATGTTACCGAAGGTTGTCAGTCTCCAAAGAATCGCGATCTCACAATCTCCAAAACGATAAGAAAAAGTATCTCCTATGCTAAAAATTCCCAGAACAGGCTCTGGAGAATTCTCCCCTAAAACTAATGAGAAAGGTATGAAAAAAGGTATGAGAAAGTATGAAAAACGGAGAAAACTGAGCAACTATATATAGAGGTTCGGAAGGTGTGGGGCGAGTCTCCCCACACACCGGGCGAATCGCCTGGTGTGGGGCGAACCGTCCCACGTCCCGGGCGAATCGCCCGGGAGTTCCAGCCGGCCTTGGACGCGTTTTTGGATTTCTTTTCCTTTTCGGACTCGATTTTTGCCTTCTAGTGACCTAGACTTCAAATCCTATCCGGAATCTTCTAGATACTCCAAAAATGTCCCCGGAACACCAATTCTTCGTTCTCTTCAATATAATTGCCCGAAAAACCTCGTTTTTCACCCAAAACCTGTAAAATGCAAACTAAAGGGAAACGTGACACTATTCTAATAAAATGCACTATAATATAGCTAAATTACCATAGATGATAGCTAAATTGGTGAAAAAAGACTCAAATGAAAGTGTAAAATACACGTTCATCAAACTCCCCAAATCGAACCTTTGCTTGTCCTCAAGCAACTAAGCTAGACTCTAATGCAAAAAACAATGCAACACAAAAATGGAGTCTCATGCCAAATGAAATGAACTAATCTATTGAATCTATCAAAAAACATATGAACAAGAACCATACAAATCATAACATGGATATAGGTTGAAGAATGTCTCGATTGACTCATACACATTCACATAAACACTTATGTCAAACAAGATAGTCTCTTGTAACATTCTCTACCTGGACCTAGTCAGTGACGACGTAATGAAACATGTTAAAATACGAATGGTTGTCCCATGCCTATGAAACTGAGGACTTACTACTGTTCACCAAGTTAAGACTTTTCCTCAAAGAGGTCGAACCAATAGTGGCTCTCATCAAACGAAGGAGGGTTCCCTAAAAAAGATAACACTCCCCTATTCTACCCATCTCTCAAGCAAAGTCTTAAGCTATTCACCACTTCCTGAATGGCAGGACGAGGGTGGTCTAGAACAGATGACACTCAAACAAACAAAAGACAAAGATTACGAACATTACAAGAATTGAAAAATGAGACAACACTTTGCTAAACTGCTTTTTGGCTCTTTTTTAGACCATTCTTTGCTTTTTTGGGGTCTTTTCTTTTTTCTTTTTTTTCTTTTCCAGATTTTTTTTTTTCTGGAATTTTTTTCTCTTTTTTTCGATTTTTTTTTTAGCCAGCAGTAGCACAACGAAAAAGAAATAATGACACACAAACGACCTCCCCAAACCTATTCGAAAGAATAGGTTGGAGTACAAAATTTACGAAAAAGAAAAATAAACTCACAACACACACTAAAAATTGAAAAACAAGTCTAATGATAGCGCAACCCCCTCCCCAAACCTATTCGAGAGAATAGGTTGCAACAAAGGATCACACAGTCTCCCACTACCTCCTTCCTAGGCATTTAGCAATCTCAAAGCAAGGTGAAGACTTGTTGCCTTTTAGGTACATAATTACTCGGGAAAACAACTATAAGATCCTAACATGCATCATCCTATTAATTATAAAGGCCTTCGTGAACCGCAGTAGAGAAAACACCACTAAGTGATGTCGAAACTACCCAGCTTAACTAAGTGCAATACATAAATGTGACAAGCCAAGTGAGGAAAACCTCAAACAAATTCATAGAGATGAAGCATATGATTAATGTCAGAATTAGTTAATCTACCCAATAAAAAAGTTCAAAAAATTTTGCAATAACCTCCACATAAAACATGCAAGACTATCCTAGGATGAATGTAGTGTATGCAACTAAATACTAAGAAAGCGGTAAACGTGCAAATGCAAACGGATAAAACATGCAAGGTACTCTACTCATCCTTTCAATGCCAAGCTCCAAACTAACAACACTAGTTCACTTAAATCCCATCCCCCCTCATGAATTTAAAGCTAGTCCCTAGCAGTAAGAAAATGAGAAAATAAGATGTGATACTAGATGTTACCGCGTGGTTTGGCCTCGTTCGGCTGAGTACGCTAGATGTAAGGTATTGAGATTGCTCCAGAGCCCTTATTGGTGATCATCGGAGCTCGTGGTGGTGGTGGTAGTTCCACTAATAGATCGGATAGGACCAACTCCTCCATCAGTATTCATGGCATCCTCATTGTCCCTATTGTCTTCTTTGTCACTACTGTCATCACCATCATCACTAGTAGAATTGATTTGTCGAAGAGAATCCTCAAGATTAGCCGCTGCAGTTATGGGGTCTTCCATCCGGTATCTCTCTAATAGACTGTGAACTGTTGAAGGGGAAAGAGCAGTGGTCTTACAGTCTCCCTCTCCAACGTTTTATACCACATGGAAGTTACAGTAAGCTGCTCGGATATTCAGAGGTCTTCCTCTTCTTTTCCCAATGTTGCCCACATTCTCTACGGTTGATGCTCCCGATGTCTGTATGGTGCTCCCTTTAGAGGCAGTCGAGGGGCACCCCAAAGAGGGGCTGGGTGTCCATGTCATTATGTTTTGGAATCAAGTTAGCGCCGGAACTTCATCACCACTGTCGACTCAAGTCTGAATCTGTTGTGGTGAGGCCGCCCCGGTACCTTCCTATTCACACGAACCTTGCAGTCCTTGTGACAGGTTTTCGCCGTAATATTGGTTTCAATCCCTTTAGTGGTACGTGAATAGATATAAGAGTGCTCACTCCTGGTGGATTCTCGTTCCTTCTTATGGATAAATCGCGACGTTGTTGCAAAAGCCCGTGGCTTGAACGCACCTCTAATGAGATCACTCTCCTCGATATGGTTGTAATCGATCCGTCTCCAATACTTCATCGTAGCCAAACGGGAGTGCTCATCTCCCTTTTTGGCATGGTTCCTACAAACAACAATTAGTACCTCGTATGACACAAAACAGACTTATGCATATGCAAATGTAACAGTGAAACACACGAGTGATAACATCAACAATAAAACTCCTTAAATGCTCCATGTCTAATCTAGCTACTAACATGCGACACACCAAAACAACTTCGACATGTACATATCACATTATGCTCGTGCTAGACAACCAATATCCCTAAATTATAAGGCTCAATTCATACCACACTAGCAAAAATTCTATCATAAATCCTCAAACTCATCAATCATGCATTCTACCATCATGTCCATCATTATTACATCAGTAAACACAATCATATGTACGGAATGGAAGGAAAAGAAACATTGCATAACGAGATATAGACTTCTAGTAGCAAAATTCTCAAACCAACAATCCAAGCATAATTGAACATGCAATTGATAGTGAATAATGTTTCTAATCACACAAACAACCTACTCATACATCATAGAAGCCTAATTGAAGCAAAAATCAGAAAACCCCCAAATTTGAAAAATTAGGGTTCATGTGAAGATACTTCAGATCTGGAAAACGAATGCACTAGTGTTGAAGTTGTTCGGATGAAAAGAAAGAGCACGTAATGGGCTTCGATTGAAGCTAAAGAACACAAAATTTGATGGAAGATTGAATGTTTTATGAAAGATTGAAGAATTTTAGATTTTTTCGGATTTTTGGGAGTAAGAGAGTGAAAAGGGGGAGAAAATGAGGAAAAAGGGGAAGTCTCCCGTTTTTTATCCTCAGATGGTGTGGGGCGATTCGCCCCGTGCGGGGAGAATCGCTCCACATGTGGGGCGAATCGCCCCCCACGTCCAGAGAGTGCGAGCTCTCTGGACATGTGAGGCGACTCGCCCCCACCTTCAGAGGTAGGGAGACGATTTTTTTCAAAAAAACTCAGTTTTTAATCCCCGAAAACCATTTTACTCATAAACCCACTCGAAAAAGTTCACTCAAACATAGACATAAGCACAAACGATACATAGACGAACAAATTCACATAAGAAAAGCAAATTGTTCAATTTATGAATGCATGCAATAAAGCGGTAAAAAAGCGATAAAAACTCCGGGTTGCCTCCCGGATAGCGCCATTGTTTATAGTCTTAGACTCGACTTCTTCTTGCTCCTAGCTCTTCTTCTTGAGGGTACTAGACTTCCCCTTCATGGATCTCCTCCTCATGCCACGAATCTGCGAATGAGAATGAACATAGACAGCAAGATCAAAGTAGTTAATGGTGTGAGAAGCATTGAAGTGATTGTGTGGATCAGATACGGCTCGCAACACATATCGCTTGCCATGCACCTCAATGGTGCAAGTCCTTCATTAGATGTCTATCACGGAGCGTAGTTTAGTCAAGAACGTTCGCCCCAAGAGAACAACATCTCCCATCCCAGGTGTAGACGTCGGCATAACTACAAAGTTGGTGTACACATAAGCTTCACCAATCTTAATCAATACGTTCTTCACAACGCCTTCGGGTCTCACAAAGGATCCATCAGCCAATTGCACAATAGCCTTATGCTCAGATAGTTTTCCAAGGCTACTCTTCTCAAACACATTCATTGGGAGCACATTAGAGTAAGATCCCGTATCTAGTGTAGCACGAACATCTTCAAGTTCACCAATCCCAACCTTAACATCGAAACTTTGAGGGACTGGCTCGGGATCCTCTTGCTCCTCCTCACTCTCATCAGAACCAAGGTCCTTCTCTTCTTTCTTGGCTAGTGGGGGTTCTTCATCCTTGCGATGCTCACACTTAGCAACCTTCTTGATGGTGATCTCAACAGGTAGATCACCCACCAAGGTAATGGACATCAACCTCTCAGTGTTGCTAGGCAGCTTCCCTTGCTCCCTACTTGCTCCTCGGTCAATCAACTCTTGCATCTTTTGATGGGCAAGCCTAGTGCTCTCTTCCAATCGATCAAGCCTCGCCCTAGTCTTCTCAGAATCTTCTTCATAACGCTTAAGAAAACTTTGGGTGTGATAAACCATCTTTTGCAAGTTCTCCATCAGTAGAGCTGTCTTCGACTTCGGTTGCTCTTTCGGAGCGGGATTTTCACAGTGATCATTACCATAGTTAAGCCTACTACGGTCTTGGTTAGGGCCATAAGTTTGGCTAGCCGGTGCATATCCTTGATTGTTCCGGAATCCTCTTCTCCAAAATCCACCTCGAGGATTCCTACCATCTTGTCCGTAGCTAGCTTCTTGAGTACCGAATTCCGTAGCAAAGGCTTCCTCTTTGCCTCCTTGAACCCAATTGCCATCATCATATGCAAGATCCGATCTACACATATGAGCTCCATGCCCATAGTTCTTGCATATTCGGTAAACTTCGTTTGACATAGCTGTTCCTGCGGAGTTCTTGAGGACTTGCTTCAACTCATTGGTAAAGCACTCGAATCGATCCCCATTCCCCCCCATACATAGGGGTCTCCTGAGTCGGTGGAGCTTCAGGTCCACGTTTCTAACCATTGCTCTTGGATCCTTGAATTGCGAACCCTTAGCAAGCCTTTCGAAAACCGCCCAGACGGCTTCCGCGGTTTCCTCCCAAATATTGCCACGGCATTGGAAATCCACCACTTGTTGGTTCTCAAAGGTCAGTCCATTGTAGAAGTGTTGGACAAGTTCCGAAAGCTCAAAACCATGGTGAGGGCACTTGTTCATGAGGTCTTGGAACCTCTCAAACGCGGTGTAGTTGGTCTCATCATAGTCTTGTTTGAACCCAGTGATTTGCGCCTTAAGCGCGGTAGTCAAGGTGTGAGGGAAGTATTTCTCCATGAATGCTGAAAAAACCTTCTCCCAAGTGTCCAGTGATCCCGCCGGTAGAGAACTCAACCATGACTTGGCTCTGTCGCCAAGCCCCATAGCAAAAACCTTCATCCTCAACTCATCCGTTGTTATTTCAGCTCCGGGTCGTGGGAGTTGGTTGACGAAATCATCGATATCGTGCAAGTACCCCATCACATCTTCCCTTGCTAAGCCATAGAACCTCGGAAGTTGTTGGAATGCGTGGTTCTTGATTTCCAGATCTCGAGTTGCAACAAAAGAACAATCGCCTGTGGCGCCCCAGTCTGGAATAAAAGTACTTCCTAACCGGATAACCACCCGCCTAATCCTTCGTTCAAGTGAATTCGGTTTCATCTTTCGAAAAGAAAAGGAACGGTAAAATAAAATCAATAAACATTAAAATCAGAACATATCAAACTCCATAAAACTCTTTATTTCAGCAATATAAAACATAACGAAGTTCAAACTCACTTTTACAATATCACACAAGGGCTGGATTACGGGAACATGTAATTTACATGGATTTCACACGTACAAGGAACCCGTTTTTATTCAAGCAGCTACCAAATATCTACAATATGTCACTTCCTCGTCCTCTACTTGATTACTCTGAAGAAGGAAACAATGAGAGGGTAAGTCTTTAATGACTTAGTGAGGATAGTAAACACGAACAGCAGAACAATTGCTAGTTCAAAATCAAAGGCAATCAAGGATAGAAGATATGAATAGAATCACGATAACACACATGTACCAGCCGTCACCTTGTAAACTAAACCTTATACTTCCACGCGAGGAGCTACCTCGAAACAAAATGACATGCCTAGGTACATGTCAAACGGGAATGTAAGATGCAGCTACCCTAACTACATCTAACTCCCGAGCAGGTTCTGAATATATAACTTTAACCAACGGTCCTTTCCGCTCGGTGGTTATACATGGCAGTCCTAGGGCCCAAAACACGTACACGGATTATATAAACACCACGATTTCTTATCACAGTTCAATAGTGAATTAGAGAAAGAATTGAGAGAACTAATTCAATATTGAACAACAAAGGATGAAGAACAAGAACAAAGGATAAGAAACGAATTGAAAGTTTGGCAAGAATCAACACGAGAACAAAAGAACTGAATTGGTAAACGAAAGAAGTTCTGAAATGAACAAAGTTGAACAAGGAAGGGATCCTCACCTATTCCGAAGGTACTTGTGCATAAGACTCACTAACCGTACCTATACAACGAGTTGCTATTTTATTAATAAGACAGACACACATATATCATATTAATTAACACAGAAGGTACTTTCTTATCTACTATCAATTAATTAAGAGGCACAATACTGTATTTGAAAATAACACCTCTGTAATTATTTTCAGAAAGCTACAGTTCCATTTTTAGTGTTATAAAAAGTTCAACAGAGGTTCATTTACTGAGAGAAACTAAATTCTAGCAAAACGACAGACTGTAGTAAAACGACAAATCTTATAACCGCAATAAAACAACAAACTGTATGACTGCAACAAAAGACAGGACTGTAACAAAAACGACAAAACTTCATATTCGCAACATAACAGTTTCTGTGTGCATTTGGCCTAAAGAAATACAGATTATAGCAAAGTATATCATTTCAACATCTCAAATCTTGATCAATATCATTAATAATAACATAAATCTATAGAGAAAGAAACATAGACTATTTACAGTAATTAAAACATGAATAGATAAATTACCTCTTATTCTTCTGCTTACAGGCTCAAACGCTAACTCCCTCTCCTAAGAACTAACTGAATTTACGAATTGAAACTGAGATTGAGAGTGATGGTTTTGAGTTGAGGCTGAGAGGGCTATTTATAGAGATTGATGAATACCGATGATTGGTCGAATAAAACGGCCAAAGATGACAACGTTGGGAATGAAAACACCTGGATTTCTTCTCGATGATAAGCGATGAGTTGTTTCTTCGTCGATAAGGATTTGAGATGGAACGATAAAGCTCGATGTATCTCCATCCATCCATCCATCATGACCGTTGAAATCTTCGATCCGTTGAGCTGCTTGCGATTTGAGAGAGGAAAGAAGCACAATTGTATTGGAGAATGAAAGAAAAATTATGATTGGTTTAGAGAGAAAAGATCAAATTGATCAAATCTCTGTTTTTCTTTTTTTTCACACCAATACTAGATCTACTTAGGAAAATTGCACCTTTTCTTGGTAAATTAAAAACTAGGGCCTATAAAAGTAATTCTTGCAATCTAGTCCTATAAGTTTACTTTGACCCCCTAAATGCACCACTTTACGCCAAATAATACGTACTAGTTTCTTTTTGACATTTTCTAGATATTTCTAATAATAAAATACTCATGTAAAATATAATTCGAAATTAAAGCACATAAATTTCAAATATCAAACGTAGATAAATTAAGTAAATTATGCGGTTGGTTAAGGCGGGGCGTCACAATCACCCCTCCTTAAGGGAATCTGATCCCGAGATTCTTACCTGGTTGAATGAAGAGTTCCGGATAATGCTTGAGCATGTCGTCTTCTCGTTCCCAGGTTGCTTCCTCAACCTTATGATTTCTCCATAACACTTTGAGAAGTGGTATTTTTCGGTTGCGCAACTCCTGTATTTTCTTATCCAGAATGCGCACTGGTTTCTCCTCGTATGTCAAATTCTCTTCAAGTTGTAGATCCTCATGACTTATGACATGCGAGGCATCAGGATAATATTTCCTCAGTTGTGAGACATGGAAGACGTCATGAATTCCAGTAAGATTTGCCGGTGACATCAATCTATAGGCAACTTGTCCCACTCTCTGAGTAATTTGAAATGGTCCAACGTACCTCGGGCTAAGTTTACCTCCTTTTTCAATCCTTTTGAAACCCTTGCGTGGAGAAACTTTGAGAAAGACAAAATCATCAACATCGAACTCCAAATCCTTTCGACGCCTATCAGCGTAACTCTTTTGTCGATCTTGAGCAGTCTTAATCCGCTGCTTAATGATTTGCACTTTATCAATGGCTTCTTGTATGATGTCAGGCTTTAGAGCTCTTTGTTGTCCATCTGATGTTCTTCTCCACTCATCTAAATCCCAATTCAGGGGTGATCGACACTTCCTGCCATACAATGCTTCATATGGCGCCATTTGAATAGTAGCTTGGTAGCTATTATTGTAAGCAAACTCGATTAAAGGCAAATGCTTGTCCCAACTACCACCGTAGTCCAAGATACATAAGCGCAACATGTCTTCTAGAAAACATATAAGCCTTTTTGATTGTCCATCAGTTTGTGGATGCGCGGCCGTACTAAAATGCAAATCGGTACCCAAATTTTCCTGCAGTTGTTTCCATAGACGAGATGTAAACTTTGGATCTCGATCAGATACTATTCTGATTGGTACCCCATGCAACCGAACAATCTCTTTCTTATAGAGCTCCGCTAGAGCTTCTACTCCAAAATTTGTTTTCACGGGAAGAAAGTGTGCAGATTTAGTAAGTCTATCAATGATAACCCAGATACTATCATAGACTCCTCGTACCTTTGGTAAGCCCGTCACAAAATCCATAGTAATTTGATCCCATTTCCAACAAGGTATTGGTAAAGGTTGTAACATACCTGCTAGACGTTGATGCTCGGCTTTTACCAATTGGCACGTAAGGCACCTTCGAACGAAATCTGCAACGTCTCCTTTCATTCCATTCCACCAGAAGTGGTGCTTCAGTTCTCGATACATTTTTGTTCCTCCTGGATGAATAGTGTATCGAGATTTGTGAGCTTCATTCATCAAACGCTCTTTCATTTCATCGGGTACACATACTCGATCCTTGTACCACAAAACTCCATCATTGTCAGCTTTAAATTCTGAGTTTTCCTTTGTTAGCACTGACATCTTCTGTTTTTGAATCTCTTTACTTCGATCTTGAGCTTCCTTTAATTGTGAATACAACTCTGGTTGGATGATCAATCCTGAAATCTGAGCATGAGATTCTACCAGGATCAAATCATAATTCGATCTTTTTGTGAGATTGGCGAGTTGAGCAACTTCCTTTTTGCGACTCAAAGCATCAACTACAACATTCGCCTTTCCTGGTTGATATAAAATAGTACAATCATAATCTTCCAGGAACTCCATCCATCTTCTCTGTCTCATGTTGAGATTCTTTTGACTGAACAAATATTTCAAACTCTGGTGGTCGGTATAAATCTCGAAAGTCGCACCGTATAGATAATGTCGCCATTTTGCCAAAGCAAAAATGATAGCACCAAGTTCCAAATCATGGGTCGGATAATTTTGCTCGTGTGATTTTAGATTTCTTGATGCATACGCAATGACCTTTCCATTTTGCATCAGTACACATCCTAATCCTTCTTTCGAGGCATCCGTGTATACCACAAACCCTTCTATTCCATCTGGTAATGACAATATAGGGGCTTCCGTCAATCGCTTCTTTAATTCCTGGAAACTCATTTCGCAATCCTCGTTCCAAACAAATGTAATGTCCTTTTGAGTTAATCGAGTTATTGGTCCTGCAACTTTTGAGAAGTTTGGCACGAAACGACGGTAATACCCAGCTAGACCTAGAAAGCTTCTTATTTCGAATACATTCTTTGGAGGTTTCCAAATCTCAATTGCTTCTACCTTTGAATGATCCACTTCTATACCATCTCTCGTTACTACATGTCCTAAAAAGGTTACCCTTTCTATCCAGAATTCACACTTGCTGAATTTAGCATACAACTTATGCTCTTTCAGGGTTTCTAGTACCAATCTCAAGTGAAGAGCATGATCTTTCTCATTTTTTGAAAATACTAAGATGTCGTCGATGAATATCACAACAAATTGATCCAAATATGGCCTGAAGATACGATGCATCATGTCCATGAATGCAGCAGGTGCATTTGTTAATCCAAATGGCATAACAACAAATTCAAAGTGACCATACCTTGAATTGAACGCTGTCTTTGGAATATCATCTTCTCGTATTTTCAACTGATAGTAACCCTGTCTCAAGTCTAGCTTCGAAAACACACAAGATCCCTGGAGTAAATCAAACAACTCATTTATTTGTGGAAGAGGATACTTATTCTTCACAGTAAAACTGTTTAGACCTCGATAGTCTATGCACATTCTCAATGATCCATCTTTCTTCTTAACAAATAGCACAGGAGCTCCCCATGGAGATGTGCTAGGTCTAATAAATCCTCTTTCCACGAGATCTTGTAATTGAATCTTCAACTCTTTCAGCTCAGCGGGTGCCATGCGATATGGTGTTTGAGATATCGGAGTAAACTCGATTTCTCGATCCGGTGGTAAAGAAGTTAATTCTTCAGGAAAAACTTCGGGAAATTCTTTTACCACCTCGACTTCCTCAATTTTCGCTTTGTCTTTAGGCTGATTAATCAAATATGCCAAAATTCCAGAGGCTCCTTCTTTCAAAAGTCGCCTAGCCTCAACAACAGATATCATCCCTACGATCTCAAGATTTTTCTGAACCCGTTCCAAATTTTCACCTTCCACTTCACCCAACTTCACTTCTTTAGTATGGCAATCCAACGTGGCGTGATTCGAGTAGAGCCAATCCATCCCAAGTATCACATCGTACTTTTCAATCGGTAATTCTATTAAATTAGCAAGATAAGTACTATCCTTTATTTTTATCTCGCAATTCCTATGAATAGCATCAGTAATAACACTTATACCTATAGGTGAACTAACTTCAAAGATATAAGGCAGATGTTCAGCAATTAAGTGCAATCTACGCGCAAACACAATCGAAATAAAAGAGTGCGTAGCACCGGGATCATAAAGAACCTTACCACACTCATCATTGACCGAGACTTCTCCTTCCACGACGTCAGTTGGTTCAGGTTCTTTTTCCCCGCCTAATGCATACGCTCTTGCGCGTACTTTTGCCTTTCCAGGTTGAGCCACGTTTGGCTTTGCGGGCTTTCCTGGTTGTGTTCTTGAGTTTTGGCACCTTGGACAGTCCGCAATGCGGTGCTGATCACTTCCACAAGCTATACATTTGCCACTCTTTTTCCAGCACATTGCCTCAGTGTGACGTGGATTTCCGCAAAAGTTACATCCAAGGTCGTTAGTTGGACGATTCATCCCAACGGGCTTATTCGAGTAGGTATTCTTAGATGGGAAATTTGTCGGGTTAGTCCTTGCCACTCCAGAACCTTGGTTTTGGCGCTTGTTACTCTGTCCACCAGAATTCCTCGACTGGTTCCATTTCACATTATAACCAATCTTCCGAAGTTCCTTTATCTCCGCCTCAACCAGTAGTGCCTTATCTACCGCTGCCACATAATTTGGGAATTCCACGGAAACAAGTGCCCAACGAATTTCTAACTTAAGGCCTCTGACGAACTTCTTAATTTTTCTTTTTTCATCGTCCTAGAAATGTGGAGCATATTGGATCAATCGGCTAAACTGAGCTTCATACTGGCCAACATTATTCATACCTTCAAGGAGATTAGTTAACTCTGATTCACGTGCATCACGAACTTCTTGAGGTATGAATTTTTGACTAAATTCTTTCAGAAAGTTAGCCCAAGTATAAGGAGTGCCACTTTGTTTCCAGCGCCGATTTACCACTGCCCACCAATGACGTGCGGACTCCTCGAGACGATAAGAAGCATATTTGATCTTTTGAGAATCACTGTAGTTTAAGACCTCAAATATCTTCTCCATTTCTGCTATAAAGGATTCAGCTTTCTGATCATCGGGTTCACCCAAGAACCGTGGAGGACGAAACTTCAAAAACCTTTCTAAAGCTTGATCATCACTTAGAGATGTGGAAGCCTTCTTTGCACCATCAGACGATGCTTGGTTCTGGCAGAAATGTCTCAGTTGATTTATGAATCCATACATAGATTGCATCTCAGAGCCTTCACCCTTTTTAGTAGTCTTACCGTTGAACTCTGGTTGTTTTCCAGAATCTCGATTCTCTTCCTCATCCATTGATTCTTTATCATGTTCATCTTCTAGCGTGACCGTGTCCTTGTTTGTACCGTTTTCACCCATAACTTATTATCTGTAGCAATGCACGGTTAGAATCTACCTTCGTTTTCCTATTCGCGTATCTTGGTAAGAAAATTTAAGATAGTAGACGTCTAGTTGATAACAAGAAAATATATCTAGATGATAGAAAGAATCGGTTCTCACATAATCACTCGTCAACCAATAATTTCATAAAGATATAAGCTTTATTTACCAATTCTAAATACTGCTAATAAGGAGAAAATAAGAAGAAGAGCATGTAGTTGCTAAATGATAATAATAATAGTTGAACTCATAGCAATATAATTGTCAATGTATAAGCGTATATAATTATCACAAAGGTTAATGCAAACCTTGTTTGCAAGATAGTACAACTTTTCAGCTTTCAACTTAACTTTTAATACCCAGAACAGCATATACACATGTAACAGTGATTTGCAGAAATCTGTTTTCTGACAGCTAGACTGCTGACTGTTTGGAAATTAATTTGAACATCCAAACGATGTCCGAATTTTGCAAACTAAAATTCCTAGCGTAGCTACTTCAGTATAGCATCATTTCTGAAAAAATGGGAATTTTTAAAGTCCCCAGTTGCTACCAGAAAATTATCTACTACAGGCTGTCCAGAAACAACATTTTGTGTGCCTTTGTAAGAAATAAAGGTATTTATTCAAACAACAAAATTACTTTCTGGAGCTTCTTTGAACTTCAATGCACACATTCAAGCAGTCCAAATGGTCTCCTAACATGGAAATTAAGTTGCTAATGTACTCTTTAAAACAGAATTATCAATATAGAATTCGTAAAATGTCAAGAAAATATATCAAGTTACTCAGTCATACACAGAATCTCTATGATATAGTTATGAGCTGTTTTTGACAGCAAAATGCAATTTATAATTGCAGCAAAATAGCAGCAGAGCAATATAGACTCAATAAAATAACTTCATGTTTACCAGAATTGGAATTTGCAGAACATGATATGAAAGAGTTTTTGAAAGAAAACTTAACAGAAAATTTCATAGCAGGTGGAAAGTTTAAATAGTTGTTCTACCTAATAATTAGAAGGCAGTAAACAATATTTGGGTATACAATTAGTTGACCACCTGATTATATGGTTTGTATTTACCGCAAAACATTTCTAAATTTTCTACCATAACAGGTGTTCAAGAGAAGAATGTTCTATCTTAAAAGCACAAGGCAGAAAACAATTTATAAGTGTGTACCTTAATAATCACCAGCTGCTAAATCATAGTTGCAGAATAGTTCACAAACAGATAATATTAACTAACAACTGCTGAAGTGTATTTGCAGATTATACTCGCACAGAAAATAAGCAGAACTGGAACTTCAGTAAGCTATCTTAGACACAAGGTTTTTTTATAGACCTGATATTATCCAAGCCTAATTTATTAAGAAGCAATTCACAGTGACGAGAGACAATCAAGCGTCGAAAATATAACAAGAGAATAGAAAGAGACCACACAGAACTAGCCAGCAAGCAAACTATTATCAAACCAAATTGTACATACTCCTTCATCACACAAGCAACTTCTAGATAAGATGACCAACAAGCCTACAAACTCCCAAAGTTTCTGGTGTTTAAGATTCTAACAAGAATACTTCAACAAGAACACTTTACCAAATTCATGAAATAGGAAGATAAGGATTAACACACCAATAAACAAGTCTGATAAAATTCTGCTCAAGATCAAAATCTGAAAATCAGATCTGAGCATACTAAAGCCGATATATATATCAAAAGATGTTACATACATGTGCTAGGTATATATATATATATATATATATATTTATACCGACAAAAATTGGCCTATTCTAACAAAATGGCCTACGATAATCAGGGCAGCACTACAAAAGTGTTGTAGGCAACTAGCTATACGTGCCTCCCTTGAAACTACATATATATATATATATATACTAATACTGCCTTACCTGCTGCTACTGGTAACACATCAATCATCAGATATGATGATTGTGCCATCCACGATCTGATAATTGCTAATTTCGTTGACAGGCTCCTCCTTCACACCCCTTGGGTCAGAATCCTCAAACTCCTCGTCTGGGTCTTCTTCATCAATCAACAAACCTTTTCCATTGTTTTTTTCCGCCACACACAGTCCAGATGACTCGGGTCTAGATGTCCCCACATAATGTGGATGGACGCTTACAACCTCGTTGCCTCTCTCACATCTATTTAGGTCACCAAGTTGTTCAATGGCAGTATCCATGGTGTCTAAATACTCCTTGTAATCATTTGCAATCCTTCTCAACTTTCCTTCAGCAAGTTTCTTTTCAGCAATTGCTCTTTTCAGCTCCACTTCAGTCTGCTGAATTTTAGATTCCAGAGTGTGAACCTTCAAGACCATTTCGTTGTTGATTTGCTGACGTTTCACCACCTCAGCCTCCAACATCTGAACTTGGGAATTTTTCTGAGTGATTGATTCCACCATCAAGTTCTTTTCGTTGAGAAACTGCATCATTTTGGTTCTTACTCCAACGAGATTATGGTTCATCTGTTCTACGTCCATGGCAGTGAACTCAAGCCATTCTAGCGGGCGTTTAAAAGAGTGCGACGATCCTTCCATTTTTCTAGTTAACTCCCTAAAATGAACAGAACCACGGGCACAACAAGGTCTATATAAAATATATAATTAAAGTAGATAAACAAATTTAACCAAGATAAAATAAATAGGCATAAAATAACAATAAGGACGCACAAGGGCAAGGTTCTAATCCATATATACAACATTTCAAGCCTAGGCTCTGATACCACCCTGTGGCGCCCCAGTCTGGAATAAAAGTACTTCCTAACCGGATAACCACCCGCCTAATCCTTCGTTCAAGTGAATTCGGTTTCATCTTTCGGAAAGAAAAGGAACGGTAAAATAAAATCAATAAACATTAAAATCAGAACATATCAAACTCCATAAAACTCTTTATTTCAGCAATATAAAACATAACGAAGTTCAAACTCACTTTTAAAATATCACACAAGGGCTGGATTACGGGAACATGTAATTTACATGGATTTCACACGTACAAGGAACCCGTTTTTATTCAAGCAGCTACCAAATATCTACAATATGTCACTTCCTCGTCCTCTACTTGATTACTCTGAAGAAGGAAACAATTAGAGGGTAAGTCTTTAATGACTTAGTGAGGATAGTAAACACGAACAACAGAACAATTGCTAGTTCAAAATCAAAGGCAATCAAGGATAGAAGATATGAATAGAATCACGATAACACACATATACCAGCCGTCACCTTGTAAACTAAACCTTATACTTCCACGCGAGGAGCTACCTCGAAACACAATGACATGCCTAGGTACATGTCAAACGGGAATGTAAGATGCAGCTACCCTAACTACATCTAACTCCCGAGCAGGATCTGAATATATAACTTTAACCAACGGTCCTTTCTGCTCGGTGGTTATACATGGCAGTCCTAGGGCCCAAAACACGTACACGGATTATATAAACACCACGATTTCTTATCACAGTTCAATAGTGGATTAGAGAAAGAATTGAGAGAACTAATTCAATATTGAACAACAAAGGATGAAGAACAAGAACAAAGGATAAGAAACGAATTGAAAGTTTGGCAAGAATCAACACGAGAACAAAAGAACTGAATTGGTAAACGAAAGAAGTTCTGAAATGAACAAAGTTGAACAAGGAAGGGATCCTCACCTATTCCGAAGGTACTTGTGCATAAGACTCACTAACCGTACCTATACAACGAGTTGCTATTTTATTAATAAGACTGACACACATATATCATATTAATTAACACAGAAGGTACTTTCTTATATACTATCAATTAATTAAGAGGCACAATACTGTATTTGAAAATAACACCTCTGTAATTATTTTCAGAAAGCTACAGTTGCATTTTTAGTGTTATAAAAAGTTCAACAGAGGTTCATTTACTGAGAGAAACTAAATTCTAGCAAAACGACAGACTGTAGTAAAACGACAAATCTTATAACCGCAATAAAACAACAAACTGTATGACTGCAACAAAAGACAGGACTGTAACAAAACGACAAAACTTCATATTCGCAACATAACAGTTTCTGTGTGCATTTGGCCTAAAGAAATACAGATTATAGCAAAGTATATCATTTCAACATCTCAAATCTTGATCAATATCATTAATAATAACATAAATCTATAGAGAAAGAAACATAGACGAATTACAGTAATTAAAACATGAATAGATAAATTACCTCTTATTCTTCTGCTTACAGGCTCAAACGCTAACTCCCTCTCCTAAGAACTAACTGAATTTACGAATTGAAACTGAGATTGAGAGTGATGGTTTTGAGTTGAGGCTGAGAGGGCTATTTATAGAGATTGATGAATACCGATGATTGGTCGAATAAAACGGCCAGAGATGACAACGTTGGGAATGAAAACACCTGGATTTCTTCTCGATGATAAGCGATGAGTTGTTTCTTCGTCCATAAGGATTTGAGCTGGAACGATAAAGCTCGATGTATCTCCATCCATCCATCCATCATGACCGTTAAAATCTTCGATCCGTTGAGCTGCTTGCGATTTGAGAGAGGAAAGAAGCACAATTGTATTGGAGAATGAAAGAAAAATTATGATTGGTTTAGAGAGAAAAGATCAAATTGATCAAATCTCTGTTTTTCTTTTTTTTTCACGCCAATACTAGATCTACTTAGGAAAATTGCACCTTTTCTTGGTAAATTAAAAACTAGGGCCTATAAAAGTAATTCTTGCAATCTAGTCCTATAAGTTTACTTTGACCCCCTAAATGCACCACTTTACGCCAAATAATACGTACTAGTTTCTTTTTGACATTTTCTAGATATTTCTAATAATAAAATACTCATGTAAAATATAATTCGAAATTAAAGCACATAAATTTCAAATATCAAACGTAGATAAATTAAGTAAATTATGCGGTTGGTTAAGGCGGGGCGTCACATCGCCGGTCCCCTCATACGATCCTTGGAGGGTTGAACCCATGCTTTCAGTGGTCTAGCTTCTGCCATTTCGTCGATTTCCTTGAAAAGACTGTGTAGAGATTCAGAGAAATCGGTATCCTCTATTTCCTCTAGTTCACGTCTTCGAAGTAGTCGCCTTCGTTGGTGGTAGACTATGTCGATTTTAGCAATTGAATCAGCAAGCGGTGTTCCCCTAGATCGTGTATGTCGCATACACAGTAACAAGCTAGAAAGGAGTATCAGAGAGATCAAATAGAAAAAATAAAAACTACTAAAACTAGGAATTGAATGCTGAAAATATATAAAAGCTAAACAGAATAAAGGAGTATAGTCCCCGGCAACGGCGCCAATTTGATGAACCGGAATTTGTCAGATTCTAATTAATCAAATAAATTTGTATTTAGCCAAAGACAATTCACAACTACAACGAAAATCGTAGTGTAGCAATAAAATAACCTCGAGTGTCGATTTCTAAGGACTATAACTAGCTTTATCTAATCTAACTTAAACTATAAAATCAACAAACGACTTAGCACATGTTTTTCTTGTCAAGATAATGGAAGTTAGTGATAGTATGATCATTCAAAGCATAGCAGGTTAATAATCATGCATGAAGTACCCGATCGTTTTGCATAGAGATCTTTGATCAATGAATTGTCCAATGTGTTCCGTTATTATTCAACACTACGAAAATAGAGGGCTTAGATAGATCAAAGAAATAAAACAATAACTCAAAGTCTGATTCGCTTTACCGCCATCAGCATAATTATTAACCCTTCGCTAAGAAATCACATACTATCACCAACAATAGATTTAGCTACTCATAGATGTCATGCAATCAACAGAAATCATAGCAAGATTGAATGAAAACTTGTTGAAAGATAAATAAATATAAAGTAGAAAAATCTGAGATACAATGTTACCGAAGGTTGTCAATCTCCGAAGAATCGCGATCTCACAAGCTCCAAAACGATAAGAAAAAGTATCTCCTATGCTAAGAATTTCCAGAACAGGCTCTGGAGAATTCTCCCCTAAAACTAATGAGAAAGGTATGAAAAAAGGTCTGAAAAAGTATGAAAAACGGAGAAAACTGAGCAACTATATATAGAGGTTCGGAAGGTGTGGGGCGAGTCGCCCCACACACTGGGCGAATCGCCTGGTGTGGGGTGAACCGTCCCACGTCCCGGGTGAATCGCCCGGGAGTTCCAGCCGGCCTTGGACGCGTTTTTGGATTTCTTTTCCTTTTCGGACTCGGTTTTTGCCTTCTAGTGACCTTTTAGCCTTCAGACTCGACTCCTAGACTTCAAATCCTATCCGGAATCCTCTAGATACTCCAAAAATGTCCCCGGAACACCAATTCTTCGTTTTCTTCAATATAATTGCCCGGAAAACCTCGTTTTTCACCCAAAACCTGTAAAATGCAAACTAAAGGGAAACGTGACACTATTCTAATAAAATGCACTATAATATAGCTAAATTATCATAGAGGATAGCTAAGTTGGTGAAAAAATACTCAAATGAAAGTGTAAAATACACGTTCATCAGACACCCACTCCCACCTTTTTATTTCTTTTTTATTAAGGAGAAGGGGAAAAATAAAAACAAAAAAGAAAAAGATGACAATGTTTCATATATTAAAAATGATTTATGGTTAAAAGGTTACATATGGTTTGTGACCACTTTTTCATAAACTAAATTGTGAACCAAATCTGGTTCATGGATAAGGGTGCTCTAAAGGCGGCTTATATTGCTCCGTTCAACTTTATGCTGCCGAGGTTTTCTGTTTGTTTTCATATGGTAAAGTATTCACAGTAGCGATGCTCTTTGGTTACAAGCCCGTAAATTTGAGGCATTCGGAGCTCCTAGGTTTGAGGAATTGCACAAGTACATTTGCTTTGTGAAGAAACTTAAAAACATTTATGTTGACTTTTGTATCTACTTTCTGATGCTCTTTTCTCATTGGTATACTAGAAACAGATCTTGACCGGTAGTAAATATTGCATTGGTGTGGTCAAGAAATAGCCGAGCTGCAGCTGTAACTAAGTGTTCGTTTGCACCAGGATCAGATTAACGAACCTGAAAATCAAAGTCCGAGTACCATTTGGTTCAACGAGTGATTGGATTGTTGCACTCAATTTTAAAGTTGAGAATGCAGCAGATGGATTTGCCTACGGGGACAACAGCTGCTTATGCAGCTTAGTCTTGAATTGCGTGATAGGTCCATGAGATTAAGAGGTTTTGGAATGTTGGCATGACCATTGGTAGGGTAATTCTGCAATGTTGTATGTGTAAATAGAAGCATGTTTGTTCTCAACATGTTTTTGTAAAAGATGCGTTTTTATCTCAACATGTTTTTGGCAAATGCTAATTCTTCTCTTCTTTTTCTCAAAAAAATAAAAAATTCTTCTCTTCTTGCTCGGAGAATAAAGTAGGAGTAGTACAATATAGATCTAAGATATGGATGAATTTACTTATAAATCATGTCCACGGAATAACTTTTCAGTATCCGTATCTTTGATTTTGATTTGAGGTATGAATATATCATCCTTTTCTTAAAAAATATATTTTCTGAAAAAAAAAAAAACCCAACAAATTAAAAACTTTGCTTTTGAATCTCAAGTTAATGGAATCCTCTTTGGTAATCCATGATCTTCACATGGGGGAGGTACATACATGGCCACCAGATGGGAAAGGCGGTGTAGATTATGATTCAGAGTCAGCTGCTAAAGGAGGAGTACAACTGGAGAAGCGTGTTACTTACCGTGAGAAGTTAAAAGGTACCTCGAAGCACATGTATTTTGATCTCTGGTTAAATCATTTAGAAAAAATGCCAATTAATAGTATTGGTAGTAGTAGTTCTCAGATCGATTAGGAGACACCTTTTGTTGATTTTTCTCCGGCTGAATGGGCAACTTTTAGTCAAGAATGGAAGAATGGAATAAGGCTCTTATTATTAGGACAGTGGGTATTACTATAGAAGTATTGATAACATTCAAAAACACCTTAAGGGATTATGGAGCATATGTTAATGTTGGATTATGTCCGAATTCGCTGTACGAACTAAAGGACGACTTACCTCGGCGGCTAGGGCACACATGTCCGACATATAAGCCCTAGTCCGACAAAGAGATTACTCCTAGAAAGGCCCTACTCGGAACTTGTGTCCGACATGCCGCGCGAGAAGCATGTCTGCCACGGCTGCAGGCGAAATATCATGATCCGATTCCTCAAGATATATGTCCGACACATAACTTGGTATCGGACATGACGCGCGAGACACAATCTTATCGGACACTACGGAAGTTTTTATATGGCCCATCTGAAGTAAACAAAGTCACACGATATTGGACGGTACCTCGGACATCGTGTTGTGTATCGGACACCTTGTCGGACGAAGGAACAGGACAAAATCTTGGAACATTCCTTAAAGCGTGTAATTACATACGTGTCCCTGAAGAAACCCTAATTTGATACGTGGGCCAGGCCCATTAAGCCAGCTAATGGGCTTTTTGCCTTGAGATTCAATCATAGCCGTACACTTGGCACAATCCCAGGAGTCCTATCACTATTTGGGAAACACTATAAATAGTGGACATCATTCAGCTCAAAAGGTAATCATTATCTATCCTACTTTATACTATATACACTAGAGTGACTTTCAACCCTCTAACCGTAAAGTCGATTATCCGGTTTGATCACTAGACAAACCGGAAAACCGTTACTAACCTCCCCCTCAAGTTATTTTCAGGACTTCACTTGCAATGGAAGGAGGCTAAAGTCAAGAGGAACGCTTTAGAACGTATTAGAAGGACTTAATAATTTACCCATCAATATTTGACGCCGTCTGTGGGAATCTGAACAAAAGGTTACCCTTTGTCCTACTAGCAAGAGTCCTACGAAATGGTTAATAGGAAGAGTACTAGAATTGCTCAAGCGGCAAGGAACCCTCAATCCACCCGTCCTCGGGGCCGTCCCCCATTAGGAGGAAGGGGAGGTGGAAGGGGAACCGCAGCTACAAGGACACATAGAAATGATAATGTTGATATGGAGATGGAAGATGGAGCAAGTGCAAGTGTAACCGAGAGGAATGAAGGCTCGGGCAATCACAACCCGAATGCAATCCCCGCTGGGAGTGGGTTTGGAGCCCTTCGAGTTCATTCTCAACCAGCACCACTCGCTCCTGTAGCACTGCCACCGCAACCACCACAACCCATTGCTCCTCCGCAACCACCACAACCCGTTGTTCCTCAAGATCCAGCTGCACTACAGTTCACCTTGCCCAATGGACAAGTTGTGAGACCAAGGGACTACGGTATGGGAGAAGAACAATTTGGATTGCTCCTCTTAACAATCCAAGGTTGTTTTGCACCAGATGATGTTGCGAGGATACAACAACAAGTAGTCCAGCAGCAAGCACAAGGAAGAGCAAATCAGGTGGTGCAACCTAGGGAGGATGGAGCACAATCTCGAGCTAATTCAAGGCCTATACAAGATCGAGTTGGGCCTCCTCGTGTTCAGTCACGGTTAGGACCCCAAGGGGCTCCAGATGATTTGAGAGAGATAATAGACCGGAGGGTCAGAGCATCCCAAGTGCAAGGAAATGAAAATATCCCTCAAACTCAAGTGGTTCAAACTCAAGTGGTGGCACAAACTCAGATGTTACCACAAACTCAGATAGTAACTCAGAATCAAATCCCCTTGAACCAAATGGTTACACAAACCTTGCCTGAAACCCGAATGGAGAACCAAGTTGGAGGTCTAGTGGTACTCCCTACTCTAGTGGGGAGCGAACCGCCTCCGACAGCGGAACTTACTTTGGGAGAAATGAGGGCTCAAGAAGCTGAACTTAAGGCACGAATAGAAGCTTTGAGAGCATCCGTGAAAGAAAAAGAGCAAGAGATAGACCAAGAGCCTAGTGCCTTATGTGAAGAGATCCGGAACCATCGGGTTAACACTGAAAGAGGATTCCCTACTCTTGACACCTATGATGGAACTACATGCCCAACCAATTACTTGATTAAGTTTGGAACCAAAATGGATGCATACGGGCATGATTCTAGGACCAAAGCATTAATCTTTCCCGCTACTCTTTCGGGAGATGCAATGGTGTGGTGGACAGGCTTGGAGAATGGCTCTATCAAGAGTTATAAACAGCTCAGCCAGGAGTTCACCAAAAGGTTCGAAAAGGCAATCAGAAGAAGGAGAGGAGTGAAGTACTTAGCAGAGATAGTACAGAAGCCAAAAGAAGACTTGAGAACCTTTTTGGATAGATTCCACGAGGCATGTTGTCAGATGGAAGAGCACACCATAAAAGAGAGAAAGGAATACCTCTATGGAAATACCTCCAACGAGGAGTTCAGACTTAGGCTTTCCTACTCTCGGACAGAGAATTACAAAGAGCTCGAACAATTTTGCCAAGACTTTTTGAGGGCGGAAGAATTTCAGAAAACGGTTCAAGTGAGAGCAAATTCTTCTAGAGAAAAGGAAAAGGATCACCAGAAAGCAGAAAGAGACAATAAAAAACAAGCTCAGAATCACAACCAATCCAAGGGAAAGAAACCCGAGCAAAGACACAATTTACTCAAAGGGAGTATACAAAGAAGTGAGTTCAGAGATCAGAAATCCCCTCCGAGAGGAGGACCACCTAAGAGGTACGACACATATACTGATCTTAATAGGCCAAGATCCGACATCTTGCATACTATTATGACCAGAAATATTGATTTTGAATGGCCTCCTCCCATTCAAGAGACAAGGAGAAATAAGAACTCTGATAAGTTTTGCAAGTTCCACAAAGGGAAGGGCCACACCACGGAAGAGTGCTTCACTCTCAAGACCGAAATTGAGACCTTAGTCCGCAGAGTACAGCTTGCGAACTATGTGGCAAAGGATGGACCCTCGAGACATGAGAGAACAGAAGCGAAAAGAGGAGAGGCCTCCTTACCTCCTCCACCTCCCACCCAAGGAGGATGGAAAGAACAGGAAGATCATGACCAAGACTTTGAGAACTTGCCAGTGAATGGTAGAATTTTTGCCCTCACCATAGCAGGAGGACCAGCTGGAGGGGACTCAAGGAGCGCGAGGGACAAAACGGCCAGGGACCTCCTAGAGTACAACTCTAAGTATGGAGAAGTCGCTTCCCCAGGATCAAACATCATATCCTTTGACGACAGTGAGCTGCCACTGAGGAGTGCCGGAATGGAAGGAATCCATGACCCTTGCGTCCCTTTAGTTGTCGCATTAGACATTGCGAAATTCACCATTGGACGAGTTCTAGTGGATACAGGAAGTTCCGCCAACTTAATATTCACTGGAACTTTGAAGAGGATGGGGATAGATCCCCGGAAGGAAGGAATCAGAGAAGTTGCAAGTGCGCTTGTCGGATTTGGAGGACAACCAATCATTCCAATGGGAAGCATGACCTTGCAGGTGTCAATGGGAAAAAAACCCCAGAGAATCACCAAGAATGTTCCCTTTGTAGTAGTTGACATACCTTTTGATTATTTTGTGGTTATAGGAAGACCAGCTTTGTCTCAATTCAAAGCGGTAGTGTCAACCGTTCATAAATAGAATGAAGTTTCCTACAGAGAGGGGAGTCGGTCAAGAGGTAGGAAATATTCAAGAGGCTTGGGCATGTTATAGTCTCTCAGCAAAGGCCGTCTCAAGTCCCCATACCAGAGGAGAAGATGCTAATGGGATTGGTCAACCTATGGATACTTTCTTTTCAGTCCGTCACTCGAAAAGAAAGTCCAAGAAACCAAGTCCCATTCAAAGGAGGAGGAGAGCCTTACAGAGAAAGGCAAAGGAACAATTAGTAGGGGAAGTTAAAGAACTGGAGGACTACAAAGTCATACCACCGATCCCTGCTACTTCCAAAAAGAAGAAGTTTTTCGAGGAAAATAAGATAGAAGCAAAAGAAACTCTGAAAGAGATTCAGGTGCTAGAAGGAAGTACCGAAAAAGTTACCAAGATTGGCACTGAAATGACCTTGGAGGTGGAGATGAAACTTATTGAGTGCCTCAAAAGGAACAATGATATCTTTGCATGGAGTACTGAAGATCTCAAAGGAATTGATCCAAGGGTCGCTGTTCACCGTCTGAACGTTGATCCGTCAATCACTCATATTCGGGAGAAACGAAGAGACTTCAGTGCGGAGGACAATGCCATCATTGAAGCAGAAGTACAAAGGTTGCTTAAGGCTGGACATATTAGGGAAGTAAGATACTCTGATTGGGTCTGCAATGTAGTATTAGTGGAGAAAGGACCTGGCAAATGGAGGATGTGCAACAATTTCACAAAACTCAACAAGTATTGCCCGAAGGACCCCTATCCGCTTCCCCGAATAGACCAGCTAGTCGATTCCACTGCTGGATGTGCCCTCTTAAGTTTTATGGACCCGTACCAAGGCTTCTATCAGGTCAAAATGGCCAAAGAGGATGTACCCAAGACCGCCTTCTTCGCTAATGGCAATGTATACTGCTTCAACGTGATGCCATTCGGTCTCAAAAATGCGGGAGCAACCTACCAAAGGTTGGTAAACAAGATGTTCAAGGAAGAGCTTGGAAAAACAATGGAGGTTTATGTTGATGACATGTTGGTAAAAAGCAAGCCAGAAGATCAACACATTGCTCACTTGGACAAATGTTTCTCCATCTTGAGGAAATATGGCATGAAGTTAAATCCTGCTAAGTGCACATTTGGAGTCAAAGGAGGAAAGTTTTTGGGTTACATGGTAACTGAGAGGGGGATTGAAGCAAACCTGGAAAAAATCAAAGCCATACTTGACCTTCCGCAGCCAAAGACGCTCAACGAGGTGCAACAATTGGTTGGGAAGTCAATCTCCCTAAGCCGTTTCATCTCGAGATCGGCCGAGAAGAATTTGCCTTTCTTCAAAGTCCTAAGGAAGAGTAATCAGTTCGAGTGGACAAAGGAATGCGAAGAGGCTTTTGAGAAACTGAAGCAGTACTTGTTATCGCCACCTTTGTTATCCAAGCCGGTCGACGGAGAACCATTATATCTCTACCTTGCAACCACTCCAGAGACAATAAGTTCCGTCTTGGTACGGATCCAAGGGAATGATCACATGCCAATCTATTATTTGAGTAAGGCACTTACGGGTGCGGAGACGAGATATATGGACATTGAGAGATTGGCCTTTGCCTTGGTTTACACAGCGAGGAGACTTAAACCATATTTTGGGTCTCACAAATTGGTAGTACTCACTAGCCAGCCTCTCAAACAAGTTTTGGGGAGACCGGAGTTGTCAGGAAGGCTAGCTAGATGGGCAATCGAGCTCAGTGAGTTTGAAATTGATTATCAGGCTCCGTCAGCCAAAAAAGCTCAGGTTATAGCCGACTTCCTAGTAGAGTATCCAAGGAAGGAATCAGCGGAAGAAGATTCCAAAGAATCATCAAAAGCAAACACGCTGGTAATAGAAGACCAAGACTCTCTAGTTAGTCAGCGTTTCAAAGACTTGGAGTTTGCCCTAAAAGCCTTTCAAGAGGCAACAAGGAACACACCAGGGGAGGATATAGAAGAAAACACCCTTCAGAGACCATGAAAGGCGCAAAGGAGAGAAGAAACATACTCAAGGGAGATGATCCTACATGCTGAGGAGGTCCTAAAGGAAAAGGAGACCGTCTCTCCAGAACCAAAGGAGCCCTCCAACCAAGAAGAGATTTGGATATTGGAGGTAGATGGATCATCATCAGGAACAAATGGAGGGATAGGGATTTATATCCGAAGTCCTGGAGGAGCCGAACTTGAGTATGCTGTTACTCTAGGGTTTAGTGTTTCTAACAATGAAGCTGAGTACGAAGCTATCCTCATAGGACTACGAATGGCGAAGGCCCTTCAAGTGAAAAAGATCAAAGTTTTCACCGACTCTCAGCTAGCAGAGAAGCAGATTTCCGAAAAATGGAGTACGAAGAAGGATGTACTATCCATTTACAAGTTTAAGATCCAAGAGGAAATGACAAAGTTTGAGAAATGTGAGATTGAGAAATTTTCAAGAGACCTCAATGGAAGAGCGGACGCTTTGTCAAAATATGCATCCGCCTCGGGGGGAATAGACACAAGAAATGTTATCTTGATGAGAGTCGAGACTTCATCCGTCATGAACCAAGGACTCAAAACCCTTCCAATCTTTTCAATCTCAATAACTCCGGGAACCAGTTGGATGCACCCATTGACAGATTATCTCCTGAAAGGGAGCCTTCCACAAGATCGGGGTGAAGCAAGGAGGCTAAAAGCCAGATCATTGAAGTACTTTGTCCAAGGAGATTACTTGTATAAGTGGTCCTTCAAAGGGGCACACTTGAGATGTGCAAATGAGGAAGAAGCAAAAGCAATCTTGGATGAAGTACACAAGGGAAGTTGTGGAAACCATTTAGGAGGAAGGGCATTGGGCCAGAAAATTTACCGGCAAGGATACTATTGGCCAAGATTGAGAGAAGATGCAACGTCCTATGCAAAGAAGTGCGAAGATTGTCAATACTTCGCCAGAACTTCTCACACCCCAGCAAGACCACTCATCCCAGCCACGATCACTTGCCCTTTCGATCAGTGGGGAATTGATATAGTAGGACCTTTTCCGAAGGGATCAGGCCAGAAGAAATTCATAATAGTAGCTGTGGAATATTTTAGCAAGTGGGCAGAAGCTGAAGCAGTGGCAACAATCTCTGAGAACAAAGTCATGGATTTTGTATGGAAAAATATTGTTTGTCGTTTTGGATTGCCAAGGATCTTAATTTCTGATAATGGCGCACAGTTTTCTGGAGCCAAGTTCAAAGCATGGTGTGAGACCATGAAGATTGAGAGAAGATTCACTTCAGTAGGATACCCGCAAGCCAATGGACAAACCGAAGCTGTCAATAAGACACTTGTTGATCTCTTGAAGAGAAGGTTTGAGGCATGCCAGGGAGACTGGGTGGACGAGTTGGATGGAGTTCTATGGGCTTATAGAACCACCTCAAAAGTTGCTACAAGGGAGACTCCTTTCTCACTGGTATATGGCTCCGAGGCTGTGATACCAGCCGAGATCGCTGTAGAGACCATAAGGATCCAGGGATACAATCCGGGAGATAATCACGAGGCAAGGATGTATGACCTTGAGACATTGGAGGAGTCGAGGACCACTGCATTGGCCAACATTCTGAGATACCAAGCGTTGATCGCAAAGTCCTACAACAAGGGTGTGAAGGAGAGAGACTTCCAGGTAGGAGACTTAGTTCTAAGGAAGGCGGAAATACTGGAGAATGTTGGAAAAGTGCATCGCAAATGGGAGGGACCATACAAAATAGTGAAAGCTTACTCCAACGGAAGTTACCGCCTTAAGGACTCGGAGGGAAGAGAGTTGAAAAACACCTGGAATGCAATCAACCTGCAGAAGTTTTACGCTTAAAGAGGAAATTATGGTCAAGCAACAAGAACTCAACCACTTTTACTTTTTCAATTCAGTTTATTTTGATTAAGAACTTTTATCTTGTCTGTAATCGGCTATAAAGCCCTGTCGTAGTTACATTCGAATTTCGTCAAATTGGTACAATGAAGCTTGTTAAGGTTTCTTCTAGGATTTCATAAGTCTCGCATGATTTATTTTATTCTTATAAGACTCAACAGACCGCTAAGGTTTGGGAAGGTTAAAGAACCGGAGAAAGGATAGAACGCTAAGAGAAGAATAGAGAGCAGAAAGCTGAAACGGAAGGAATCCTGAACATGCAAATCTCGGAGACGAGAGTTCGAAGTCGAGAAAAAAGTCGAAAAACTAAAATTCTCAACTTTTATTCCAAGAAACAAACTCTCTCGAGGTCTAAAAATGTTAAAAGTTTGGTCTCGGACCTATAGAGTCCGAGTACGAAAACTTGCGAATCACAGGCTCAAAAAGAGGAGCACGTGGCGCGTCCGACACATTGACTTCCGAGAAAGATTCCGCAAAGCGAATTACTACACTTGTAAAGATTTCAAATTTACAAAGTGACTCGTAGCAGCTCGAGATAAAATCTCCTCGGAACAGCTTCTTGCGGAATAAAGTTACTAACTTGTAAAATTTCAATTTACAAGAGCACGTGACAGTTCGAAGACCGAGATGAAATTTCCTCGGAATAGCTTTTTACAGATTAAAAAGTATAACTTGTAAAATTCCAATTTTACAACAAGAGCACGTGAGTGTTCCGAGATAATTTCCTCGGATAGACTTCTTCAGATTACAAGTTTAAATTTGCCGTCAGGCGGACAACTATTTTTAGTGAACGAACTTTTAATTTGTACAACTTTTAACTTTGTAAACAAAGTTGTTGTCCGAGTTAAATCACTACTACACAAAAATATTCCGAGATGTAAACACTTGGATATTTTGACTCAAGAATGATGAAGCACATAAATCATTCGACATTGTTTAAATAAATGTACGAGCAAAATACAAAGCATTATCCGAGTTACATTTGCCACAAGGGCCGAACAAAAACACTTGTGCAAATAAACAGATTGTGTTTAAAATGTATCGAGATACAAGTCTGCTTGGCATACCCGGCCTTTAAATTTCTTCAACTTCTGGTACGGGAGCAGTTGATGGAACTAGAGCCCGGGGCCTCGACTGGAGTCTGCAAAGGAAAAGCCGAGAGTCAGAGCTTGAAAGGAAAGAGCGAGAGTCGAGACTTGACATGGCCGTGAGCTCGCGCTGGTCCGCCATTGGCTTTGATATTTTCGGCCTCCTAATCGTCGGGCGCGGTATTGGCAAACCTCCGGCTCGACGAAAGCGCAAGCCCGCCCGACAACAGTCCCGGAAGAGTTAAGAAATTGCAGTTCCAAGCCTCGTTCTTCTTGAACGGAGCGAGAAGACCACTCTCAAAACTTCAGGAAACCAAGTCGGGTAAGAGCCAGGTCTCACCGGGAAGTTTGGGTCATCTTTCGAGACAACGGCGCCGAACTCGTCCTCTTCAATCTCCTGGTCGGTAATGTCCGGTCCGGTAGTCAGAGAAGTCACCCCTTTTAGTATCGTTAAGCTTGGCGGCCGAGAGGTTGTTAGGATAGAGTCAGGCCCTCTTGACGTACCCGAGTCGTATCATCTGCCCGAGACATGCCTAAAGCCTTCCTCGCGCCTTCCTCCTGCGTCTGTGCTTTCTTTCCGAATAGATAAGAGACCGAGGTATAGAAGTCCTCGACCCGCTTCTACTCGAGCAAATCTGAGCTTCTCAACTAGCCGACACGGAAGCGCCATAAGGTAGCCCGATTGCATGAAACAGTCCTTGAACAGCCGGTTCTGAGGCCTCGGTGCTAACCTTCTTCGCCATCTCGGAGTTCTTGCTCCTTAGCGTGCGGATCTCGGCCTCCAACGACTCGACCTTAGAGGCGGCCATCTCGGCTTCCTTTTCGAGCTTCTTTGGTCCGAGACTCAGACTCGAGCCTCTATCAGCCAGGTCATTAATAGCCCGGACGAAGCAATTGAGCTACAAAGCCGAG